>JAYKKT010000081.1:14647500-15247500 GCA_036023115.1 Brasenia schreberi | reverse complement strand
TTATAACACTAAAATTAGAATAAAAATTAGTTTCTAAACCTCAATATGGTCCTCTTTTGACTTTAAAATTTTTGTTATTTTTGGAATTCAGAATCTATTTTAAAAAATCTAAAAACAAATTCTAAAAAAAGAACTAGTTTTTGTTTTTCAGAATATAGAAAAATTTTCTTCTAAAGGCCTAGCTCACGAATTTGGTTAAGTCATTTGGGTTTGAAAAACGAATTTCAAAAACACATCTGATCAAGATCAATCAAATCGTCTAGACTGACCCTTGAGTACCGGTTCAAGAAGACCTAAGTTGAAAAGATCCCACTTTCCCACAATCGCCATTAAAATAAAAAATACAACTTTGCTAGTTTAAGTAAAACTAGCTTGCACGCTCGCGCACGACGTAGTGTGTGAAAGCTTATTTTAAGTTTCTACAGACTTTGGAGTAAAATTTCTATATCTACAGATAGCTAGGGCTAGAAATAAGAAAATGAAAGATCTTAATTCTGTTAAATACATAAAAAACAAGGATGAAAATATTTTAGTGGCAAATGATGATATAAGAAATAGATGAAAATTTTATTTTATAAGCTTTTAATAAAAATAAAGATGTTAGTATTAGATTAAGAGAGTTAGCTAAATAAGAAAAGTATATAAACCACAATTTCTACCGACATATTCAAAAGAATGAAGTTAAAGAGACTCTTAAACATATGAAGGGTGGTAAATCGGTAGGACCAGACAATATTCCTATAGAAGTTTGGAAAATCCTAGGAGAAACTGTAATCAATTGACTCACAAGACTATTTTATGAAATATAGAGAAACCAAAAGATGCCCAAGGAATAGAGAGCGAGTACACTTATACCCATATATAAGAACGAGAGAGACATTCAGAATTGTAGGAATTATCGAGGTATCAAGTTAATGAGTCATACTATGAAATTGTGAGAAAGAATTATTGAACATACGTTAAGACAAGTATCAAGTACAACGGAGAACCAATTTGGATTCATGCCATACAAATCTACTATTGAAGCAATTCACCTTTCTAGACGTCTTATTGAACATTTCAGAATAAAAAAAGACTTTTACATGATATTTATTGACCTAGAAATAGCTTACGATAGGATACCGAGTGAGGTTCTTTCAAGAATCTTGAAAAAAAGAGGTATCCCATTGACGTATAAACCTTATAAGAGACATGTACGATGGTGCAAAAACATGCATGAGGACTCATGAAGGAATGACAGACTTTAAAGTTAATATTGCGTGACATCAAAGATCAACTTTAAGTTTATACTTATTTATAATGGTGATTGATGAGTTAACAAAACATATTCAAGATGAAGTACCTTGGTGTATGTTATTTGCGGATGACATTGTATTAGTGGAAGAGTTCAAGGAAAAAGTTAATAGAAAATTAGAACTATAGAGAGAAACATTAGAAAGTAAAGGCTTCTGACTCAGTAAAACAAAGGCAGAATATATGGAATGTAAGTTTGATCATTTGGTTACGTTAGAGGACATAGAAATTAAAATTGGCACACATTGCATCCCTTAAAAGAAAAGTTTTAAATATCTAGGATCGATTTTTCAGAGTGATGGAAGAATTGATGGAGATGTTACACATAGAATTAATGTTGGTTAGTTAAAATGGAGAGGAGCATCAAGTATTCTTTGTGATAAGAAGATACCATTAAAGTTAAAAGGTAAATATTATAGAGCAACAATTAGATCCATCATATTTTATGGTTTTGAGTGTTGGGCATCAACATGTACAAAAGATGTATGTGACAGAAATAAAGATGTTGAGATGGATGAGTGGTCATACAAGAAAAGACCATATGCATAATGAGGTTATTAGAAATAAATTATGTGTGGCACCAATAGAGGATAAAATGAGAGAATATCGTTTAAGGTGGTTTGAACATATAGAAAGAAGATCAAAAGAAGAACCTCTAAGAAGGTATAAAAAACTAGATTTTGAAAGTATTAAAAGAGGTAGAGGATGGCAACAAAAGTGTTGGAAAGAAACAAATAAAAAATGATCGTGAGTTAACCGGTAACTTGGCACATGATAGGGCTCTATGGAAACAAAGAATCCATATAGTCAACCTCATCTAGTATGGGAAAAGGCTTAGTTGTTGTTGTTGTTATTGTTGTTGCTCGCTTTTGTTGGTGCATTGCATTTTGGTGAATTTAAGGATCCAATTATAACACTTGTAGATATACTTAACAGAAAATATGATGTAATTCATGTTTCTTGAGGTGTTCGTGAAAGTTTAGATGATCTTGTCCGTAAAATTTGACGCTGTAAGGTTGTGTCCAACAGGTTTAACTCTATCCTTTTTACTGTTTGCTATCTCGGTTGTTTTACTTGGCTAGAGAATTCTCAAAGCATACAACTTTCTACCCATTGTGATGCAAGGAAGCTTTTAATTGGCAACATAGTGATGGTTTCTTTATGTTTCTCAAATATGGAAGCTTTTTAATCTCCCAGGTAAAGATAGTTCTAACTGTATTGACATGGTGTTACTTTTCTTTACCTTTGGAACAAATTGGTCTTGAGCAGTTAAAATTTATAAATGACGTACCCAAGGCTATATTTTGAATCGGTCCTGCTACTTACCTGTTCCTGTAACAATTGATTGGGCGAGAAATATCCCTCCTGCTATATATATATATATATATACTAGAAACTTTTTGAAGTACACTGGTCTTGTCAAAAAATAATGCTCATATATGCATGTGAATGATGAGAAGACTCCATTTCTTATATATATAAAGAGAGTTTTAACTTCATAATGATAAATAATGATGAGAAGATTCAATTTTGGTGTATATACACAAAGATCTCCATCATGGGATCTTTGAAATTCATGGTTAAAATTTGAATTAAATGTATCATTGTATTATGTACTTTGCATTTATCAAATACAAAGTAGTCTAAATTTCTATTATCAATTAAAAAATTATATGTGAATAGTTCCGTACTAAAAGTTGGAGTCGAATTGCATTTTTTTCTGGACCTTATAAATGATACGTAGAATACTACCCAAATCCAATTTGATTTGGGCAGCATGAATCCCATTCAACCCTTCTCTCGTACATGAATTCTAGGTCTCTATCTTGGCCCTATTTAATATCAGCATTTAATTTCAAAAGCACATCTTGTTTTATTATTTGAGATCAGCATGTTTCATTGGGGGGATAAATTCACCCTCAAATCCAAATGCCTTAGGCATATACTCTTAAAACAATGCATGCCCAAATGTACGATCAAATATAGATGATTGAAATGTATTTAGATTTGCTAGCTCGTATGTTTGTTAATGTGTATATATTCATGGTTCATGCTAACATATTCAAACAAATTTCAATAATTTAATTTAAAAGATTTGTGATTCAGATTTAAATTCAAAAAATAAATAGTTTCTTTTGAAAAAGTACACTTGCAAAACTTTTTATATTTTTAAATTTAAACATCAATAATCCACCATTAAAACAATTTATGTTTAAGTTAGGTTGTTGAAATTTATTTGAATGCGCTATCATGTAATATTGCTACTTGTTTGGTCCATCTCAAGGGTGAAGATTGCGTGACCTTAAATCATTAATGTGGACGTCAATCTGAAATTGATGCTCTCATTTGAATATTGGTCAAGGTGTCTATGACAAGTCAAATGATTATGTGGGCCCATCGTATAAGCTTGAGTGTATCTCTTGTTAAAATGAGGCAAACATGGAGAGACTGAAGCCAAATGAACTAATACCATATCAATTGCTTTTGAGTGTTATAAGTATAATAATAACATTTTTAATATAATAATAACATTTTTTTATCCTTTCAAAAACCATTAAAAATTATAACCGACATGCCTACCACCCAAAAGGGATAAGTGAGTATGTTAGAAGGGAACAAGATCCCTTTTCTTCTCTTTCTTTCTCTTCCCTCTCTCTCTCTCTCTCTCTCTATATATATATATATATATATATATATATGTATATATATATATGTATGTGTGGTTAGTTAGTTAAGTTCAAAAGGTGAAAGCAAAATGAAGTCGTCTCTCACACTAAGAGAATCATTCATTATTACTTTCAATTATCATTTTGTCTCGCATGTAACTTTGAAACAGCAAAAACATCTTTAATGTTTTCTTCGTCTCTTTGAAGTGATTAAGTTTATTCAACAAATGTAAATTTAATACTAAGTGCTCTTCAAATTTTAGGTGTCAGTGATGAAAACCAAGCCGGACTTAGGTTGACTTTAGAGTTATCAAAACCATAACGAAGTGACTGACATTTTAAAGAGACAAACCTAACAAGGTTTAAAACTTTTGTTGGTTTTGGATACTAAGTGGGTTTTGGATCAGGTCCAGATCCATACCCACAACTAGTTAGCCCCTAGGTAGTCCAACTGAAGTTGGCAGTTGTGGCTTTCCGGCTTTGTTTGTTTGTTTCTCTCTGTCCATCTCTCGCACGCATTTGGTTGCTCTGCGCATCGAGTAGGAGGACGTCGCAACGAGCAACTAAGGCCAAAGCCGGTTTATATAAGGGGAAAAATATGCAATTTATATAAGGAACCAAATCAGGCATAAACATTTACGACTAGCCTACGAGAGGGTGTTATTTGCTTCTAAAGATATGCAATTCCTTTCTCTTATCTTTTCAGCTCAAGGAAATTTAAAAGTATTTGGCATGGATTATCTTAGCTGGAAATAGAGGATTACATGTGCTATATTGAGACGATGGTGTAATGACACGGACTTTTTTACTTACACCAGTTCATAATATAGAAACCGTCTTATTAATTGATTAAACAAATTTTAGTGAAGACATAGGAACCCTTGTTTAATTTTTATTGTGTTTGAGCTCTTCAATCTGTAGCTGATATGGGATGCCTTAACGAAATTCTCATAAAATCTGTAGCCGATATAGAGGTTGATATGGATATGGATGCAGATATCCAATACGGGTTTAGTAATTTTATGGTACATATGTTTACTTTTTAGTTTTCTTTCTAGAACTTCCCACACTAGCTTATCCTTTACAAAGTAGCTCTCAGCCATCAAGTCTACATAATTAAAAAATTATTTTTTTAAATAGAATCCAATCAATATCTATCATATAAGTTTGTCATGTTACGGAGGATATTGTAATTAGAAAATACATATTTTCAAATAAAACAATCCATATGTATCATCTCAAATGAAAATAAAAGAAATATACGCCTCATGAACTTATTGTGATTTTTGAAATATCTCAACTGAATCCGCGCTCTTTCTAACCCGCTGGGCTAAGATCCCTTTTAAAGTTGGCTAAGGAATTAAGAAAGATAACCAAGCGACCGCTCTCTCTCTCTCTCTCTGTTCTCCGGCACGCTCTGCTGCCTTGTTTGCTCCTCCCCTTCCGATCGCCGGCCGGCGTCCATCAATAAGATCTCGGTTGCATCCCATACTGCAGATAGCCTGGTAAATCTTCTTCGTCCTCTCTCGGTTCGGTGAAGGTTTTCACTTTTTATTGTAGGTGTTTCATGAGAGAAATTCATGTTGTCGCCTTGCTCTTAGCGTTTTCACTAAGTTGAGTTCGGGTTCCTTGCTCTTTTTCACTTTGCCGATTATTGTTCATTTGTATTGAGAACGAAGAAATATTTGGAGCATACGTCAATCGGCTTTTTGTCTCGGGTTTCTTTGTGCGATCTAATTGAATGGCTACTCAGATAACGGGTGCTCCCTAGGATGACCTGTTCGAACGATCACCCAATCCTTTGAACACGATACAGAGATTCTCAGCCATTCCAACACAGGCTCTTCAGATTTGAAGCGGCCTGGTCATACCGAATTGAATCACAACTATAGGTGGAAGGCGGGCTTTCCATGTCGTTTCCCTCGAACAGAGTGGTTATGGTAGACATTGAATGATTGCTCTAAATTATCAACTTGTGGGTTAATTTTGGGTTCGTTCCATTTGGATAGTTCGCATAGAATTAGGACGTAAAGAAAATGACATTCCGATGCATGAATTATTAGATAAGAAAAACGTTTTGATTCCTTAATCAGGATTTCCTTTGTGAATGGTACTTTCTCCTTTTCTTCAATAAAGTACTGACGCTTGTAATCACTCTGTGATAAAGGACGTCCATGCATATAGAGCTCTTTTAAGAAAGCGTCTCTGTATCTTTTTATTTCTGGGTGTTCATTTTAGTCGGTTAAGTGTACGATGGTTGGTTTATTATTGACACCATACTGGTCTGAAACATATAGCGGCGATCTTCAGCTTTTGGTTCAGTATGCATACACACACACATGAAAATCGATATATATATATATATATATATATATTCGAGCATGCCTGCATAGGACGTGTTCTCATTGCTCCGAAAGCTCCTCCTCTCTCTTGCTATTTACTGAAGATTGGTGATATATGTTGCATAATAACTACAGTTTGTTGCTTAATTTGAAAAGTAAAAGAAAGACGCAGAATTGATGGTGTTGGCATTTGCTGTTTACGTTGGCAGTCATTAGTTCATGTAGGTTAATTAATGATGAGTTTCAGTCTAATCATAACAAGTATAGACAAATTCCAATTTTGATTTCTCTGCAAACAATATGCAGAAAGATAAAAATGATTTGGCTTTTCGGCGTTTCTAATGATTTTCGTGCAGCCTCATTAATTGTTATTCTCTTATCCTTCTGAAAAAATATCGATCTTGCATAGTGAAAATTCATTAAAATAAGATACTGAAAATCATTAGAAAATGGATCTAATCTGTCACAATGATGGAGCATCACATAGTAGTGAAAGAACTGGAAACTTGTTCCATAAAAGAGAAGAAGTTTCCCATACCATGATTCCCTATTGGAATAGTGTCACCTCACAGGAGCAAACTCGTGTCAGTTGTGCATCATACGTTATTTCATATTATAAACCAGGAGACTTTCTAATGCGTTTGATTTAATTGTGTTTAATGATTGAAAACCAATTTGTGTTTCTAAGGCTGTATTCATAAATTGCAGGAAGCGTTCTTTAGAAACTTCAGAGAAGAAGCTGCGTTCGTTCTTACATTTTCATGGCAGAGAATAACGAGGATAGAAGCATCAGCAGCGGCGACGGAAATCCAAATAGAAGCGTTAGACCAAAGGGTAAGGGAAAGCGGAAGATGGAGATTAAGAAGATTGCAAATGAAAAAGCCCGGCAAGTTTGCTTTTCCAAGAGGCGTCAAGGCCTCTTCAAGAAGGCCTCCGAACTCGTAACCCTTTGCGGAGGTGATATCGCCATCGTCGTCTTCACTCCCGCTGGGAACACCTTCATCTACTCCAACTCCTCCGTCGACAACGTCCTCGACCGGTATGTCTGTTCCGATGGACACCAACAGAACAATGCCAAGAAGAGGCATCTCATGTGCAGTGAAGAGCATAGTCACGCCCCTGATTTCACTTCCGATGACCTTGCGGCCACAGCCAGGAAAATGTTGAGTGGTTCCAGCACAATTTTTGAGGACCGTGCAAAATCCTCTTGTTTTGGTGATCGAGATACTATCCACGATTCCTCTATCTTGACACCCAACTGCACTTTTCATGACTTCATTGCGGTTTCTAATTCTAACCAAGTTCCGAATGGCTCTTCTTCTTGGAGTGATGATTATTTTGCTTCTTCTGATCTTGGTTGCATGAATGCTGAAACAAGCTGCTGCAATCTTCAG
Organism: Brasenia schreberi; assembly: GCA_036023115.1. Lineage (NCBI taxonomy): Eukaryota > Viridiplantae > Streptophyta > Magnoliopsida > Nymphaeales > Cabombaceae > Brasenia > Brasenia schreberi. The sequence continues at coordinate 15,239,805 of JAYKKT010000081.1, read as the reverse complement.
GGTGGTTATAATTATAACACCAATGGTTATAATATCGAACTTGATCCGCTTACCTCCACACCTGGGTGCATTCTTCATGACTTTGGGGCTGTTTCTAATCCTCATCCTTTTCCTTATGGCTCTTCTGGTGTTGATCATTCTGGTCTTGGTTCCATGAATGGCAAGACGAATAGCCTTGAAGATGATTATCACTTTGATTACCACATTGATCCCTTCTTACCCTTTTGAGTTCTCTCGGTTCTCTACTATGTTCGCCGGCTTTGTGAAGATTTTGTATCTATGTATACCTAACCATTTTAAGATACATATTCATGAGCATCTGGAGATCTTGGCCCTACTTTTTTCTCGGGCGATGATGATGATGACGTGCTTACGTCTATGAATTATTTTGCTGTATATATTTACTTTCTTACTTTGGTCTGATTAGCCACGTGTATTTATAGATTGATGTCAAAGTTCTTTTAACTTTTCCTGTGTCATTCATGTTCTGCCACTGATAAGTTGGTAAAGTTAATGTACTAATTGCGATTTCAGTTAATGCTATTTCCTTTTTCTTCAATTCAGATCCTGGCTGCTTTCTTGTGTGCATATTAATTGGAAGAGCATTATTGTGCAGGTTAACATGAGGTACACAAGCCTCATTCTAATTAATAAGATAGATGGTTCTTGTGACAGTGCTAACATGCTATTCTTAAGGTTTAAGATATCCCCTTTTAGTATTTGAATAACATTAAAGATGTGCAAGTGGCATATGATGAACTAATATGTACTTCATTTCAACGTGGATCAGGGTTATGCATATATAGTATGCATGAAATATTTACATTGTTCTACTCTTCTTCTTTCTTCAATATTAGATTTCCATATTCGCCACATATTAGGTTGATTCACATAATGCCTTGACAGTGTCAACCCTTCTGTTCTCAAGCTCATGAAAAGCTAACTGCACAAGCCAATCAAATATTTCAAAAAGCAACTCAAACCCAACTGCGAGGTGAATTTAGTTTAGAATGAAGAGAAAAGGGGAAAGAGAGAGAGAGGAGGAGGAGGATGATCTGCTTTTAGAAGCATGCTTAATTGCATCACAGAATCAGGAACTGGTACAGTTAATTATATGAAATGAAAATGTCTTATTGTCTCGCTGGTTTAAGAGAAAAACCTTGGGATCGAACTTGCACATCCACCAAACAAAGGTCTATTGTCTCGCTGAATGAGCCTTGGTACTCGATTAGAAATGATAATGCGCTTGAACCCTCTTCAAGTCCTGTAGGAAGCTTGATCTCCAATCAACGAATTCGAAGTTAAAGTCTGCATGAACGCAAATAAAACAATGAGAATCTTGATTGCATTATTTGTGCAAGATCAAGCCTATGCTAGGTTCAATCGAACCTGGGCTGATGGTTCGTCATATGAGGGCGCCCAATTTGAACCGTTATTCTCTTTCATATAGAGATGTCAGAATGTGTCACGGGCATGATTTGTATGGCACTCTTCCTCCGGTGGCTTGATAGCACGCGCATCAGACGACACATGGGCGGAGAAATGTGCACCCGACGCTCCTTGTACTGACTTGAGTTTCCTTTGTACATGTGAGTCTTGTACGTAATTGTAATCGGATGGAACTAGATCTATCCAAGTTCATAGTCGGGTTGGGACTAGACTAGGGTGGATTAGTGGGTTAACTAAGTGTAGTTAATCCTAACTAAGTGGGGTTAGTAGGAAAGAATATTCCTTAGAATATTCTTCCAGCCACTTAATACTAGGGACTATGAGATACACTCAGCCGGGTCTATAAATACCCATGAGCTTAAGCCTTGAGAGACTTAGCAGCCTCCCTTAGGGAGTGAGAAGCACACTCACGAGTGAGTGTCAGATCCTAGCTAGTGTGAGACTCGAGTGTGAGCATTCCAGCTGAATGCAGTCATGTGTCTTGTAATCTGTAATGTCTTCTTGAATAAAAGCTTAAGAGCGATCTTTACTTCTGTGTTATCTTAGTGAGTGTTACTCCAGTCTGCGTGTGTGTGTGCGTAGAGCCGGGAGAAAGCATGAAAGACTTCCGCAAATCACGAACGGGATACAGTTGAGAGGAAATAGCAGTTGACGCCAAATCTGCCAGGAGTTTTCTACATGATGCCCTAGTAATGTCATATGTCAATTCTATTTGTGTTTTGAGGATGTATACTTTAATAAATTACATGTTTTCATATTGTTGACCATGTGCTTGGAAGGTGCAAGGAAATCCTCACATCTGGTTCTTCGACCTATCATTTAGATTGTCAACTATGATGTGTTTCAACTCTAAGATGCCTTTGTCATTTTGCTGGTTCTCCTGACGCAATAGTCGTATTATGTCAATTTGTAAAATGTTGATTGCATTGCTCTCTGACTTGGATGATCAAGTCATATGTAAATGAGGCTTCATCCACAATTATTTTTTCTGGGGAAAAATGAGAAAAGCAATGTAAATGGTTGAGTTAATATAAGAAAGAAGGATATGTTTCACTATAAACAACATACTTTCAGCTATATGCAGTTATATGTTTATGCATATTCAGAAAGCATCTGTGGGAGCTATGCCAGGAAAAATGGTACAATGTTTAAAGCATGTGGAAACGCCAACTCTCTTGTATTGATTGATGAGATTGACAAGGTACATTACTTTTTCTGCAAATTTCTTTCCACTGTTCTTTTTCACCTCTACTTCTGTGGTTTCTCTTTGCACTTGGTTTAATTATTGAAGGCTTTGCCATAATACATTTGAACACTTCGACAGATGGGATGGGGGCATGCTGGGGATCCGGCAAGTGCATTTTACTCGAGCTTCTTGACCTAGAACAAAATGTGAACTTTCTTGATCACTATCATGATGTTCCTATTGACTTATCTAAGGTGAGCTAAGTTATCATCATATCTACGAACATGATATTGTCTGTTATAGGTCTCATAAATATATGTACAAGTCAAAAAACTTGGATCTTGTTGAGAATTTGACTTTGAAATAAATTGTTGTTTGAAGGGCAAAGGAACTGTGACCTTTAATAGGTCGACTACCAAATTTGAGGACTTAAAGTTCTAGTAGATATAAGAAGTTATATGCATTTTTCTCATACTCGAGGATTGCTTTGTGCCATTTAAAGAGAAAACTGATAGGAAGCAGAACCTTGTCCACAACCTTAATCTCAACTTCGCATACGTGCTCTTCAAATTTTAAGTGTCAATGATGAAAACCAAGCCATACATAGGTTGAATTTAGAGTTATCAAAACCAGAACGAAGTGACTGAAATTTTAAAGAGACAAACCTAACAAGGTTTAAAAGAGTCGAAAGATATGATAACTAAGAATTACATGAATCCATATATTCAACCCCACTTAACGTGGGAAAAGGCTTCATTTGCTTTGGTTTGTTTTATAAGTTTAGATTATCACCTCACCAGGAGCTTTGCCTACTTTTCCCCTAAGTTGAAGGTATAAATTTTTCTTAATAAGATCCACACAAGATGTTTTTGTCATCCAAGAGAAAGTGTTGATTCCTTATTCATGTCAACTTTCTATCAACTACCTTTCATCATCAAAGATGTCTTCTGATCACAGTCCCACAATCATCTCAAATTGATGCGCTCCCATTTGAATAATGGTCAAAGTGTCTATCAAATGATTATGTGGGCACATCGTGTAAGCTTGAGTCTATTTCTTGTTAAAATAGTCAAATGATTCTTCTGAATTTATCGGTAAAATATTTATTTGCTCTTTTGAAGACTTGGAAAGACGGAAGCTAAATGCACTTTAGGCATCGAACTCAGGACCTCAAACTCGTAAAAATGTACATGCTAACCACGTGAGTTTCTCTCTGTGTGCAGTCTTTATAATTAAACATGATATTTTTCAACCGAAAAACTTAATCAGGCCAAGAACCAGCTAAAATCATGCTTGCCAGGTGAGTCAAACTGACCTCTTGTGCCATGAGGTACTCATTCATTTATTGGACCTACCTGAATATATATGGGTCTCTTCCTAATTTGTGGGGTTCGGAAATCCTTAGGCTGGTGGAATCATGAAAAAGGAAGTTGAATCGAATAGACCAAGTCCAACAATGCAAACTAAAATACCATCCAAGTCTAATCCGATTTAACCAACCAGAATCTGATTCAAATGCTATTTCTCTATTGAATCTTACAATCCAAATGCAAGATTCGCATGAATTGAATCTGGTTTGCAAAAAATAGAGAGAGAGAGAGAGAGAGAGAGAGAGAGAGAGAGAGATTGGATCCAACCCACCTTCGATACTACCCACTAATGCCGAACCAATTGGTTTTGAGGTATAATAATATTATTGTTGATGCTTTTCAAAAACTCTTAAAATTATAACTAACATGCATACCACCCAATTCGTGAATATGCCAGAAGGGGGTAAGATTAGTTCTCTCTCTCTCTCTCTCTCTCTCTCTCTCTCTCTCTCTCTCTCTCTCTCTCTCTCTCTCTCTCTCTCTCTCTCTCTCTCTCTCTCTCTCTCTCTCTCTCTCTCTCTCTCTCTTTATATATATATATATATATATATGTATATATATATATATATATATGTATATATATATATATGTATATACATATATGTATGTATATATATATATATATATATATATATATATATATATGTGTGTGTGTGTGTGTGATTAGTTAGTTAAGTTTGAAAGATGAAAGCAAAATGAAGCCCTCTCCCACACCACGAGAATCATTAATTCTTAATTTCAATTATCATTTTGTCTGGCATGTAACTCTGAAATAGCAAAAACATATTTATTGTTTCCTCACGTCTCTTTGAAAGGATTAAGTTTATTCAGAAAAAATAAATTCATCTATTTTGGATCAGGCTGGTTCATGGGGCCATAAGTACCTATATATATATATATATACCATAATGTCTTTTATGCATATTTTTTCAATTATATCACACGCCCATAAATATCTTACATGAAGTCTTATTTTGGAGAAGATGTGATAATGTACAACCATATCGAAATGAGTAATTTTGAACAAATGAAGATAAAATCAGATAGATATGATTTTTGAAATATCCCAACTGAATCCGCGCTCTTTCTAACCCGCTGAGCTAAGATCCCTTTTAAAGTTGGCTAAGGAATTAAGAAAGTTAACCAAGCGACCGCTCTCTCTCTCTCTCTCTCTCTCTCTCTCTCTCTCTCTCTCTCTCTCTCTCTCCCCGGCACGCTCTGCTGCCCTGTTGCTCCTCCCCTTCCGATCGCCGGCCGACGTTCATCAATAAGAGCTCGGTAGCATCTCGTGCTGCAGATAGCGGGGTAAATCTTCTTCGTCCTCTCTCGGTTCGGTGAAGGTTCACTTTTTATTGTAGGTGTTTCATGAAAGAAATCCATGTTGTCGCATTGCTCTTAGCGTTTTCACTAAGCTGGACTCGGCTTCCTTGCTCTTTTTCACTTCGCCGATTATTGCTCATTTGTATTGAGAACGAAGAAATATTTGGAGCATACGTCAATCGGCTTTTTGTCTCGGGTTTCTTTGTGCGATCTAATTGAATGGCTACTCAGATAACGGGTGCTCCCTAGGATGACCTGTTCGGACGATCACCTAATACTTTGAACACGATGCAGAGATTCTCAGCCATTCCAAAACAGGCCCTTCAGATTTGAAGCGGCCTGGTCATACCGAATTGAATCACAACTATAGGTGGAAGGCGGGCTTTCCATGTCGTTTCCTTCGAACAGAGTGGTTATAGTAGACATGGAATGATTGCTCTAAATTATCAACTTGTGGGTTAATTTGTGACTTGGGTTCGTTCCATTTGGATAGTTCGCATAGAATTAGGACGTAAAGAAAATGACATTCCGATGCATGAATTAATAGATAAGAAAAACGTTTTGATTCCTTAATCAGTATTTTCTTTGTGAATGGTACTTTCTCCTTTTCTTCAATAAAGTACTGACGCTTGTAATCACTCTGTGATAAAGGACGCCCATCATATAGTGCTCTTTTAAGAAAGCGTCACTGTATCTTTTTATTTCTGGGTGTTCATTTTAGTCGGTTAAGTCTACGATGGTTTATTATTGACACCATACTGGTCTGAAACATATAGAGGCGATCTTCAGCTTTTGGTTCAGTATGCATACACACACACACATGAAAATCGATACATATATATACTGAAATCTAATCATGGGCATCTTAGCTCGGTCCAACGTATATTCATTCATATACATTGTCTCCGATTCTGGTACATGCATGGTGTTTCAGCTTTTGGTCTCGGATATGAAGAAATGTGATAACGAGCATGCCTGCATAGCACGTGTTCTCATTGCTCCAAAAGCTCCTCCTCTCTTGCTATTTACTGAAGATTGGTGATATATGTTGCATAATAACTACAGTTTGTTGCTTAATTTGAAAAGTAAACGAAAGACACAGAATTGATGGTGTTGGCATTTGCTGTTTACGTTGGCCGTCATTAGTTCATGTAGGTTAATTAATGATGAGTTTCAGTCTAATCATAACAAGTATATAGACAAATTCCAGTTTTGATTTCTCTGCAAACAGTATGCAGAAAGATAAAAATGATTTGGCTTTTCGGTGTTTCTAATGATTTTCGTTCAGCCTCATTAATAGTTATTCTCTCATGCTTCTGAAAAAATATCGATCTTACATAGTCAAAATTCATTAAAATAAGATACTGAAAAGCATTAGAAAATGGCTCTAATCTGTCACAATGATGGAGCAATCACTTATAGTAGTGAAAGAACTGGAAACTTGTTCCATAAAAGAGAAGCAAGTCTCCCATACCATGATTCCCTATTGGAATATTGTCACGTCACAGGAGCCAACTCTTGTGTCAGTTGTGCATCATACGTACGTTATTTCATATTATAAACCAGGAGACTTTCTAATGCGTTTGATTTAATTGTGTTTAATGATTGAAAACCAATTTGTGTTTCTAAGGCTGTATTCATAAATTGCAGGAAGCGTTCTTTAGAAACTTCAGAGAAGAAGCTGCGTTCGTTCTTACATTTTCATGGCAGAGAATAACGAGGATAGAAGCATCAGCAGCGGCGACGGAAATCCAAATAGAAGCGTTAGACCAAAGGGTAAGGGAAAGCGGAAGATGGAGATTAAGAAGATTGCAAATGAAAAAGCCCGGCAAGTTTGCTTTTCCAAGAGGCGTCAAGGCCTCTTCAAGAAGGCCTCCGAACTCGTAACCCTTTGCGGAGGTGATATCGCCATCGTCGTCTTCACTCCCGCTGGGAACACCTTCACCTACTCCAACTCCTCCGTCGACAACGTCCTCGACCGGTATGTCTGTTCCGATGGACACCAACAGAACAATGCCAAGAAGAGGCATCTCATGTGCAGTGAAGAGCATAGTCACGCCCCTGATTTCACTTCCGATGACCTTGCGGCATTAGCCCGCAAAATGTTGAGTGGTTCCAGCACAATTTTTGAGGACCGTGCAAAATCCTCTTGTTTTGGTGATCGAGATACTATCCACGATTCCTCTATCTTGACACCCAACTGCACTTTTCATGACTTCATTGCGGTTTCTAATTCTAACCAAGTTCCGAATGGCTCTTCTTCTTGGAGTGATGATTATTTTGCTTCTTCTGATCTTGGTTGCATGAATGCTGAAACAAGCTGCTGCAATCTTCAGGGTGGTTATAATTATGACACCAATGGTTATAATATCGAACTTGATCCGCTTACCTCCACACCTGGGTGCATTCTTCATGACTTTGGGGCTGTTTCTAATCCTCTTCCTTTTCCTTATGGCTCTTTTGGTGTTGATCATTCTGGTCTTGGTTCCATGAGTGGCAAGACGAATAGCCTTGAAGATGATTATCACTTTGATTACCACATTGATCCCTTCTTACCCTTTTGAGTTCTCTCAGTTCTCTACTATGTTCGCCGGCTTTGTGAAGATTTTGTATCTATGTATACCTAACCATTTTAAGATACATATTCATGAGCATCTGGAGATATTGGCCCGACTTTTTTCTGGGGCGATGATGATGATGATGTGCTTACCTCTATGAATTATTTTGCTGTATATATTTACTTTCTTGCTTTGGTCTGTTTAGCCACGTGTATTTGTAGATTGATGTCAAAGTTCTTTTTAACTTTTCTTGTGTCATTGATGTTCTGCCACTGATAAGTTGATAAAGTTAATGTAATAAATTCGATTTCAGTTAATGCTATTTCCTTTTTCTTCAATTCAGAACCTGGCTGCATTCGTGTTTTGCACATTAATGGGAAGAGAGCATTATTGTGCAGGTTAACATGAGGTACACAAGCCTCATTCTAATTAATAAGATGACATGGTTCTTGCCACAGTGCTAACATGATATTCTTAAGGTTCAAGATATCCCCTTTTAGTATTTGAATAACATTAAGATGTACAAGTGGCATATGATGAACTAATATGTACTTTTCAACGTGGATCAGGGTTGTGCAATATATAGTATGCATGAAATATTTTACATCTGTTCTACTCTTCTCCTTTCTTCAATATTAGATTTCCATATTCGCCAAATATTAGGTTGATTCACATAATGCCTTGACATTGTCAACCCTTCTATTCTCAAGCTCATGAAAAGCTAACTGCACAAGAGAATCAAATATTTTAAAAAGCAATTCAAACCCAACTGCGAGGTGAATTTAGTTTAGAATGAAGAGTAACGGAGAAAGAGAGATGATGATGATGATCTGCTTTTAGAACCATGCTTAATTACATCACAGAATCGGGAACTGGTACAGTCTTAATTATATGAAATGAAAATGTCTTATTGTCTCGCTGGTTTAAGAGAAAAACCTTGGGATCGAACTTACACATGCACCAAGCAAAGGTCTGTTGTCTCGCTGAATGAGCCTTGGTACTCGATTAGAAATGAAAATCCTATAGGTTCCTTTCGACAGGGTTCGTGTCAACACGCACCAGACATTATTTTCTTGATTGCATTATTTGTGTCTGATCAAGCCTAGGTTCAATCGAAGCTGGGCTCATGGTTCGTGATAGAAGGACACCCAACTTGAACCGTTATTTGCCTTGGGAGCCCCATTCGATGTTGGAAGAAATGCAAAGGTCCGGCCAGACATTATTTTCTCATTTTTTTAGCCCAATATATAGAGACCATAATCCATAAGCACAAGCATCAATGCTTAAATCCATTTTAAGATCTTCATCATTTGATCACATGATCAATGATGGAGTTTGAATTTAAAAAGCACCTAATGTACTCCATTACATTTCAAATCTTCACCATTGATCAAATCAATTAAACGGTAAAAATGTTAAAACAAATTTAAGCATATATATGTCCTGTGTATGTGTCATAATGAGCCTGACCGAACATATAGTCCTTCAAGATATAGATATAAAATGTGAGTCCACTCTCACCGGTATTAACATCTCTATTTTCATAGCTTTATCTGGGAAATTGTGGAATTCATACCATTGGTCTCAGTTTCCGTTCGGAACCAGAAAACCTTTTAAAATCATAGAAAATATGCTACATAAAAAATAGGTTGCATGGACGGACTAAGCCACCAGTTATGATTATGTCCTAGGTTTGGTTCCACTGAATAAGAAATCATAATCAAACCAGAACCGTCCTAGTCTGGTTACGGTTCCCGATTGTGGTTCAATTGGTTTCCCTTTGTCTGTTTTCAACATGGTTTTGTTTGGGTTTGAACTGCCGATCCAATTGCTAGTGGGACACATAAGGATGACAATGGAACAGGTTGAGGATGAGTATAGATGTACCCAGTGGCAGATCCATAAACTTGTTTCGGATGAGGGCAGACTTCATATTAGGGTGGGACAGGATTTAAACCAGGATTGATATGCACAAACCTCTTTTATTATCCATACACCCCTTTTTCAAAGTTCTCAAAATACTCTTTGTCATTTTTCGTTAATTACCAAAATATTTTTTCACAAAAAAACATGTGATTCTCTTTCCTCTTGCACAAACCAGAAAACAACTCATTTTCATCCATTTCTCCATTCGTTCTAGCAACATTACATGATTTCCAACTGTTTTTAGAAAAGAATGAATCAAAATCTATCGTAAAAGAGGAAATCAGAAGAAAGAAGAAGAGAAAAGAAAGAAAAGAAGAAAAGAAGGATAAGATCACCTGATTTGAAGGGGTCGATCAATTTATTAAGGTATAGTGTTGATTTTATTTGATTTTTTTCTTTTTTAGTTGTTTTCATTGATTTTTGAACAAATTTTTATTGAAAAATACATTAGATTTTATGGCTCAAGATGCACCCAAAGTGCATCTCCCAAATGCAAGAGATGCATCCCAAGCATGTCTCTGACAAAGAGAGACTTTCACCCCAAGTGTGTCCTATGTTTGGGAAACATGCCTAGGGCAAGTTCGATATGGTATAATAAATTTTTTTGCTTTGACAACAAAGAGAAGAAAAAGCCAACCCTTTACATTATAAGGATACTGGGATTGATATCGCAAAGAGTAAGGATGAGGGATCTCCTGATATGCTAAGATAACGCACTAGCTTTGAAGGTCACATTGCTTATAAGATCTGGCAAGAATAAGTAATTTTTAATTTTTTTAAAATTCTATATTCGATATCAATACTCACTATTCTAATTGATAATGTAAATGTATATTGCAGATAATATAAAAAGTTGTAACAACTCACACATACTATACTATTGGTAGAGCTAGACCAGTGAAGAGGCCAAATGTGAGGCTCAGTAATTGGGTTGAGATTGTGATGAGTAGGTTGATTGTGTAGGCGGATTTCCTATATGAAGTGATAGACTATGCATTTCTTACTACCTTTATCGAGAATTGACAGTTATACATGAAGATCTTGCACAAGCCATGAGGTGAGATAACTATCACACTTCATGATGTTCACGAGATATTTGATCTTCCAATAGAGGAACAACTTTTTGCCTTAACATAGGAGATAATGACTACAAGTAGGGAAGATATTTTGGGTGATATGGGGTAAGCATCAATGAAGTAGTCTTAAACATTAAGTCTGAGGCCATTAAGTTTAAGGTAATCCAAACTAATTTTTCAAGAAGGGGAGTTAGTAACAAAAATAAGGCTTTATTATATTTATTGTATCAGCTAGGTTATACAAAAGATTAGAATAAATCTAGAGATAGAGTGTCAATAACGATCATGCATCTATTAGCACATGAGTGTTTTCTAATGTTTAGAGTTATTATGAAACCAAAATAACTGGATGGAGAATCACGAGTAGGCCGATGGATAGAAAATGTATCTCACATATAATCTCTTATTGATCATCTTACTAAATACCATAGCAATTACATTTAATGATAGCAAAATAAGTATTTTATAAAATAACAACTATGTTCTTAATCTTTTAATTAAACATAACATTCTATGTCATATATTCATATATAATTTGTTTTTTAATATAGATTAATTGTTAATCATACAATTCTACAAAATACTTGAATTTTAATGTATATAAGTTATCTAAATACCATTAATGCATTCTTTGTATAGATATTGTGGAACCTTATATAGTAGATCATGTAATTCGCCAATTTCAAGACATCCCAATTGCACTCATAAGGCCCTCCATTATAAAGATACATGCAGAACTCCATATTTATAAGATATTATTGAAAAGATCTTAAGATATCTTAAAGGAATAATAGATTTAAAACTCTGCTTTTAAGTAGATGAATAAAAGTTGTATGTTACTCAGATGCTGACTTTGTTGGAAGAAAAGATAACAAGTCAATCTCTAAACAAATATTTTTATTTAGAGGTAGTATTGTTTTTGGGGCTTCCAAGAAACATGGTTATGTAGTGTTCCATATAGAACAAGTTGAGTATATTGCTTGCAGTATGCCTACAATGATTGTGATTTGGATAAGTTGCTTCATATATAATTTGAAGCTGGACATAACCAATGAGCCAATTATCATTTAATACGGCAACAATGAGTTGATAACTTCAAAAGCAAGCATATAATGGTTAAATATCACTATATTCATTATATGTTTAAAAGAAATGAGATATTTATATCTCATACGCCAACACATGATATGTTGATTGATCCCTTGATAAAAGGTATCTCAGAAGATCTTTTTATAAAGCATATTACACATGGGTTTGAAATATGCCTAAGAGTTTTAAATGTGAAAGCACATTTAAGATTGTTATTGCAGAAAAAATATATTTATTACAAAAAACAATATAGGTGAATATAAGTTGTAATTCACTTTCAACTAGAAATGGTACAACTTGAAAAACCAAAGAATAGTGGAAGAAAACCAGTATATCATAAGTTGGCAAAAGTGACCAAGCTCCTTGAGGTCCACATAACACACTCAAAAAATCGAGAAAGGGCTCTCTTCTTGGATTTTCCTAGACATTCTTTGAAAACATAAACATTAATTTTGCTTTATTAAAAGTTATGAAAATGTTGACTTCAACAAAAAGGTGAGAAATGAAAAAGTCCGGTATATAAACAAATGTTTATATACAAAGAAGACATGAAAACAAAGTGGATAGATATGTTCCCTGCTTAAAACCGTTTGCAGATAACCTCTTTCAGATCTTTTTCCTCTCCCCTCTTTTTCTTCTTTCTGTTGTGATTCAGCTTCTTCTGCAACTTGGCTTCGCTCCAGCTCGCCTGAAAGCACCAATAATATGATTTTCGAATATCCCAACCGAATTCTCACTCTTCTCCTGCACATTATGCTAACTTGTTTGCTTCTCCCCTTCCAACCCTATCTACACATCAACATTTTCTTTGTGAATGGTACTTTCTCCTTTTCTTCAATAAAGTACTGACGCTTGTAATCACTTTGAGATTCCATGCATACAAAGCTCTTTTAAGAAAACGTCTCTATATCTTTTTATTTCTGGTTGTTCATTTTAGTCGGTTAAGTCTATGATGGTTTATTGTTGACACCATACTGGTTTGAAGCATATAAAGGCACTCTTCAACTTTTGGTTCAGTATACATACACACACCGATACATACATATATTACCTTAGCTTGGTCCAACCTATATTTTGTTGATGACCAACTTCTCTCACTGGATTCCTCGCCTGATAGTTTGTCCATGTAGTGGATGACCTTTGATTTTGGAGATAAAGAATAAAAGAGAGCAAAAGAGAATAAAAAAAGAGGGTATGTTTTTCGATTTCCCACAACCGGATTTCTCAGAGGATTTATTGTTTTGCTTTTTCTTATTTTTGGCTCTATTTATAGAGCAACGCCCGCCTCCATCCTCTCGAATTCCCTAACTAGATTTTTTGTTGGGAGTCCTTATCTGTTGGTTACTGTAACTACCCCACAAAAAGCAGCTAGATAGTCGGTGTAGTCATTTTTCATAGATAAAGATACCAAGAATGGCCATCCTCTTATCTTTACATCTCTCACTTAGACATTTGAGCCAAGTAGTCTCACATAATGGTTTTACCTCCCACTTTTGTCGAGTTTTCCTAATCATATTATTTTATGATTGCAATCATTACTCATTGTGTGGTTTCTTACCTACACAAAATTTAAACATATCTCAAACCCATGTTTGTAATATATTTTGAGGAAAGATCCTCAGTTTTGCCTTTAGTGAAGGGGTCTGCCAACATATCATCATTTACTTTGGATTTGCTAGCTCTGCTCTTGATTAGAGTAATTGCTACATTATTGTCACAATAAATGACAATTTTAGTTCATGTATGAAGCAGCTAATCCAAACGATACTAGTTGCAGTCATACAACAAGCCACATACTCAGCCTTTTGTGTACACAATATTGTTTCTTACATGTCCAAAAAACAACTCCACCTCCAAATAAAAATATTTATCCCAAGATTTATTTATTGTCATCTTTGCTCTTAGCAAAGTCAACATCTAAGTATCCTAACAATTTTAGTTTATTTGCTTGAAAACACAATTTAAAGTCTTTTGTTCCTTTAAGATATCTTAGAATTATTTTTATAGTTATCAAATGTTGTCATCGATGATTACTTTGATATCTACTGACAAGACCAACAATGAAGATGATATTAAGTCTTGTACATAACATATCATACATCAAGCTTCCCATAACTTATGCATAAGGAATATTAGGCTTATCGTCTCCTTCACCGAGATAATTAGCCTTACTCAATTTGACTCCTTTTGCAATGGGTGTAGATATATATTTGCAATCACCCATTTTAAATTTATTGAAGATATAATTAATATATCTCTCCTAACTTAGGTATAGAAGTTTAGATTCTCTATCTTAAAAAATCCTTATAACCTGGATATGGGATGCTTTCCTATTTCAAACCTTGAGTTTAACAATGACTTGGTTTTGACAATCATCTCATTGTCATTTCTAATCAACAATACATGATCTACATATAATAATAAGATGATAAAGTAACTTTCATTGTTTGAGACATATACACAGTGGTCAAGTTCATTAACCACAAACCCAAGTTCAATAATGGCATTTTGAAAGGTCAAATATCATTTATGAGGTGACTATTTAAGACTATATAGGAATTTTTTCAACCTATATACGTTATCTTATTGGCCTTCAACTATATATCCTTTGTGTTGTTGCATACATATGATTTCATATAAATCTCCATTTTAAAAAATTGATGTAAATCTAAATCATAATATGCTGATATCGCTAGGATTATCTTTATGGATACAAATTTTGCAACGGGAAAATATGTCTCAACATAATCTATCCTCTTTTTTTACAAAAAGCCCTTTGCAACCAACCTCGCCTTAAGTTTGTCGATAGACTCATTGACTTTATATTTCTTTTTAGAACCAATTTATAACCTATGACTTTCCTTTCTTTTGATAAATCAGTAAATCCTTAGACTTTGTTTTTCTCAATGGATTCAATTTTCTCATCCATGACTTTTTCAGTCTGTTGATTCAGATGAACCAATAGCATGTTGATAAATTAAGTTATCGGTCAACTCTTCTAAATTCACCAAATTGCACACTTCCTATACAAGGTAAGTGTGATAATCCTTTAAGTAGGACGGTGTGACATGTTCACTTCATGTTTCGGTTTGTTGAGGAAGATCATTTATGAGTTCAAACGAGGATTGATCTAGATCTACTAGATCGTTAGCATACTCACCATCATTTTTAAGGATGTCATTCTTATATCTCCTAGGAATTCAGCATCCCTGCTCTCTATAAGTGCATGGTCCTTGTGATAAAATTGATATCCCTTAGAGCCTTTTAGATATCCGATGAATACACATCTCAAGAACCTACTGTCTAGCTTATCTCTAGACTGATAAAGTACCTTTACATAAGCGATAGATCGGTACCTCCTAAGATGACATAGGTTGGGTTTTCTTTCAAACCGCATCTCCTATGGTGTAGAGAATACAACTTTACATGGTACTCTATTGAGTATATAGACAATTGTATTTACCACTTCTTCCTAAAATACTCTTGGTAGGGAGGCATCAATTAAGATAAACCTTGTCATATTCAGTAAGGTCCTGTTATATCTTTCTGTTATATCATTCGATAGAGGTGGCATTGTATTTTGCTTTAAAATAACAATCTTTGCAAAATTTTAGAAATTCTACAAAAGTGTAATAACCACCTCTATCTGATTTAAGAACTTTTATTATATACCCTAGTTGATTTTCAACTTCTTGCTTATATTCTTTGAATATTTTAAGTACCTCATATTTATATGTTAAGAGATATATGTATGTATATCTCGAGTAATCATCAATAAAGGTTATAAAATAAACCTTTCTTCGATATGATCTTACTCTAAAAAATCTACATAAATCAGTGTGAATGATTTCTAATAGGGTTGTTGGTCTTGTTCTTTCTTTAAAAAATATTTTTCTCATTATTTTTCTCTGTATACAAGCTTCACATTTACCAAAAGTGTTTTTCTTAAATCCTAGTAATAAGTCAAAGTTAGATAATTTCCTTAACTTTTCAAACTTATATGCCCTAGGCATTTATGCCACACATTCACATCAATATTAAAAGCACAATCAATATAAATATAAGAATCTTTACTTTCATTAATATTCATTTTGAATAAGTTATGTTCTATATCAAACTGATCAGAGAAATCTACTCTCTCATATTTTTATACAGTTAGTTTGCTAAGAATAAGCCTAACCTCAAAACCTTTCTTAACCAAGACAGGGATCAAAACCAGATTGCGCCTTATAATTGGCACAATCAATACATCAGTTAGAACAATCAGTATGCTTTTTACATTAATTTTAAAGGACCTAATTTCAAGAACATTTGATAAAGTGTTATTTCTCATGTATACCTGATGTTCCTCTCGTTTGTATTTCTTTAGATCTATTGCACATTTCTTGCTCTTAGAGATATGTATCATCACTCCTGAGTCAATCCACTAGTCAGTCATTGGGCGATATAGGTATAAACATTCATATATTATGCAAATTATATCATGCTTCTCTGATTGTCCGCATTGTTGAGTGTTTCCACTGTTCTTATTGCGACAATTTCTCTTATAGTGCCCCATTTCTTCTCAATTAAAACACTTGACCCGAGAAGGCTTGTCTTTAAAGTTGAACCCTATCTCATCTTGAACTACTAGCAATTTTTTCTTTTTCTTTTTATTCATATCCTCATGTTCAATTACAAGTCCTAGTTTAAGAGCAGTAGCGACCATGTTCTATGATGGGGAAGACGATTCAATATTATAGATATTTGCATGGGATCTAGAATGATTGATTTGGTTACAGGTAAATTTCTTGTCATTACCAATATATGGTCTACATGTTCCACTACATTATCTCATTCTTTCATTTTATAGGAGTTTAATTTTTGTAGCAACAATTAAACATGTAGCTTAGTTGTTGTATCATATTTAGCTGTTATTGAGTCAAACAGTTCTTTTGCGGTCTCATATTCATCAAAGATCCTAACCAAGTCATCCTCTATGTATGTTAACATAATAGTCCTTGTTATCATGTCATCCTTTAGAAATATTTTGCATATTTCATTTTGTTTCTCAGTAGCATCAAGGGGTGGTGGACATACAATTTCACATAATACATAATTTATACTTCATAGTATAAGAGCTAACGATATTCTTTTTTTTCATGTTTGAAAATGAAGACCGTTTAATTTTTCAGTTTTTACCATTTCTTACACATATTCTAGAATTCATTTTTATGTGTTTGGCAAAAATATTTCTTAGACTGTCTAATAAAAAACATTCAATAAGCAACATATAACCGAAAACCAACTTTTAAAACATAAAATACAGAATATCCATCTATTGAGTTGAAAATAACTCATGGTACTTAAAAGTAATTTTAAACATATTTTAAGTACCATTTTTGAGTTTTTCATAACTTGATTATGTTACTAACCAAACTAAGAATAAATCTGTAATTTTTCTTATTTTTTCTACCATCATAATTTTTTGAGAATTCCAAGGGCAAACCAAGAATTTTACCCTTCTATATTGCTTTGTAATTTTTAAAAAGGCCTAGGCATAACATTTAAAATGAACCAATAAAATCCATGACTTATTGAGGGTAGGACAGTAATTTTGTCTTTCAATTTGAATTTATCAATTTTCTTAAAGATAGGGGCAGTCTTGCCTATTAACACAATAGAGACACTATGAATATTTTCTCATCCAAGAATAGGAGCATAATTCAATAGGCCAGTATTCATAATTTTTATAAACAGCTAGAGGGTAAAGATGTTCTTTCACTCTTTGTAGGTAAAAATATCTTTTTACTTAAAATATATAGATATTTTGGTAATTTTATCTCATGGTAGACTTATTTTTCAAAACCAGAAGGATAAAACAAATTTTTCAAGTTTTCAAGTGTTGCTTTCGAACTAAACAAAATAAAGACGGGAAAGAGGGAGAGAGGAGAGGAGAGGAGAGGAGAGGGAAGGGAAGGTTGGAGGCCTTCTTCCGCCTAACGGCCTCCTTGCATTTTTGCCTTCTCCGGCAGATGGCCTTTGTGCATTTGGCCTCCCTTTGGCCGACACTTTCTGGTTGATCGCCTCCTTGCGTTTTCAGCTCTCCCTGGTCAACGCCTCTAGCCTTTGGCATTCTTTTGGTGGACACTTTTCAGCTTATGACCTCCTTGCATTTTTAAGCTCTCCCTGGCTTATGCCTATGGCCGTTTGGCCTTTTGGAGTTTTCAGCCTTCTAGTCGATACCTCCTGGTGTTTGGCATTCTGGTGTTTTCAACCTTTTATGAATGACGCCTCCTGGTATTTAGATCCATAAGACAACAATCCTTTGTCATTGATTAACATAAACTCTCTCTCATTCTCTCATGCCTATTTGTCATTGTGGTATGTCCACACATCTGTGCATGCACACAGATACTATTAATGACGTGATTAGGAGCTCAATCTTTTGTTGGCACCAACCAAATAGCTCAAGTTTTCTTTTAATCATCAAGACGGCGGATGACCTCCCTCTCTCTCATATTTGTCTTTGGCATTGTATGGTACCTTTGTGCTTGTGTACATGCACATAGTATATGACATGATCATGAACTTAGTTGAAACTTTTCCATGGAATGAACGAAGAGATTGAGTGTACATTTAGATCAGCAAAAATAAGCCCCTTTTGTCTTTGGTTCTGTCTACCGTATAGCCTCTCAGAAAAGAGACCTCTACCTTATATGTTTCTTCAAAAGCATTCTTATATTAAGGTTGTTTCTTATACAAACTTATTGAGAAAAAATCCATTCAAATAAAAATTATGTAGAAATTGTCGATTGTTCTCTTTGCCTATTTATTTTTGGTGCGTTCTGAGATTAGTTTGAATGACACAAATTATTGCAAGTGGAAAGGAAAGATGAGAGATTTATTATTTGTGAAAAAATTACATTTACCGGTGTTTGCTAGTGAAAAGCCTGAGGCTAAATCGATGAAGATTGGGCTTTTGAACATGAGATGGTTTGTGGCTTTATTCGGCAATGGGTAGATGATAATGTTTTGAATCATATTGCTAATGACTCACATGCCAAACTTTGTGGGAGAAGCTTGAGACCTTGTATGCCTCTAAATCTGGGAACAATAAATTGTTTTTGTTGAAGCGGGCTATGAACTTGAGTTACAAGGATGGTAGTTCTATTTCGATCACTTGAGTGATTTTCAAGGGATGCTTTGACTAGTTGTCGGCATGGGTGTGAAATTTGAAGATGAAATTTTGGGACTTTGGTTGCTTAATACTCTACGATTCTTGGGAAAATCTCGAGTCACTTTGACTAGTTACCTCCTGGAGGTGTTGTGACCATGAATTATGTAAAAATTTGTTTTTTGAATGAAGAAGTCGAGACACTCAACTCGTGCGACATCCTCTTCACAATCGAGAGGTTTTGGTTACTTGAAAACAGGGGGAGAAGCATTGAGAGGATCGGGGACAAGGCAATAGAGGCAAAAGCAAGAGTAGAAGCAAATCAAGGTCTAAATACAAAAATCTTGAGTGTGACTATTGTGGTAAAAAGGGCATGTCCAAAGTTTTGCTACCAATGGAAAAGGAGAGAACAAGGGTAACAAAGGCAAACAACAAAAAGGATAATGATAATGATGATCGTGTTGCCACCACTACTTGGAAGAGATCTTGTGATTATCTGCAATGAGAATTTGATTAATGTTGCTTGTGATGAGACCAACTTGGGTTGTTGACAGTGGTGCTTTTTTCATGTGACATCTAGGAAGGATTTCTTCACATCTTATACTCTGGTGATTATGGGGTTTTGAAGATGGGTAATGATGGTATGTCAAAGGTGATTGGCATTGGCAATGTTTGTTTGGTAACTAGTAATGGACAAAGTTGATTTTGAAGAATGTCGGACACGCACCAAACATCCGTTTGCATCGATTTCTATTAGTGTGCTTGATGATGATAGTTATATTAATACATTTGGTAGTGGACAATAGAAACTCACTAAGGGTTCTTTAATTGTGGCTCATGGAAAGAAGTGTTCGGGTTTGTATCTTGGACCAAGGCTTGTTTACGTTGATGTTTTAATATAGTTGAGTGTGATAATCAGGCTTCGTTAGTTATGGCTTTGAGACTTAGCCAATATAGTGAGTGTGATAGTTATGGCACAGAGACTTAGCCACATTAGTGAGAAGGGACTTGATACTTTGGCCAAAAGAATCTACTTTCGGGTTTGAAGGGTGCAAGTTTGGAAAAGTGTACTCATTGTTTGGTGGGAAGCGAGAATAGAGTCTCTTTCAAGAGTCATCCTCCTTCTAGAAAATCAGAGGTGCTTGAGTTGGTACATTCGATCTTTGTGGTCCAATGAGGACTAAAACATTTGGTGGTGTACTTTACTTTGTGACTTTTATTGATGATCATTCAAGGAAACTTTGGGTTTATGCCTTGAAGACTAAGGACCGGTGCTTGGTGTCTTTAAGCGGTTTCGGGCTTGTTGAGAGAGAAACAGGAAGAAATTGAAATGTTCGCACGATAATGGTGGTGAATATTGTGGACCATTTGATGAGTAGTACGCGGTGAGGGGGTATTAGACACCGAAGACGCCTCCTAAGACTCCTCGGCTTAATGGCCTGGCGAGAAAGGATGAACAGGACATTGATGGAGAGAGTTAGATGTTTGCTTTCTACGAAGCAAAGTTACCTGATTTTGGGGTGAGGCTTTGTATACTTTTTGCACATGTTATTAATTTATCTCCTACTGTTGCTTTACTGGTGATGTTCTGACAGAGTGTGGTATGGAAAGGATGTTTCCTATGACCACTTACGTGTCTTTGGGTGTAGAGCATTTGTACATGTACCCAAAGATGAGAGGTCCAAGTTGGATGTAAAGCCAAGACATATATCTTTATTGGTTATGGTCATGATGACTTTGGTTACATGTTTTATGATCCTGTTGAAAAGAAACTTGTTAGAAGTTGTGATGCTATTTTCATGGAGGATCGGACCATTGAAGATATTGACAAGGCAAAGAAGTCGAGTCTCCAGAATACTTGATGGTTTGGTTGATATTGATCCAGTTCTGAGTCTCATATGCTTGATGTAGCTAACTTTTTGGCAATCATGATGATGTGCATAATCATATTCGGGGTGATCAGGTTGAGGATGTTGTTGATAATGTTGCGATGAGGTAGATGCTCCTGCTTCGTGAGGTTGTTGATGAACTTGTTGTTTCACTTAGGAGGTCTTCCAGACATCTTATTCCCTCTACCCGTTATTCATCGATGAATATGTGCTCCTCACTGACGGGGGAGAACTGAGTGCTACGAAGAGGCTATGGAGAGTGAGCGAGAAAGGCAAGAATGGGTTGCAACAATGAATGATGAGATGAAATCTTTGCTTGACAACCATACTTTTGAGCTGGTCAAGTTGCCTAAGGACAGGAAAAGCTTTGGAAAATCGGTGGATTTACAAGTTGAAGAATGATGAGAATACTTCCACTCCAAGATACAAAGCTAGATTAGTTGTCAAAGGCTACCATCGAGAAAAAAAGGGGATTGATTTTGAGGAAATCTTCTCGCCGGTTGTTAAAATGTCATCCATCGAGTTGTTCTTGGTTTGGCACAAGTCTTGATTTAGAGGTTGAGTAGATGTATGTCAAAATTACTTTCCTTCATGATGATTTGGAGGAGGAGATTTACATGGAGCAACTTTGAGGGTTTTGTGATGAAGGGTAAAGAAAATTATGTATGCAAGTTGAAGAAGAGCTTGTATAGGCTAAAACAAGCTCCTAGACAATTGTATAAGAAGTTTTAGTCATTTATGATACAATATGGTTTAAAGAAGACTACTTCGATCATTGTGTTTTTGTGCAAAATTTTTTGATAATGATTTCATTATTTTATTACTCTACGTTGATGATATATTAATTGCTGATCATAATGTTTTTAGAATTGATAGGTTGAAAAAAGGAACTTAGTAAATCATTTTCCATGAAAGACTTAGGATCAACAAAACAGATTTTTGGTATGCAAATTACTCATGATAGAGTAGTTAAGAAGTTGTGGCTATCTCAGAGAAGTACATTGAGAAAGTGCTTCAACGGTTTCACTTAGATAAAGCTAAAGTTGTAAGTACACCTCTTGCTTTACATTTTAAGCTTAGCACTAGACAAGCTCCTTCTAGTGATGAAGAGAAACAAGACATGCAACGTGTTCCTTATGCATCTATGTAGGAAGTTTGATGTATGCAATGGTTTGCACAAGGCCTGATATAGCTCATGCGGTTGGTGTGGTTAGTCGTTTTCTTTCCAATCCTAGTAGAGAGCATTGGAAAGGCTGTTGTGAAGTGGATATTGAGATATCTCAGGCACTTCTAGTTTGAAGCTCTATTTTTGGAATTGGGAAACTGTTTCTTTGTGGTTATACAAATTCGGACTTGGCGGGGATGTTGATTCTAGAAAGTCTACTTCTAGGCTATTTGATTACCTTTGCAGGGGGAGTGTGGCTTGGCAATCTAGGTTGCAAAAGTGTGTTGCATTGTCTACTACTTGAGGCTTGAGTTCATTGCTATTACCGAGGCTTGTAAGGAGTTGCTTTGGATGAAGAATAATGGTTCGGACATGTTGACAAAGACATTTTCATTTGAGAGCCGTTGTATATGAAAATTTTTTTGAACTAGGTCACGTACTCCACAGTGATGAACTCTCAAGTTGATAAGAGAGATTTTTCTTAAAATTATGTGTCTACTGGTTTTTATCTGGACATGATGCGTTTTTCTACGTATAAAATTATTGTACGTTCATTCATTTATTTAATTTTTGACTACAGTATTTTGGAAAAGTGGACAACACATGTGCTGTCTTGCTAAGCAGATTTTTATCTAGTATATTTAACATGATCTTACGTAGCACATGTGTATCAGCGGGTTGGATTTTATTTCCCAACACTGAGTGCCTTCATGCTATGCTTTTTTTCAAGTTATTGAAACGATGAACTCAGTCAACTTTCTTCTGCAACAGATACTAAAGTTACCTCTTGGTTCTTCCCAAGAGACAAGGATCTTGACTCTCGAAACTCGAAGGTATTTTAATCTATATCATACAAGTTTGTGAATTGGGCTTCTTCAAGCCCAGGTAGCTTTTGCAAACTGCTGTGTCTTTAATGGTTATCTGGTACAAAAATATCTTCTTTGGCTTATTGTTTGGGTTGCCAACCATGACAATCTAATAAAAATGAAATTATTGCATGTTTACATAGCACAGGTAAGATTCATATATATATACACTTTGACATTTCAACTTGTAGTATATATATACTTTGACATCAATCTTGTAGTAGATTTACCACTCACCAAGCAAAATTTTGACCCAAAATTATTGATGATACTCGAGCTTCAATTCTCATTCGGTGATTCATCTGTTATTTTCAAAACTGTCTAAAAAAAGATTTAAACACAAACCACCCATTTTTTACCCCAATTGACCCTTTCTAATATTGCTATTCTGACCATTAAGATTCTAAACAGTCTCAAAGCCACCGCGCCCATAGTCAATAGCGTGCACATTACTCTCCCTGACTAATTCAACCATCATACCTTTCTAGCGACGCTTTTCTCTCTATAAGAAAATTTAGAAATCGTACCATCAGATCCATTTTGGCAGAATAGAATTGGTCTATGCAACCCTCGACGCCCACGGACCGATTGAAGAAAGTTCAAAAGTCCGTACCGTGCATGATGAAGAAACATCATCTTATTTAAGGCCGTCGCCGGAGTTGTACGTGTAACGCCTTAGGCCCCTCCAAGATTCTTTCTCAGAGTCTTTTTAACAAGTGCCCTGATGTTATGAATGACTAAAAATATAGCTAAGCGCCTAAATGAAAAATATTTTCAATCTCAGAGGCTTTTAAATGTATAAATATTACTTAGTCTTTTATTTTTTTTATTTGCATCTAATACACCATGTGTTAACAAATCAAAGTAGGAGATTTTCTAATTGTAGTTATTTATTTTGCTTGAGGAGCCTGTTTTGACATGAACTTAACAAAATACCATACCCAGGAGACCACCTGTTTGTTTATTTACATCAAGTATCAAACTCCATACCCAGGAGCATGATGTAGCTTCAACTTCCCCATTGCGCAAAAGGGAAGCTGAACAAAGCCTTTGGCGAGTCAGGCAGTGGAAAAGAGATGGTGAAGGACAGTAATATGGCGAAGATATTGCAACGATCTGGCGCAGCTTTTGAGTTTGTCACTTAATTGGAATAAAAATCTGGTCAGATTTCGATCCAGACCAAAAGCAATTCAACCCGTCAACCCTAAGAAGGTTTGGTAATATGAGCCAAACTAACCGGGCTGCTCCAAAAAATCTGAATTGCAGCTCCCACAGAGGAAAGAGAAAGAAAGTTACATTAACTAAAACCACAATCAGTACATTAATTTTACCAACTTATCAATGGGAGAACATGAATGACACTTACAAAAACGTTAAAGGGACTTTGACAAATAGACGTGGCTAAAAGGACCAAAGCAACAAAGCGATGGTAAATATATACAACAAAATAATTCATAAACGTAAACACATCATCATCATTGCCCAAAAAAAAATGTTCAGGAATATGTATCTTCAAATGGTTAGGTATACATAGATACAGAACCTTAACAAACCCGCTGCACATGGTAAAAGGGGATCAATGTGATTATTTATAAGGTAATCAAAGTAATAGTCATCTTCAACCCTGCTCGTCTGGCCAATCATTGAACTAAGACCAGAATCAGTGCCATGACCATCACCACTCAAGTAAAAAGAAACATTTGGAACAGGGTGAGGATTAAAGACAGCCACCGAATCATAAAGAATGCAACTAAGTGTGGTTGTAGTGGAATCAGGTTCGGTGTTGTAACAATTGGTGTCATAATAATAATCATTCGGAAGGGTTAGCTCGTATCAGCATTCATCAAACCAAGATCAACAATATCTAAGCCTTTTCCCATATTAGATCAGGTTGGCCATATGGATTCTTTGTTTCCACATAGCCCTATCATATATCATGCTAGCAACTAACTCAATATAAAGTAGATCATTCTTTATTGTTTCTTTCCAACACTTTTATGGTCGTCCACTTCCTCTTTTAACATTTTCACAATCTAGTTTTTCATATATTCTTACGAGAATATCATTGGGTCGTCTTTCTACATGTCTAAACTATTTTAAATGATTTTTCCTCATTTTATCCTCTATTGGTATTACTCCCAATTGTTTTTAATAACCTCATTATGTATATGGTCTTTCCTTATTTGACCACTCATCTATCTCGACATCTTTTTTTGCTATAGACATCTTTTGTACATGTTCACGATTAATTGCCCGACATTCAGAACCATAAGACATAGCAGGTCTAATTGTTGCTCTATAATATATACCTTTCAACTTTAATGGTATCTTATCACATAGAATACACGAAGCTCCTTTCTATTTTAATTAACCGGCATTCATTCTATGCATAACATCTCCATCAATTTTTTCATTACTTTGAAAAATTAACCCTAAGTTTTAAAACTTTTCTTATGAGGAATATAATGTGTGTCAATCTTAATTTCTATGTCCTATGAAGTACTCAAATGATCAAACTTACATTTTATATATTTTGTCTTTGTTCCACTAAATTAGAAGCCTTTACTTTCTAATGGTTCTCTCCATAGTTCTAATTTCCTATTAACTTTTTTCTTAGATCCATCCACTAACACAATGTTATCTGTAAAATAACATACACCAAGGTGCATCATCTTGAATATGTTTTGTTAACTCATCAATGACCAATATAAATAGATATGGACTTAAAGTTAATCCCTAATATATACTCAATATTAATTTCAAAGGAGTCTGTCATTCCTTTGTGAGTTCTCACACATGTTTTTGCACTATCATACATGTTTTTTATAAGATTTATATCAATGGGATACCTATCTTTTTCAGAGTTCTCCAAAGTCACATCTTTTCACACCCTATCGTAAGCTTTTCCATATCAACAAATATCATGTGAAAGTTCTTTTTTGCTCTAAAATGTTTTATAAAACATCTCAATAGGTGAATATCTTCAATAGTATATATGTCGGGCATGAATCATAATTGGTTCTCTATTGTACTCAATACTTCTCTTAATGTACGTTCGATAATTATTTCCCATAATGTCATAGTATGGCTCATTAATTTATACCTTGATAATTCATAAATTTTGAATGTCTCTTTCTTATATATGGGTATAAGTGTATTTGCTCTCCATTCCTCAGGCATCTTTTGAGTTTTTCATATTTCATTAAATAGTCTTTTGGTCTTGTCAGTGAAATTGGTATATGCATAAATCAATTCGTACTCATTTCATTTAGATGCTCAAAAATATAATTATATTTTTGTACTTACCATTTAATCCATATGTTTAAAAAACTCTATCGTTCATCTCGAGCCAATTAACGATAAAGATATTTGAACACTTCTAGATATGATATATAGAGAGAGAGTAATCCAGAATGTCATTCGGTGCAATGTTAGGAAACGCACCGAAAGATTGATTTAGGATGGCCATGTATTCTGTACGTTTCGGTAGCACTTCCAATTGGCTGTTCTCACCCTCTTTTAATATTCCTTTTCGTTCTTTTAAATTTGGCTCTCTGTTTTAAGATCTCAATGTGCTTTTGAAGTACAAAAACCTTGGGTCCCCCCGTTCTATCCCGTTTGAGGGACGGCTTGCTTCCTCCGAAGGGGATCTCCTGCTGCCGGTGACCCTACTCAGCGTCCCCACCATCATCATCATCATAAGCATCATCATCATCACATCATCTCCGTTGTCATGTGTCAACTTTCGCGAACGTGAGCGCCATGACCGGACGTTGTCACCGCGGAAGAATTCTCCGCGTTTTCGCAACTTAGCAATCCGTAAGAGAGAGGGATCAGTGATAGAGAGAATCTTCTCATCGATTATCTCGTCTTTTTGCAAAAAGATTGATTTTTCTTCTTTCCGATCCAATCTCTCTGTTTCTTGATTCCTTCCAGTTAATGATTTGCCCCCTTGATGGGTTTCTAGAGAGAGGTAGAGAGAAGAGAGGATAAAGATAGAGGAAGAATGTATTGGAAACAGGGGCTCAAGATACCGAGGGTGGTCATCATCTCGTTGTTGTTCGTCTGTGTCATGGTCGCCGTACTGCTGTTACCTCACAGAGGCGATTACTTCACAGATTTGACGGGTAATATGCAATTCCCAAGTAGGTAATATCCAATCTCTCTGTTCATCTCGTTTTTCTGCCCATTTTTCTGATGTTGATTTTGTTTCTTGCATGCGAGTGACTGAGAAAACGTAAAGGAAAGTAGGAAATTGAGGTTGTGTATCGTATAGCTCGTTGGAATCCTCTAACTGTGTTATGTATAACCTTTTTCTTATTTCTTTCACATGATCTTGAATCCATATTGACGTCTCATTTTGTTTCTTTGACGGGAATGAGTAGAAATGGGAATGAAGGAAAGACAAGTGGATTTATGTACTGTATATCCCGTATGTTTCTCTAATATGTCTTTGTTGCTCATTTTTAGTGAGGAAGGAGATTGTGGAAGAGTTCAACAATATAGTAAGCGTCAATAAAGCTGGTGCCTCTAATATTTAAATTTCGTGACTGATGTATGATGATTTTCTGTTCTATTCATACTCTTTTTCTGGGGTTTGGTTATTGTAGAGATTCACGGCCGATGCACATACTCTGAATGCGATCCAACAGGTAAATTAACCATTTCTCTTTGTTACGTTACCTGCATTATTGTTGTGAAATGCTGTCGATCTTCGTAACTTCGATCATCTTTGGCACTTTGATATCTAGGAAGGGGTTGAGGATGTGAAAGAGCCTGACAGAGTCATCTTCAAAGAAGAGAAGAATCCCAATCGGTTCCCTGATCGAGGATTAAGCGGTCTGTTTGATTTCTGTCGATCCGCATTCTTTCCCTTTTTCTCTGTTCTGTTGTTGACGTTCATTTGAACAGAGTCTCATGGTGCTCGGGGTGATCAATATCTTGGCAAAAGCAATAATCATGTAAAGCAGGTGCTCATTCAATTGATGTTATTTCATGATTCTGCAATTTTTAGTTCATATTTTCTGTCTGAAAGTGATGAGCATAATAACGTAGCCTGTTGATTTTTTGACAGTGGTGGTATGTATCTATTCATTGAAGGGATGCTGCAGATGTTGGTTTTAATTATCTACTGTTGAAATAGGTGCAATTTCTCATGGGTTTTAATCTTCATCGTACATTAGTTCTTTATCACATGCTATACAACTTTCTTTCTAGTCTGAGTTTGTTGAAAGAAGCTCACAACCTAGGAAACCTAAACCAGTTGGCTTTTATTTGTTCTTTATTATAGAACATGTCATTGCATTTTAGTGTTAAAAGCAAGTATTGCCCAAGATAGAGCTCATTGGTGTCCGAGAACCATATAGCTCAGCATTGTTCGATGCATATAGTATCATGTATCATTTTGATCCATGATACGTATCATATTGTATCACATCGTATCATTTTTTAATGCTAATTTTTTTTTTAAATCACAAAAGTTCAGAGAAAGTCATGCAAATTGAAAACAATTCATATAATGCATAAGTTGAGGACATATTCATCAATCACCATTCAATTTTCAATATATAAAGCATTTAAGCAATACATCTTTAGCCAAATTACAACTTTCATAATTGAAAAATGAATTACATTTACATATTGTAATCATAATTAATTAAATAATCTTCGTTTTCTCCTCCTTATTCAAGACCATCACCACCTTCAGTTTCAAAATCAAAATCATCATTCCCTTGATGTTGTTGTATTCCTTTCAAATTAATCCATTGAATGTCTTCATGAATTAGGAGTGTAGTTGCTTCACTATCTTTCATAATTCACTCCTCTAAGATATCAAAATTGTCCAAATTTATTGGATCAAATTGGTTCTCCTCCCTATTTAACTTTGTTAATTGCCTAAGTAAATAATATCGATAATTAAATAAAATTAAATATTTAATTAGTAACTAATACTTTATTACCTTTATCGAAGCCACATACTGCAATAGATGAAAATTAGGTCAAGCCACTTATGTTCCAATCTGTTGCATTTTTTTGTATGGATATGTTTAAAGAAACTCCATTTCCTTTCACAACCAGTTGCACTATAAAGTTTGGCTCATAATTCTTGCAAAATCTCTCAGGTTTGAACAATCATTTTCAAACTTATTCCATGAAACATCTAATAGAAAAAGACAAATAGAAAGAGGTATTCTATAATAAATATAAGATTTAAGAAACTTAAATATTAAGATAAACAATTTACTTGAACGTATATTATTATGGTTGCAAATGGCTACAAGCAAGCCCATAATAGGTTGATGCATATAGCGTATGCTCTACTCTCATCAGGGATCAATATGTTTATGCAATCAATGATACTTCGATTAACCTCACCATCCCTTTTAAAGCTTGTAGAAAACTTAAATGTTGGATTTAGGTAGTAAGCTATTGCATGAATAGGTTGATGCAACTGTTTATTCCATCTATTGTCGATAATACTCTACACGGGCACATAATCTCTTTTTGTTCTATTAAAATTGTTTCTAATAGCTTCTTTAGGCCTATTCCTATTCATGACTTCATAAAGATAGTTTATAGATGGCTTATCCTCGTTGTAAGACAATCTTAAAAGTTTGACTAAAAGACATGTGATCCTTAATAGTCTAGCACTTGAGTTTCAAAATGTACTCCTAAAGACTGTCTCTGAAATCTCATTCAATTTTATATTCCTTCTATTTTGAAGCAACTCTACAAATTGTTACTACTTATTTGAGGAAAATATTATCTTAAAGTCGTGCTTTTGTTTAACAATACTCTATATTGATAAGAAATTAGTTGCAAACTGAGTAGTGGTAATACGAAAGAACTCTACACCATCTGTATATCTTCTCATCATACACAATACAAAAGCATAGTTATAGATAAATTTTATGATATCTTAACTACAAACCTTCTTGACAACACTTAGTTATTGTCTGCACCTCATCCATCTCTCTACTATCCTTCAAGATGAGATCTAGACAATGAGTTATACATGGTGTCCAATAAAAAGTCCCATAAGTATCAATTAACTCCTTTTCAGTTGCTTTATAGTTAGTTGCATTATCTATAATTAATTAGACCACATTGTCTCCAATATCACCTTATTAAATTCTTGCCTTAGAACTTCTATACATTGTTCCTGTGACATGTCTAGGGATCTCAAAAACATAAGTCTTTTAGGACAATAGACAAGGAAGTTTAACAAAGTCCTTCCTCATCTATCTGTTCATCCATTTACCATGATAGTGCATCTCGTCTCCTTTCATTATTTTCTCAAAGTCGAATAATATTTTTTGACTTTAAGGATAGTCTTATCTAATAATTTTTAAACGAAAAGAATTTATTCCACTAAATGGAATGCATGCATCATAAAACCATCTCCACACTGCAAGGCCAGCCTGCTCATGCAATTGCTCTGAACGAAGTAACATAAATTCTAAGTTGAGCACCAGGTATAGCACTAAGAGGAAAAAATGACTGTATACCAGAATAAGATCTTCCTTTAGCCCTTCATCTTCTATCACTTACAACCTCTTCAACAACCCTCTTTCCGTTGGTTGGTGGTCGAGACCTACATTCTTTCATCAATTTGAAACTATTTGATATTCATCTTAAATCGTATCTTGTATCCTATTAAACTTGATAACATCTTATAACATACTAAATAAATGATAGAAGCACGTAATTGGGATCTACTAGCATGTAATCACTAATCAGTTCCATTCAAGTAAGAACAGGTACCAACCACAATAAAATTCCCAAGCAAATACTCATAACTCACACTCACACACACATATTTGTAATTAATTATCTGTAGGTCTATTATGTGCTCTTGGTTGTAAACCTATAGTTTAATTTGCAGAATCTGTCTAACTTATCCTTCGGATCCAGAAGGAGAGTAGCTCCTGTTCCCAGGAAGCCGACTGATGAGAAAGTGAGGTTGATGAGAGATCAGCTTGTCCGAGCTAAGGCATATTTGGGGTTTGCCCTACCTCAGAATCCTCAGTTGGCTAAAGAACTGAGGTTGCGTATGCATGAGGTTGAACGAGTCATTGGTGCAGCTAGCAAGGATTCAAATCTCCCAAGGAGGTAAATGATACAATACCTACTAGTCCCACATGGTCTGTCTTTTATGTATCTGTTAAAAGGAAGAGCTATTTATGTCTTCTTACTCCATACTGGGATTTTACAGTGCAACAAAACGTATGAAAGCTATGAATGCTACACTATTAAAAGCTAGTGCAGTTTATCACGACTGTGCTGCTATGTTGACTAAGCTCCGAGCAATGGCATATAACAGTGAAGATGAAGTCCGTGCACAGATGCAACAGACTTCATATCTCACGAAGCTTGCAGCTGACACCCTATCCAAGGGTCTTCACTGTCTGGAAATGCAGCTTACAGCTGACTATTTTGCATTAGATGCCAATCAACGGGAATTTTCCAACAAACAGAAGTTGTTGCTGCCTCATCTTCATCACTATGTTGTTTTCTCAGACAACGTTCTTGCTTGTGCTGTAGTTGTTAATTCCACCATATTCACTTCAAAGGTAATCTCGTTGATCAATGAAATGAATATGTACACTGGGCACCAAATCTTGCACATGAACAAATACAACATATTATCTAACTTATTTACAAGAATCAATTTGCTTCATGCCTTTTGAGAAGTATCTTGACAGTGCTAATCTTTTACTATATTTGCTGTTCCAGAATCCAGAAAAGGTAGTCTTCCATGTGGTAACTGATGCACTCAATTATCCATCCATGATGATGTGGTTCCTTGCAAATCCACCCGGGAAGGGGACTATCAAAATTTTGAGCATAGATGATCTCAATTGGCTGCGAGCAAGAGCACATTTACTCTTGCAACGCTTCAAAGCAGAGTACTCAAATTCCTTGATTTCCAGGAAGGGGTACCCAAGATACACATCTCCGCTTAATCACCTCCGTTTTCTTTTAGCAGACTTGTTTCCTAAACTGGACAGGATAATTCTCCTCGACGATGATGTGGTAGTGCAGCGAGATTTGACTAGTTTGTGGAAGTTTAACATGCATGGAAAAGTAATTGGAGTTGTGGAAACATGTGGTGACAATGAATCACCATACCATCTCAACAGGTTCCTCAACTTCTCTGATCCAGTTGTGGCTAGTTCATTCGATACCAATGCATGTTTGTGGGCATTCGGTGTGAATGTCTTTGACCTACGGGAGTGGAGACGACAGAACTTGACTGCAGTGTATCAGAAATGGCAAGAATTGGTAAGAGGCATTTGTAGAGTTGTTTAGTTTGTCTTTTTCATGGTAGTTTACTGATATCCTTTTTATTCTTATGAGATTGATTGAAGCATTTAGGAGCAATGTGTTCAATCCAGTCTGAGTGGGACAAAGTTTGCCTTAACTTCAGAGGAACATCGCTGACTAGTTTCTACTTTGAAGTCTTAACAGTTCAACTTTTGAAGCGAAAGTTGGACGTTTGCATAGTGCACATACTGTACTAGTCTGAATTTCATCAGAAGTGAGAAAATTATGATTGGAACTGATGCAGGTCGAATTTGATCCTGATATGAAGTCAGTTTCTATTCATGTACTTGATCCTCACAGTGAGGCCTGGTTTGAAAAAGGATAGGAGTTCGCCACTCATAAATGCAAACTGGATAAGCGTGTATGGTCTTGTTATTCAGGTAGTCAATATTTGCCAGCATTGGTTTCTTCTGTTTGGTTGTCTGGTTTTTTCTCTATCCTATATTGCGTCAGGAAATCTTGAATGATTGTAAAAGTCGCTGTTCCCCTAGACAGGAAATACTCCACTTCCATTCTAAGAGAGCCATATGTGAATCAACTGCAAAATATACGTTGTTTGTGTTTCCTTTCTTGTCTGTTGTTTTCGATCAAATTGTTTACATTTTTTGGAGTTAAATATATGGTGCAAGATTGAGCATAGTGGCAACTATAATCTGTGTAGTCGACCTACTTGGTGTTGGTGAATTCTTGGTTTCTCAACCATAATTTGTTGCTGCAGGGTCAGTGAAGGCAGCTCTGGAAGTTGGGCACCTTGTCTATGGGAATGGTCACTTTCTACAATTTGACTGCAGTGCTAGACAAGAATTGGCATGTGCTTGGCCTTGGATATGATACAAGCAAGACTCGAGAAGAGATCGGGCGTGCAGCTGTGATTCACTATGATGGGAATTTGAAGCCATGGCTGGAGATCGGCATACCCAAGTTTAAGGGTTTCTGGTCGAAATTTCTTAAATATGATAATCCCTACTTACAGCAATGCAACATCCACGAGTAGTTTCCCGAGACAAGGACCGACCCATGTTTAGGAATTGCAAGGTCAGCAGCTAGCAACCCGATTTCGACGGGCTAAGATCATTCATATGGTTGGAACCACAGTATGGTCGTCTTATGGATTTAGAGATCTGCATTTTACATAAACTGGCATCTGCATGTGCTGCTTCTCGTTCATAAATTTTCCTTCTGCCATTGCAGATGAGTTTTTCCTTTAATCAATTTCATGATTCTTTCCTTTTTGTTTCGATTTTCCTGAGATTTTGCTTATGATTCTCAGACAACAATTCCAACCCCACTAATAAGTAGAAAAGTTGTGGTTGTGTACAGCTGTTTCTTTAGTCCCTTAATTGTAAAATCTTTAGTGATGGGACTTTTAGTTTATGTGCTTATTAATCTATTACAATGGATTAGGTACGGTGATCAAATTGTCCTATGATAATCGATGAGGAAGGATATGACAATTTGTTTAGGCAAAGGTGTATGTTGGTATCTGCTTTAAGTTCGAAGATGTTTTAATTCATCATATAAGGTTCAGTTTGGCTCATATGGTGGAGACTTGATCCATGGCATCACTGTCCCTGTATTCCTTTACTTTTTTGGGGATTTGGTATGTGCTTTAATTTGCCAACGGGACATGGGAATCAATCGTGAAGCAAGTATATTTCTAATCTTTCTTTGTATTTAGTGGGGGTGCGAGCTGCATTTGGTTTCTCCACTAGGAATAAATTATTTGCTTGTCTATGCACCAAGATATTGCAAAGAAAACC
This sequence comes from Brasenia schreberi, assembly GCA_036023115.1. Lineage (NCBI taxonomy): Eukaryota > Viridiplantae > Streptophyta > Magnoliopsida > Nymphaeales > Cabombaceae > Brasenia > Brasenia schreberi. The sequence goes on along the minus strand of JAYKKT010000081.1, from coordinate 15,205,668 downwards.
CACCTTCCCTCCAAGCATGTGATCCAGACCGTTACTATTACACCCGTATTAGTCGCAACCCTGTGGCTATTCCTCTCACCTTGAATATAAGCTGCATTGAAAGACAAGCACAGTCAAATTCTAATTTCAATAAAATATCAACTTAAATATATCAAATATTTAAAAATATAAACAATTTGTCATTAAACGTAAACTTTGAATCACTACTATTTTTTTTTGCAAAATTTTAGCTCTAATCTAACTCGTACTATCTAGATGATCTTCCTTGAATCAAGAGTTAAGCATTGTACATGTAGAAAGTGTTAGCTTTAATTAACTTTAGGGTGCATTTTGATTCGTAGTTTGCTAGAAAAGTTATACACCTTTTAACAAAATTCATATTAAAATCATATATCTTTCACAACATTTTATAACAAATCATATTTTTCATTCATGCTTTCAAATTCATACTCACCATCATTTATGATAATTACATCATATATTGGTTCTAAATCAAGTCATAGGAGTTGGTTCCTTCCTTCGCACGATCTTAATCACTCTGTTAACAATGATCAAACCATGCAAACTCTCATGATAGAGTGCTCGAGAATATATCTTATATTTACCTCAAACTAGAGTTTCGAAGGACTTATAAGTCTCTAGAGACCTCATACAAACCACATAAGTACAACTCATACTCACACATTTTACAAAACCAATTTTATCTTATCATGTTTGCATTTCATATTTGGATTCATATACTCAAATTAATATCCACATATTATTTAAATAATATTTTTATATCAAACATACGTATCAAATCAAACTCTTTATCAACCAGGTCATAAATAAGTTTATCTCAAATAATCCATAATTTTAAATATTATTTAAGAACCAACAATAAAATATTTAACAATCATACACATTTAAATTCATCCAAAACAAAATAAATCACTTCTAGCATGGTTTTATTAAAAAATGCATAATCTCCTACTTCAAAGAGAGCCAAGATCCAATTCCCAAATCGATAGGCCGCTTTTACCACCACCAAATCCTTCAATTTTAATTTCTAAGTAATTTCAAATAATAATAATAAAATTTACTTAACTATGAGTCTATCACAATAAATTGGGATCAAATTGAATCCTAAATGATTTTGACATAACCCAAAAATCTAATCTAGATCTAAATAGGTTGTCATATATCTAAACTGGGTAACACAATAGGTATTTTGTGTTCCTTGGTCAACATAGAACTTGTCTCAAACCTGAAATTATGTAAACAAGTTTTATTTCTAACCCAAAACATGTTTGAAGACCTAACCCAAAACCTAATCTCTTTCTAACACAAAGAAAACCCAGAACATGCTCAAACACAGAACCACAATTATAACACACAATATCAGGATGTGACACGTCTTGTGTCATGACATGACATGCAAAGTCAAACATGACATATCATGGTGGACATGTATGCCTGGCACATCCAAGCCCTAGCCAGACACAAATTGATTCTAATGGTGATTTCGCTAGTTTTGGATGACAGGCCATGGGCGGAAGTGGTCCCCAACCGAATGACCGACTCTATGTAATGGATTAGGGCATATTGGATCCAGACCCGCCCAAAATAGGCAAGAACACCAATGCCTGGTTTGGGCATTGCTCGAACATGGTAGCTTGTCATCATGAATAATAACTATCATTCTATGACAAATTTTGTTCGATTTAAGCCCATAAGAAGATCTTTGTGGATTGTAGCATCGAAAGGAGTCAATTAAGCAACAAATCGCGTGAGAAAGTGGCTGAAATACGATAAGAACTGTTTTTATATTTATGTTTTCTTCTAATTTTCGGTGAAAATCGGTTGTTAGGTGTCAATTTTGTGAGGATTGAGTGGGTTTTAGAGACATGAAGTAGTAATGGTTATTGGTAGCATCAAGCTCACTGGTAATCGAGCTTTATTGCCAATTTTTTGCAAAAAAAATCCATAAGGGTTCTTTAATGATTTCCGGCGAAATCGATGTTGTTGGGTGTCGAAACTAGTCTGGATTAGAGGGGGGTAGATATAATTGTTACAAACAAAATGAGAGTAAAAATCGATAAGCAACTCCTGGATTTGCATGATCTTTTTCGTTGGAAAAGGGGTTCTAATTTTCCTTTTTAGGTTTGGTGACTTTTCAGCAAAAACATTGTCGGCGGTGGTCGTTGATGTTTCGTATGAGGGAGGGGGAGTTGGGCGTTGGTTGGGGGCCACTCTGGTCTTACACGTCCTCAAAAACCGGCGAATTCGGCTAGGACTTGGGCATGTCCGATGCTATATGTGTTGTGATGACAGGGACACATGTAGTGTCATGAAGCCTTGTGTTATAGATGTGGTTCTGTGTTTGAGGATGTTTTAGGTTCTCTTTGTGTCAAAAATAGATTGGGTCTTGAAACATGTTTTGAGCCCGAAACATAACTTGTTTAAACAGTTTCAAGTTCGGGCCAGATTCTATATGGACCAAAGAACACAAAATATTTATTGTGTTGTTTAGTTTGAATCGGAATAGATCTAGGTAATAACTTGGATCCAAGACTTCCTATTTGAATTTATATTAGTTTTTTGGGTCATTTAAGATCCGATTTGAGTTTGGTTTGTTGTGTTACACTAGTAAAACAACAACTAAGCCTTTTCCCATACTAGACATGGTCGGCTATTGTGTTAGACTAGTAGTTAAGTAAATTTTAATATTATAATTATTTGAAATTGCTTAGAGATTAAAATAGAAAGATTTGGTGGTGATAAAAGTAACCCAACGGTTTGGAGATTAGATGTTGATATTTTTTCATAGGGTTATGCATTCTTTAATAGAATCATGTTAGAAGTGATTTTCTTTATTTTGAATATATTTAAATGTGCATGATTGTTAAATATTTTATTGATGATTCTTAAATGATGCTTTTAAGATAAACTTGTTCTTGACTTGTTGATAAAGAATACTATTTGATATGAATGTGATATAAAATATTATTTGAATATTGTATGTATATGGATTTGGATATATAAATCCATATATGAACTATGAACATAATAGGATGTAATTGGTTTTATAACATAATGATGTGTGAATATATGAGTCATATTTGTGTGGTTTGTGTGAGGTCTTTAGAGACTTGTAGGTCTCTTGAGCATTTCAACTTAAGACGACTATAGAGTGTGTTCTTAAACATTTTGTCGTAAGAGTTGGCATGGTTTGAGCATTATGGACGAGATGACCAAGATTGTGTGAAAGGAGGGTTAAAGGACTCATGTGATTTGGTTTAGACACAATATGAGTTATAATTATCGTAACTAGTGAATGTGCATGGGTGAGTAAGAGCATAAATTTAAAAGCATGAGTGAAAATGTAAATATGATTTGCTATGAAACATTTGTAAAACATATATGCTTTTAGTATGAATTTTGTTAAAAGGTGTATAACTTTTCTAATGAGCTATGAGTTTTAGCTCACTTTATTATTTTATAGTTTATCCTAAAGCTAATACTTCTAGAGCTTATGGTGTCGAGTAGCTAATGATTTGAGGGAGATCATCGAGATGGTGTGTGTTAGATTAGAATTAGAATTTTGAAAATGAATTTAGTTGTGATTCTAGGTTTATTCGGTGAGCCTCACATCATTTTTAATGGATTGTTTAGATTTGTAGATATTTGATATATGTAAGTTGATATTTTATTAAAGTTAAAATTTAGTTATGCTTGTCTTTAGATATCGTGTATGTTCATGCTCATGTGAGGAGCATACATGTGGCATCAGGTCGGGTTGGGTCGAGGTCGTGACTCATGCATATGTGATAGTTTTCTCTGGAAATCATGGGAACCTGCTGTGAATCGAGCTCTCACCCATTCGAAAAAACGCATGAAGAACTCAATTTGTCATAGCATTGTTCAACCGCCAACCGTTTATCAAACAACGCCTCTCTTCCATGTACCAGCAGGGTTAACCCCTCATGGTTGGCTAGCTTCTCTCAACTTAACGTGAAAACCAAAAATTCTCAAATATATATTATGGCAGATTAATTACCCATAATAAGAAGCAACTTCTTTATACGCCAGGATCCTTAATGCATAAAGATTTGATCACATCGATACAGTGACATAATATTAATGAATGATACTATCATGTGACATAATACTAATGAATGATACTATCATGTGACACTTCAAAGGGGATACAATTATATAACGATACTTATATGGATCCTACAACCCAAATCCAAATTTAAATCCATTTTATAGACTATGACTCAAGTGGAGTCTCAATAAATCTAAAACATAATCTAACTGATTCTAAACTAAATCAAATCCAAATCAAGTATGACGCTTTCAAGTTCAAACTAGCGGCGGATCTACATAAGAAGTTGACAGGATGGCCGCCCTCTCTAAAATTTTGTGATTTCAGTTTTAAAATATATTTTACAGTTGAATACAAGCTTAAGATACATGTTTCGCCCCCTTAACACGATCATTTACATATTTTGCCCCTCTCCGACACCATTTTCTAGATCCGCCGCTGATTCAAACCCACAAGCTATATGGATTGCATAGTGTCACTGGCCTCATGTTTCAAGGCTCTCCACATGTGGCGTCTGATGACAAAACCAAGATTAAAAAAAAAGTTAAAACTGTAGCAAACAACACCATATGGTCCAATAATTTGGTTAGGTTTTGAATCGTGGATGATTATTCTTTAACATGGCAATGGGACGGATACTTATAGCGTATAATATGTGAACAATCACATGACAACATATAAAACACTAGAGTAAGTCGTTCACACATAAAACACTACCATACAAACGCTATGTCAATAATTCTATACTAGATTGTCACATTTTCTGTCATTCATACATCGACGATTGCATTAAATAACTAACAAAGTTCTATTCGTATATTACCATATTATCAGATTATTGTTTGTATTATATTATATTATATCATATCACATTATATTATATCGTTCAAAACTTTAAATCATCATGAACCAAGCCGTACAAGGTGAAAGAGGCAAACAATTCCACCGGTTTGAATTGGCTGATCGATTCAATTTAGTTTAGATCTGTTCCTTGAACATCCTAAGCGGATGGAGTTTAATAATTTGCATTTGATTTTAATTATTAATCAAAATAAATCTAAAGTGTTCTCAAGCAAGTTTGTGGCTCGTCTTAAATTAGAAATGAAGGAATGCCGTGAACGTGCGATGTCGCAAGCCTCATTGGACACAGCTTGGCTTGCTGGGTCATTTTTCAGCCCCAGGCAAGCGGTAGAGTGGGTGACTTTCCAATGGTTCCATCATGTCCAGCTTAATCCCTCCTTGGCAGGTCGACCCATAATTAGCCCTGGAACCGGCCAAAACTGGTTGGTTTTGGTTCCACCTAGAGGAGACCGAAAACGGAATTGAAACCAGCAGCTCAGAACTAGAGGGGTGAAACTGGTAATTCCATCACATTTTTATTCAAATTTTTAAAATTGAAATATATTCTCTACTTTTTATTCATCTTGTATTAATTCTATGTATTATATCTCTATCAATTTTTTCTAAAAAATTGGCTCTATGTATTTAAAACTTTCTTTTTAAAAGATGCAATGCGTATCCATCTTAATTTTTATATCATTTTTATTAACCAAACGATTAAACTTTATATTTTATATATTTTATTTTTGTTCTACTAAGTTGAAATATTTTATCTTTTAATGTTTCTTTTCATAGATTCAATTTCTCATTAGTTTTTCCATCGTAAGTAAAGTTTTAAATACCTAAAGCCAATTTTTCAGAAAGATGAGAAAATTGATAGAGGTATCGCATATAGAATTTGTGCATGTTGGTTAAACAGAAAGATTTATCATGTATAAAATATGATAAAAAGATAACACTAAAGCTGAAAAATATATATTATAGAATAATAATTACACCTACTATATTATATAGTTATGAGTATTGAACAATTACAAAAGATGTTCATGATAAAAATGAAGATATGGATTTACATATATTGTCATATGAGAAAGTTCATATCTATAATGAGGTTAGAAAAAACAATTAGGAATGATAGTAATAGGTAATAAAATTAAAAAAATATTTTAAATGGTTTGAATGCGTGAAAAGGTGACCAAAGGAAACTTTAGTAAAAAAGAAAGAAAACTAAATGGTCGAGAAGGAAGACCATAAAAGTGTAGAAAAGGAAATGATAAAGAATGATCAAGCTTTTGTTGAGTTAGGTGTTAGCATGGTATAGCGATGTAACCAACCTCATCTAACATAAGGAAAGGCTTGACTGTTGTTGTAATATATTGTCTACTTTTTCAAACATGAACGGAAGCTGGAACCAAACATACAGTGAATCGAAAATGGCACCAGAACTCGAACTATAACCAGAGGGGGCTCGGTTCAGTTCCAGGTTTTGGTGGAATCAAACAGGTCTATACCTGGTCCGGATTCTCTTGTCAGCTGCATGGAATCCATTTGGTGCTTGTTTCACTCTTAGTGACGCAAGAATCCTCCAAGAAACAAGGAACTTGATTTTCGCCAATGAGCCAACTTAGTTAGTGCTACAGGATTAATTTGATTCAAGACTTAAGATAAAGGGTGTAGTCATAACAATATATGTGTCATCCAAAGACCTGCTAGAAAGCATGCTTAGTTACGGCCTACGGAATTGTAGTCCCATGTCTATCTTGCATTCTCCATTTGATTGTTTATGTGGTTTCAGTACTGTAGTACATGAAATGATGGGTTCGACTCTTATGTATCGCGAATCAAACATACACTAAAGCACTCTTGGTTCTCCCATTCAACGTGGTACATCTAGACATATCCAGTTCCGGCTACATCAGAACCGGCAGTTTCAAACCGTCGGTTGTGGTTTACCCGGAATCATGAATTATAACCTAATAGTCCTGTAGGCGGTTTCAATTGTGTTTAGTGGTTCTGATTTCATAACAGTTTCAAATCTCATTTCGGTTCCAGTTTTGTGACGATTTCAGATCCGGTTTTAGAGGGTTATGAGTGGGGCTTTGAGACTGTTCGAGATCTGGTTTCGGTTTTGGGTGGTTTTAGATTCATTTTTTGGATAGTTCAAATTCGGGGTATTTTCGGATACAGTTCCAAGTAGTTCCAGTATCGAAACTATTTAAAAAATATTTAAATTCACAACTAACCAATACCCGTGTCACACCGATACCCGTTATCCTAGACTATCTCACCAATACCCAAGCACCATGCAGTGCCTTAGTATTTCCTATGACAGCGGGCACCATGCAGTGCCCACTTTACATTGTGGTGGTCAGCGAGGCTAACTGCTTGGCCAAGAACACCACGTGGCACCCGAGATATATCATTATTTAAATATTTAAAATAATATAATAATACAAAAAATATATTATTAATTGTTATCTTTAATAATTACATATATAATATATATAGTAAGAAATCAGAGAGTGCCACATGATGCTCTCTCATTTAGATATCTTTTAATCGTCGGATTCAGATCCGACAGTTTGAACCAAAACCAAATCGCCGGTTTTCACAATGGTTCCCATTCCTTATCGGTTTTATATATACAAACCATATCCAAATCGGATCATATCCGGTTTTGGTTATGATTCAAGAACCGGATCCGGCAGTTCCGATTTCAGACGGTTTGTAGGTTGGTTCGGTTCTGGGTCGAACCATCAGTCCGATTCCGAACCGGCCATGTTTAGGTACGTGGAGTTGAACCGGAAACAACTTATGGTACCGCGAAACGTAGGCCCTGTTTGGCTCTCATTTAGTCATTTTAAAGGAGTTGGAAAAGTTCGACGGAGTGCGACTCTAATTCCCATAAATTCCTGTCTGGAAAACTCCCGTCGGGGTCCTTCCAGGGTGAACTCTCTCTCTCTCTCTAGAGGGGCGAGCAAGTGGACGGGAAAAAATCGGGAACCTTTGTTATTTGTCCCTCCCGACTCTGTCTGCTTGGGTTCCGATTGTTCCACCGGTGAGAAGAGTCAAGCAGCAATAGCCATGTCTGCAACCATCGGCGTTCCCGGAAGTGGTTCGATCAGCCAGACCGCTTCTTTGTCTTGGAACTCTAGAAGAAGATCCCCATTACGGTCTCCTTTTTTCGTGAGATCTCCGAGGAAATATCCCCTTGTGAAGATGGCCGTCTCAGTTGAGATGAAGGGCATGACTCCCCTCGAACTATCTGAGGGATGTTTCGATGCGGTCAAGGTCAGGCCTTTTTCTTCTTTTCATGTGTTCTCGTTTTTGGTTTTCTGATTGAGAACCCCAGATGGTGACCCCAAAACCAAGTGGAGCTATTCCAACATGAATGTTTAGTTGAAAACGTATTTCTAGAAATATTGTGTTTATAATTTGTGGGGATGCATTGTGGAACTGATGATATGATCCCAACACATATCCTTTGCCTGAAGCTGCATGATCCCAGTTATCCAAAAACATTCTTACAAGCTGGGATATTGCATTTTGGAATCTGGGGAGCTACCCAGCAAATTCCTGCTTTCCCTCTGTCTGAATATAGTGAACGCGCCCAGCTATCCAGAAAGCAAGGTGAACTACTGGGGTACGTAATTATGAACAACAAAGTTCTCTGGATAATTTGGATGCACGTGCCTGTCCGTAGGGAATGGGAGATAGTTTGAACTATTGCGCTTTTGAAGTACAGCAAGAGATACACATTGATACGAATGGCCGAAGCCCCACAATTTTCGTGCTTCTTGATAATCCGCCAAACCTGAAACAATCCATTACGAGGATTACTGAGAATTGAAATTCAGAGATCCTCTATCGGTATAAATGACCAACTTTTAACTTTTGATGATTACTTTGCTTGATATGAATTGGAAAAGAAACAGCTGACAAAGTAACAAGGAGCACACTCGATGGATTCTGTACCATAATGCCATAGAACAGCACATGAGTGAGGATAGAACAAATTAATTTGTAATATTGTAACAGTATTAGTTATGTCACATGTTATTATGAAATTAGAATTTTTCTTTGGCATGTTTAACGCAGTTTAGGTTGCTGGTTAATTTAAGAATTCTTCATTTTCGTAGGTGTAAGCGCTAAAAAAATTCTTGGGAAAACTTCATTTAGAAAAAAATGTATCTTTATTGAAAATTTGAGAAGGAAAATTGATATATGAAAGCACTAAAGGGAACTTCAAAAAAATTCAGAAAATAATGCGTTGAAATTGAGAATTTGAAAAATTGAGGTGGTTGATGGAATTTTAGATAATCTGGGCTCAAAATGGATCTGGTATTATTGTAAATAAGGACTTAAAGGATATTGTAGTAGACATTCAACAGTACATAGAAGATGGGAGTGAATTGTTGATAATTCTTAGCATAAGAATGCCATTTTCAAGTAGATTCTTGAGAATTTATCTAGTCAAACACTTACTTCCTTTTCAGGGAAACGAGAAAAGTAAAGAAACCTCTCCTGTAAGAATCGTCAATTTTAGCAAGATTCCTTTTGTTGAAACCTTTTCTTTATCTAGTCTTGCGAGATTCAGCAGAAAGATTGTAGCATAAAACAGGAGTCCTAAAGTTGTTTAGGAGCCTTTTGCTTTTCTTGCGTGACTTATTTTCTCTCCAGGGTTGCTCTTCATTGCAAAATCTTCAAGGATTCTTGGAACCTTTGTCACTAAATTGTTATAGTTTCTGTCTCTGACAAACTTGTAGACCAGTTAAAGAGGTGTCTAAATGTGTTTGAACGTGTCTTTTCATGTTTTCAATCTTCTTTCTTCCTTGTGGATGGTATTGATGTTTCTTACTAATCATCATTGATGTAGGTGGATACATTGTTGGATGGCATAAAGTGGGACGAGAAAGGGTTGGTGGTGGCTATTGCTCAAAATATAGATACTGGAGCTGTTCTGATGCAGGGCTTTGCAAACAGGGAAGCAATTGCTACAACCCTTACATCACGCAAAGCCACATTTTACAGCCGCTCCAGGTCATCACTATGGACTAAGGGTGAAACCTCGTTGAATTTCATCAACGTTCATGATGTCTTTCTTGATTGTGATCGTGACTCTGTAAGTTTTTAAGTGATTTCTTCTAAAAAATGAGTCAAATTTTGGACGTTCATGAGAAGCCCATTACTCATATACAGAAACATAGGTTTCTCCTTTATTTTGCTGTTGCTTCTGATGTTGTTTGTTCTTACTGCAGATTATCTATCTTGGGAAGCCTGATGGACCAACTTGTCATACAGGTGCAGAGACCTGCTATTATAAGTCAGCTACTGATGAGTTAGGACATCAGCAGGTTAATTGTCTTAGCCAGTTACTTTTATTCTTTATGTTAATGGGGTGCCTTGCTGCTAGTTGTGCTTTGGGACCTTTATCGTTTTCCTTTTTCATTTACTCTTCTCTAAGTGCCTGATGTCCTTGCCGTAAGGCATTTAGTTATTCTGAACTTTCATTCAACCTATCTTTCTTACAATAGGTTGAAGATAGATTGGCACTGACAACTTTATATTCTCTTGAGTCTATCATTGCTCAACGCAAAGCTGAAATTGGGTCACAAAATTCAAAACCTTCATGGACAAAGAAGCTATTGCTTGATGACAAGCTCCTTTGCTCCAAAATCAGGTATATCTTCTTCTGAATGATTATGGTGATTAACTTTTCTGTTTTAGAAGAATATCTGTATCCATGCGATTGATTTGGAGTGCACCTTGCCTTTCTAGTTTATTTGCTAGATATTGATTATTTTCTCCCAAAGAGGTATTGTCACCATACCGCTCACTGTAGAAACTTGGTCCACAATTTGTATGCCATATTTGTGATGTCAACATACAACATACAAGTGGATTCTTAAGCAAGTGCCAGCGATGAGGCAAGGTTACTGTATGCATTGGTTTCAATCCTTATGTCAGGATTTTGATTTTAATTCAAGTTTTTCTTTTTCTTGTCAATAACAAAGCAAAAGGTCATCTTGTTAACATGTAGTAATAGGCTTGCTGGGCCTTGATGGCCCAACAGTACCACCTTGAGGGCCCTTTGGGACTGGCCCTCAAGGGCCAGTCCTCCCAATGGCTGTATTACTAGCCGTTGGGAGCAGCTGCTCTCTTGTTCTCTCTCATTCATTGTAATAAATCCTCTATAAATAGAGGATGTTGAGCATGAAATAAATAAACTTTTGGTGTGCTCACTTGACTTGTTTGGTATTTTGTCTATTTGGTTTGGCTTGTGAATCAAGTGTTTGGTGATTTGTTTTATAGAAGATCTTTGTGATCATTCGTGGTTGGCTTTGTGGATATTATCGGCTATATCGTAGTGTTATTTTCACATGATATTAGAGCTGGAACGGCTCGTTTAGAGCTGTATTGGGATTCATATCGAATGTGGGAAGATTATCAAAATCAGGCATGGTTTGGCTATCTTGAAGAAATCAAGGTGTTCTTCATGTTTCTTGTTATTATTGAGAAAATGAAAGAAAAAGTGGAATATTTGTTGTTTGTTAGTTCTCAATTCGTATCTAAGCTGGGCACATATCATGAATAATATTTTATCTCTAAAGACTATTGGGACTATATTGTTGGTACGATCAATGAGCTCAAATGGATAGGACTTGATGAGGATGATTTTCTCAAGACGCAAGAGAAATACAAACAATTAGGCCTGCCATGTTTTATGGTTCAGAGTGTTGGGCAGTTAATCATCAACATGTACAAAAGATGTCTGTGATAGAAATGAAGATGTTGAGATGGATGAGTGGTCATACAAGAAAAGACCGTATACATAATGAGGTTATTAGAAACAAATTAGGAGTGGCACCAATAGAGGATAAAATGAGAGAATGTCGTTTAAGATGGTTTGGACATATAGAAAAAAAATCAAAAGAAGAATCTGTAAGAATGTATGGAAAACTAAATTTGGAAAGTATTAAAAGAGCTAGAGGACAACCACAAAAGTGTTGGAAAGAAACAATAAAGAATGATCTAGCTTATTGTGAGTTAACTGCTAACATGACACACGATAGGGATATGTGGAAACAAAGAATCCATGTAGCTGACCCCATCTAGTATGGGAAAAGGCTTAGTTGTTGTTGTTGTTGTAAGAGAAATACAAACAAGAATTGAAAAATAGGAGAAATACAATGTCAAAATCACATGGATTATCACTCAAAACGTGGATGAAAAACCCTGTATTAGAATTAGCATGTTTGATAATGTTTATGAGACTTAGAAATACCTTAGAAAAACTCATTACCAAGACGATTTTGTTTTTCAAATAAATTTGATGGAAAAGATCAAACAAGGTTTCATGAGCATTAGGGAATATCACAAAGTGTTTAATGATTTATGGAACCAACTTAGGAGTTTTAACAAATTCAGAAAACTTAAAAGTATGGATGAGTTTTAAGAATATCTTGACAACCAATATTTAAACAAGGATTACGAGATGAATTTGAGAACATAAGATCTAATTTGATATATAGAAAATTGGGACTCAAAAGCTATAAGATATTGACCGATTTAGTTATGGAAGAAACTAGATTGAAAAATATAAGAGACAACAAAGAAGCAGTTATTGTCACATCCAAAAATTAATTGAAGACCTACAAGCCTCCGTACGCCAAAAAATAGTGGAAGAAATGAACAATTAAAGGGTAATGTAATGCATTGGCCAAACAAGAGTATGATTTGTCATTTATTGCAAAGAGAGTGGACATATAAAGACCTTGTGTCCTCTCTTATTAAGGAGGTTTCATCAAGTGGTTGTCATTGACAACAAAGAAGAAGTGCTATCTTTAAGAATCAATGCTGAAGAAATATTCAAAGAAAAAGTAAGCATCTCAGGGTCGGCATTATTAACTTTTTCCAAAAATCAAGGTAAGTTTTTAGATTTCAATGTTTCTTTTAATATAACAAATGAATATAAATTGTTAGACAAATGCACACAAGTTGTAAAGTGTTTACGACCGATGGAACTGCCGATGGAACTAAGCTTGATATTAAAAAAATTGGTAACTTAAAAAATAATTCCTTTAAAATATCTCCGTACATTTTATGCTAAAATCAAATCTTAATCTTCTCTCGGTTTCTCAAATTTGTGATAATGGTTGCATTGTTACCTTTTGACTAAATAGATGTGTAGTGTACAATCATCTATCCAAAAAGGCAGTTGGGCAATGACATAGAGAAGGTGGCATATCGATAATTTACTACTACAACTACAAAGGCAATTGGGCAATGACACAGAGAAGGTGGCATATCGATAATTTACTACTACAACTACAACTAAGCCTTTTCCCATACTAGATGGGGTCGGTTACAGGGATTCTTTGTTTTTTGTAGAATCCATGGTAAGTCCGACAAAGTTTTAGGAAGCCTAACTCAACCCTTCTCTTTTATCTGAGCTTGGGGCTGGTCCTGCAAGAGTGGTCCCTTACATAGCTATGACAAATTTTGAAACAACCAGTGAAGGATTATGGTTAATCTCCTTGGTAACCAAATTCCAAGGAAAAATACAACTCCAAATCGCACTATATACAGATAATAAAGCTGTAATTTAATTTGCTACTAATCCTATGCAATATAAAAGGACTAAGCATATAGAAGTGGATTGCAACTTTATACGAGAAAAAATTAAAAACAAAATATTACAGGTAATGCACGTGAAGTATGAAGATCATATTTCGGATATTCTCACCCAGGTAGTCCCAAAGCCCACGTTGGACAAGTTATGCAGCAAGCTGAAAGTTCTGAATATCTTTTTCCCAACTTAAAGGGAGTGTTCAAGGACCCGAGATCTGCGAGGAGATCCGATATCCATATAAGCTATGTTATCAATAGCGGTTAGCGGGTTGTTAGCGGTTGACCCTAATATAGCGGTAGCGGGGATATAACGGGAATATAACGGATTTAGCGGTACACTTTTATTTATGATTAAAAAATTATATATATATATATAATAGGTTTTCTAACTTCTAAGAAATATCAAGAAACTTAACCAGTTCTTTAATAAATGAAAAAGCAAAACACTCACTAATGAATAGGAAAAAGTAGTAAAGGAGGAATGTCACATACCTTTTAGCCCATATTATTTGTAGTATGCCTCATCTCCAGCCAAATTGCATGAAAGTTCAGACATTAAAGCAAAAAAGAAAGGCAAAAGATCAGAAACTCCTATCACCAACATGTTCAATAGGTAAAACTTCAAATAATGGGATATTAAGACAATAACACTTGGATGGACATATCAAAGACACATGAGATTCCCTGATGTTCTTGAATTTGCTGGATAATAGCATATGAAATGCACTGTATCGGTGTATCCAACAAATTCAGGAACATTTGGGAATCTCGTGTGCCTTTGATATATACATCTAAGTGCTATTGCCTTAATATCTCATTATTTGAAGTTTGAACTGTTAAACATGTTGGTGATAGGAGTTCATGATCTTCTTTTGCCTTTATTTTTTTCTTTAATGTCTAAACTTTATATTAACCATGTCTACTCGATGATCACCTACATCACAAGATAACGAATGTGTCATCAATTTATAAACAACACGATAACTACAGATAACATATTACATTACTTTGATCATACTTACCCACTAATCAAAGACAATGACAATTTCATTGAACAACAATTTGCAATAAAGCAGGGAAGGTAGCCTTAGAAAGCATCTTTAAAGATTGAACATAATGTTATCCATCCATCAAAAGTATATAAAGGCCAATAAGCTAATTTAAAAAGTACATAACATCCATCAAAATTCAATTACAAATTTACAATCACACTTAATTGTTTAGGTCATGTTCACTCATTTTCAGAAAAAGATCCGTATTCTTCTATTTCCTCTTCATCTGTTTCTTCAAATTTAAATTCTTGTGGTCGTCCTCTAGCTCTTTTAATACTTTCCAAATTTAGTTTTTCATACCTTCTTACAAGTTCTTCTTTTGATCTTCTTTCTATATGTCCAAACCATCTTAAACGATATTATCTCATTTTATCCTCTATTGGTGCCACTCCTAATTTGTTTCTAATAACCTCATTATGTATACGATCTTTTCTTGCATGGCCACTAATCCATCTCAACATCTTCATTTCTGTCACAGACATCTTTTGTACATGTTGATGATTAACTGCCCAACACTCATAACCATAAAACATGGCAGGCCTAATTGTTGTTCTATAATATTTACCTTTTAATTTTAATGGTATCTTCTTATGACAAAGAATACCTGATGCTCCTCTCCATTTTAACCAACCAGCATTAATTCTATGCGTAACATCTTCATCAATTCTTCCATCACTCTGAAAAATTGATCCTAGGTATTTAAAACTTTCCTTTTGGGGGATGCCATGCGTGCCAATTTTAATTTATATGTCCTCTAAGGTAACCAAATGATCAAACTTACATTCCATATATTCTGTCTTTGTTCTACTAAGTTGGAGCATAGTTCCAATTTTCTATTAACTTTTTCCTTAGACTCCTCCACTAATACAATGTCATCTGCAAATAACATACACCAAGGTACTTCATCTTGAATATGTTTTGTTAACTCATCAATCACCATTATAAATAAGTATGGACATCATTGATGTAACCCAATATTAACTTCAAAGAAGTCTGTCATTTCTTCATGAGTCCTCACACATGTTTTTGCACCATCATACATGTCTCTTATAAGGTTAATGTATGTCAATGGGATACCTTTTTTTTCCAAAGTTCTCCAAAGAACCTCTCGGTACTCTATCATAAGTTTTTTCTAGATCAATAAATATCATGTGAAGGTCTTTCTTTTTTGCTCTAAAATGTTCCATAAGACGTCTCAAATGGTGAATTCCTTCAACAATAGATCTGTCTGGCATGAATCCAAATTGGTTCTGTGTTGTACTTGATACTTGTCTTAACCTACGTTCGATAATTCTTTCCCACAATTTCATAGTATGGCTCATTAACTTGATACCTCGATAATTCGCACAATTTTGAATGTCTCCCTTGTTCTTATATATGTGTATAAGTGTACGTGCTCTCCATTCCTTGGGCATCTTTTGGTTTTTCCATATTTCATTAAATAGTCTTGTGAGCCAAGTGATTCTTATTTCTCCTATTATTTTCCAAACTTCTATAGGAATATTATCTTCCAAACTTCTATAGGAATATTATCTTGTCCTACCGATTTACCACCTTTTATATGTTTAAGATCCTCTTTGACTTCATTATTTTGAATACGTCGATAGAAATTGTGGTTTATATACTTTTCTGATTTGGCTAACTCTCCTAAGCTAATACTAACATCTTTATTTTCATTAAAAAGATTATAAAAATAGTTTTTCCATCTATTTCTTATATCATCATTTGCCACTAGAATTATTTCATCCTCGTCCTCGATGCATCTAACATAATTAAGATATTTAGTTTTCTTATCTCTAGCCCTAACTATCCTAAAATATCTCTTTCACCCTCTTTTGAGTTGAGTTTTCAGCCAAGTCTAGAATTAATCATCGCTAATAAATGATGATTTTCCTGATCACCAAATCTGGGATTTAAACAATAAATGGAATAAGGAATTTATAGTTTCCCAAGAAGCTGAAAGGTTTCATATACAACAAACAACAACAACTAAGCCTTTTCCCATACTAGACGGGTCGGCTACATGGATTCTTTGTTTCCACAAATCCCTATTGTGTGCCATGTTAGCAGTTAACTACTAATAATCTAGATCATTCTTTATTGTTTCTTTCCAACACTTTTGTGGTCGTCCTCTACCTCTTTTAATACTTTCCAAATTTAGTTTTTGTAACCTTCTTACAGGTTCTTCTTTTGATCTTCTTTCTATATGTCCAAACCATCTTAAACGATGTTCTCTCATTTTATCCTCTATTGGTGCCACTCCTAATTTGTTTCTAATAACCTCATTATGTATACGATCTTTTCTTGTATGGCCACTAATCCATCTCAACATCTTCATTTCTGTCACAGACATCTTTTCTACATGTTGATGATTAACTGCCCAACACTCATAACCATAAAACATGGCAGGCCTAATTGTTGTTCTATAATATTTACCTTTTAATTTTAATGGTATATTCTTATCACAAAGAATACCTGATGCTCCTCTCCATTTTAACCAACCAGCATTAATTCTATGTGTAACATCTCCATAAATTCTTCCATCACTCTGAAAAATTGACCATAGGTATTTAAAACTTTCCTTTCGAGGAATGCAATGTGTGCCAATTTTAATTTATATGTCCTCTGAAGTAACCAAATGATCAAACTTACATTGCATATATTCTGTCTTTGTTCTACTAAGTCGGAGGCCTTTGCTTTCTAATGTTTCTCTCCATAGTTCCAATTTTCTATTAACTTTTTCCTTAGACTCCTCCACTAATACAATGTCATCTACAAATAACATACACCAAGGTACTTCATCTTGAATATGTTTTCTTAACTCATCCAACACCATTATAAATATGTATGGACTTAAAGTTGATCCTTGATGTAACCAATATTAACTTCAAAAAAGTCTGTCATTCCTTTATGAGTCCTCACACATGTTTTTGCACCATCATACATGTCTCTTATAAGGTTAATATATGTCACTGGGATACCTCTTTTTTCCAAAGTTCTCCAAAGAACCTCCCTCGGTACTCTATCATAAGCTTTTTCTAGATCAATAAATATCTTGTGAAGGTCTTTCTTTTTTGCTCTAAAATGTTCCATAAGATGTCTCAAATGGTGAATTCCTTCAACAATAGATCTGTCTGGCATGAATCCAAATTGGTTCTGTGTTGTACTTGATACTTGTCTTAACCTACGTTCAATAATTCTTTCCCACAATTTCATAGTATGGCTCATTAACTTGATACCTCGATAATTCGCACAATTTTGAATGTCTTCCTTGTTCTTATATATGGGTATAAGTGTACATGCTCTCCATTCCTCGGGCATCTTTTGGTTTTTCCATATTTCATTAAATAGTCTTGTGACCCAAGTGATTCTTATTTCTCCTATTATTTTCCAAACTTCTATAGGAATATTATCTGGTCCTACCGATTTACCACCTTTCATATGTTTAAGATCCTCTTTGACTTCATTATTTTGAATACGTCGATAGAAATTGTGGTTTATATACTTTTCTGATTTGGCTAACTCTCCTAAGCTAATACTAACATCTTTATTTTCATTAAAAAGATTATAAAAATAGTTTTTCCATCTATTTCTTATATCATCATTTGCCACTAGAATTTTTTCATCCTCGTCTTTTATGCATCTAACATAATTTAGATCTTTAGTTTTCTTATCTCTAGCCCTAACTATCCTAAAAATATCTCTTTCACCCTCTTTTGAATTGAGTTTTTTATATAAGTCCTCCCAAATCTTAGCTTTTGCTTCACTAATGGCCTTTTTCGCTTCCTTCTTTGCTTTCTTATAAGCTTCTAAAGTTTCACTAGTTTTCTTAGCATAATGTAATTTGTAACATGCCCTCTTTGCCTTGATTTTATTTTGTACTACTTCACTCCACCACCAAGCTTCTTTTTGTGCCAGTACACCTCCCTTAGATACCCCTAACACATCTTTCGCCACTTTCCTAATATGTATAGCCATATTGTTCCACATATCACAGGGTGTGCCAACATAATTCCAAACATCTCATTGAAGGACTTTATGTTTAAATATATCTTCTTTCTCGCTTTTGAGGTTCCACCATTTAGTCCGAATAGCTCGATGCACTCTTTTCTTCTTTGTCCATTTTTTTATTTGTAAATCCATAACTAAAAGTCGATGTTGAGTGGTTAAGCTTTCTCCTGAAATTACCTTACAATCTTTACAACACGCTCTATCTTTTTTTCTACAAATAAAGTAATCAATTTGTGTTTGTGATAAGCCACTCTTATAAGTAATTAAATGTGCATCTCGTTTTTTAAGATTGTATTGACTATAAAGAGATCAAATGCCATAGCAAAATTTAAAATCTCCCTACCTTCCTCGTTTATATCCCCAAAACCAAAGTTTCCATGAATCCCTTGATATCCTAATGCCTCTTTACCGACATGTCCATTTAAATCTCCTCCTAAACAAATCATCTCCCTTTCTGGAATCTTTTAAAACACCTTATCTAACTCTTCCCGAAAAGCTGTCTTTATACTATCTTCTAGCCCTACTTGGGGTGCGTAAGGACAAACTATATTCAAAACCTCTGCTCCTAACACTAATTTCAACGTCATGATTCGGTCACCATATCGTTGTATGTCTACTACACTCTCCTTTAAATCTTTATTTATGATAATACCAACTCCGTTTCGAGCCTTTTCTTTACGTGAGTACTATAATTTAAAACCTATATCCTCTATCTCCTTTTCTTTTTCTCCAACCCATTTTGTCTCTTGTAAACATAGAATATCAATCTTTCTCCGATTCATAGTATTTACCACCTCCATTAGCTTACCCGATAATGTTCCGATATTCTAAGAACCAATAAGAATCTTATTATCTAGGACTAGCTTCCTTAACCCCCCCCGCATCCGTCCATAATCAAAATGCGGAGACCCTCTGTGAAAAATTTTCACTACATTCGGGCGGCAATGTAGCGCGACTAACTTCTTTACCCACACCCATTTATGATGTGGGAACCCTCTCTGCAATTGATTCACTACATTCGGGCGAAAATGTAGTGGCCCTTGATTACTTCTTACTGCATTCAGGCTATGCAGCACGTCGCTAGGTAGGGACGTCCCAAAGCAATGCTCATAATTTTTGTAATCCATGTTATAAAAATCCGACGAAGTTTTACGCTGGCTGTCGAAAGCCTAACACAACCCTCTTCTTTTATCCGGGCTTGGGACCGACAATGTAAGGATGATCCCTTACATGAGCGGATGTAAATAAAAAGCATAATTCTTAATTTCTTACCATTTCAAAGGTACTCCAGTTGCGCTCACATGGGGTAGCACTACAAGTAAGGCTTAAAACCCGTATAGCAAAACTTTGCAATTCAGGGCATCCATAACCAAAGGTCATCCACCATTCAGCTATTACAAAAAGTTAAAAATCATGTGTAAACAATAAGTTAATCATATTCAAAAACCTTAAATCATATCTTTATAATGAAATAATTAAGAAAGCAAAGTTGCTTGAATTAATTACCTGGTGCACATGTTTTCCTCGAACTTACTAATTCAGTCCAAAACAACTTGATGCACTTCAATAACTTATAAGTAGATGACTCACTTGTTGTTGTTCTTCCTTACTTCGTACAAGTATAGCTATAACCTGCAACAAATCACCTTTAATCTCAACATTAGATTCTATCCCATCATAATCATAATACAACCATGGATTCAGATACAATGCAGCAGCATCTAATGGCTTATGCATTTGCCTGTCCCATCTTTTGTCTATGATCTCCCAAATAAAAGCATACTGCTCTTCTTTGTTTTTCATATTAACCTATAAAACAAGAAGTTAAGTGTTATTAATTTATAAGATTAATAAGTAAAGATTAACAAATAACACATAAAATTAAAATATTTACGCACCTTTATTTGTTCATTTACACGATCCATCTTCTCATAGATGTAGCCCATGGCTGGTTTCTCATCACTGTCGACCATACGTAAAATATCTACCAAATGACTCATTGCTCTAAGTGAAAAACTAATGCCCTTCCAAAATCTAAGTTGCAAAATTATTGCCTTAGATTGCTTTCCTTCAATACTATATGATAAAGGGCATTTCTCTCATTGTTCAAAAATAACCATCGATCTTAGAGCTTCTTTTGACTGCCACAAACTGTTTAGAGTTAATAATCTAGTAGCAAAACGGGTCACAGCCGGTCTATGTATGTCTTTTCCTCCTGTAAAATGTCATCATATGCAATATCTGACCATGAGCATACATAAATATCAGTAGCTTCTTTGCCCTGTTGAAGATGCCTTTTAGTCTTTTTGTCTCTCCAATATCTTCAAGCATCAAATCTATACAATGTGCAGCACATGGTGTCCAAAACAAATGATTAAATTCAGTCAACATTCTACCAGCTGGAACAAAATTTGCTACATTATCTGCACAACATTCTTCTCTCTAACCTCTAAGATTACTTCTTTTAACAATGTATACAATTTATTTGCATCCTTTACTTCATGGGATGCATCAATGGACTTAAGAAAAATTGTACCTTGAGGACAATGCGCTAAAAAATTTATTAGTATTCTCTGTTTTCTATAATTCCATCCATCTGACATAATAGAACATCCATAAGTAGCCCGATAAGTAGCCCAATGCTTTCTAAATCCATTTGTAAACTCTCTTACTCTTCCTACTTCCTTCTCTAAGAATGTTTCCCTTACTTCATGGTATGATGGAACCTTCATTCCAGGTCCAAACTGCCCTATATCATTTACCATTGCTTTAAAGCTAGGGGATCTCACAACATTAAAAGGGATTCCATTTTGATACATCCGCCTGCTAATGGATATGCATACTCGTTCTCTTTCTTCTTTCTTATATCGATTTTCTAATGCAGCTTGTCGTAGTGAGTCTAGCGATGAACGCACAAATGAATTCATGGGTCCCTTCGGAAGCGGTGGTCGTGAGCCAAATGACGATGAAGATGATGAATATTGGGTGCTTGTCACTATGTTACCTTCCATACTAGAAACCTCTCATCGATATGGAAATTAAATCTTTTCAGCCTTCTTCTTAGATGTATTGTGCACATAATCATAAATTGTTTTCTTTATTTCTTCGATTGCATTCTTGCAAGCTGCCACATTTCCGCTTCTTCCCATTAAATGGTCCTTGTATCTTGTTATTCCGCTGGTAGAAACATGACCACATAATGTACAAAATACTAACATATTATCTATCTTAGATTTTGTCAAACCCTAATTCCATCTTAGATCCTTAGAAGCTGGGGGTTTGTAGTTGTATGCTGGACTAGAAAACCGATTACCAATTGCATTACTAGTGTCGGTGCCATAACTGCTACTTAGAGGACAAGTAGCTGCACTTGTTGATGATTCCATACTCACTACAAAAAATAAGAATAACTACTCAGCTTGAGTTTTCGAACCTTATACAAGAAATAGAACATTAAATAAGTAACACTAGGCTGAAGTGAATATATTGTTGGACTTTCTACATCATAAGATACAAAGAGCAAATTCTACACGTGAAACCCATAAAACAAATGGTGATAGATTTCTAAATCGTTATAAAGCAGGCAACCGAGTAGCTTCAAAGGAGGCCTGATTTTGGAGAGATGGTGAACTATCAAAATACAGAACAAAGCAGACAACCGAGCAGCTGTACAAGCGAGTGAATGGTGCTTGGATTGAAGCTGAAGCTACTGCTACGAAGGTGAGATGCTAGAAGTCATTTCATCAAGAGTATGTTGCTCGGACTGAAGCTAAATCAAGTGGATGGTGCTTGATGTTGGTTCTTTTTAGTTGCCATTTTTAGGGGAGAAATAGATGTGGTTGATTGCATGCCATAATCATTATCTTATTTGACCTCCTTTGATTTTTATATGTTTATGTAAGATTAACTAAATTGTACTTCAAATAAACCAAATTCCACTGCAGATGATAGTAGCAATGCAGCATTTGAAAACAAAACATTCAAGTCCCGAGGCCAACTCTAATCAAGGAGCAACTGGTACCTCAGAGACATTCTTTACTAAGTTAAAGCAGAATGTTTCCTCTGCATCACCCAAGGTTTCAGTTGCCATTGGAAAGATGAGGGAAGCCAAATTCGTGGACTTGGCAAAGAAGGGATATGAGGTCATAAAAGATGAGCTGAAGAGTAGCCCAAGCAAAAGAAAACGTATGCAACATGCAGCTACTTCATCATTGAATGTGGAAAAGAGCGATAAAATGGACATTATAGTTGTACCTGTGAAATAGTCTCATTGGAGCAAGAAGGGAGGGGCGGGAAAGGGGGAGGCACACACGAGAGCGGCCTAAAAAGGAAGAGGGAGGGGCGTACCTGAAGGCGGTGGCGACGACAGGTGGGAGCGGCCCAGTGAGGATGGAGAGGGGGAGGCGCATGTGGGAGTGGCCCGGAGAGGATGGAGAGAGGTGAGAGATGCAGGGAGTCAGGTACGAACGAGAAACCCTCGTTCGTCCCTTGGTCGATCTGGATCGACCCGACCCAAATTGATTTGAAAGCGTCCGCTTACAGCGCCGCTATAGCGTTGTTTGCGGCGCTAATTGCGTTTTGGCAGGTCGCCTGCTATAGCGGCCGCTATAGCACGCTATTGATAACATAGCATATAAGGGATACCAAAAACGTGCCATTTAAGTTGTAATATATATTACTAAATAAGAGTAGAATAGTCTTTCAAGTTATAAAGTGTATATAAGTGTAATCCTGGCCATTAGGTTAGATTTTAAGAAGAGAAGAATAAAAGAGGAGTCGCCGACTCCATAGAAGGAGGGCATGCTGCTGTTCAATCCTTGTCTTGTTCTTTATTGATTTGGTACTTGATTTTCAACAATACAATATCCACATGAGTTGTTTTGCGAATTGTGAAATAGATAAAGGACACACCTAAAAGGGGATCATTCTAACCTTATTATCTTCTTTTAAATTAACTTCCTATAGTGATGATGGTTGGGTGGGGATGTCAATAAAATACATTCCACCAGTGGTTTTGTATATTTTTAGGTGATTTTGTAATCTCTTAGATGTAAGAAGCAAAAGGTGTTCCTATCATCTCCTGATGTAGAATATAGAGTTATGACCACTACATCAAATGAGATATCATGGATCATCGAACTACTAGCAGACATGGAGGTTGCTATAGAAATCTATAGAATTACTTTATGACAACAAAAGGGCAATGTATATTTGTTTCGAACAATACATTTCATGAACGAACAAGCACATTGAGATGGATTGTCATTATATTCAGGAGGAATGTTTGAAGAAGAAGTTTATGTGATGTTCCTTTAAACTATAATTAGCAAATTTCTTAAGAAAGTCTTTATTAGCCTTTAGATTTATGTTTTTGTTAAACAAACTTTCACTGAACACACCGCAAGTTTGAGGAGGGTGTTAACATGTAATAGGCTTGTTTACCTTTAAGGTCCAACAGAACCACCTTTAGGGCCCTTTGGTAATGGCCCTCAAGGGCAAGGTGCTCCCAATGGTTATATTACTAGTCGTTGGGACATCCCAATTGCTAGGAATATACTCCCTTATTCTCTCTCATTCATTGTAATAAATTCTCTATAAATAAAGGATTTTTATGTAAAAGTAAAAGTAGCTTTTCAACTTACTTGAAGAGTCTTCGCTAGATCATGAACCAAGAATCGCTAAGAGATCAATATGCCAAATACACCAAACACTTTATGTTCAAACACACAAACCAAGTTAAGCAAAGAACTAACGAATCAAACCAAATATCCAAAATTCTGCAAAATAACATATTTATTAAGGAATGAATGAGCTCTATTTATAGTGCAAGAGAGAATTAAATTACCACAAGAAGGTGTGGTCAAGAGGGAGAAAGAGTGTCAACGGTTAGTTTAACTAGTTGTTGGGGGCCGACCATTCAGCCCCCAACAGATAGTTTGGGCCCCTAAATTTCGAGCCTAAGCCCTAGTGGCCCGTACCTATTATATGCTTTAACACTCCCCTCAAATTTATGGTGTATATATCAAAAGTTTATCTAACAAAAAAAGAAATTGAGGAGATGACAGAGACTTGGTGAAAAAGTCGTAAGTTGTTCTAAAGTCACGTAGCACATGATCAACTTCTTCAAGCATTCTTCTCAAACAAAGTGACAATCCATCTCGATATGTTTTGTTTTTTCATGAAACGTGTTGTTAGATGTTATATACATGAGACTCTTGTTGTCACAGAATATTATGGATGACCCCCATGTCTCTCAAAAGCTCTACAATCTAACAAATCTCAGCAACAATAATTGTCATAGCTCGGTATTCAGTGTTGTCTGACGCGTATCGTATCGCGTATCACTGGGCTTCACGATACGAGCATATCGTATCGTATCGCCCGTATGGTACTTTAATATTAAAATAATACAAAAATTAATTAAAAAATCAAGAAAAATTAGTAAAAATCTAAAAAACATCAAGAAAAATCTGAAAAAATCTGGTAATTGCTTTAAATTCATATAATGCAAAGTTTAGTATAGATTGAGCATTCAACATTGAACAATTACATCCAAATTTACATATTTTGAATAAAAAAAATGAAATACATTTATATTTTATAAATTATAATCAGGATCATCAACTAAATAATCTTCATCTTCTCCTTGCTGAAGATCATCATCAGCAACAGCAACACCTTCTGCTTGCAAATCAAATTCTTTATCTCCTTGATGCTGTTGTTGCGCTCCTTCCAAATTAATCCATGCAATGTCTTCTTCAGTTAGGAGAGCATTTTCTTCACTATCCTCTACAATCCAATCTTCTAATATATCAAAATTATCCAAACTTATTGGATCAAATTGGCTTTCTTGTCTATTGGCTTTTTTTAATTGCCTACAACAAACAAAGATAAACAATTAGTAAATAATATGAACAAGTGAAGTCAAACAATTTATTGAATTTAACATTTAAGTAATACAACATTACCTTTCATGAAGACACATGTTACAACGAATAAAAACTAAATCATTTAGTCTCTTATGTTTCAACCTGTTGCGCTTCTTTGTATGAATGTATTCAAAGACACTCCAATTCCTTTCACAATCCATTGCACTACAGGTTTGGCTCAGGACTCTTATTGCAAAATCTCTAAAGTTCGAACAATCAGTTCCAAACCTGTTCCACCAAACATCTGTAGAAAAAAACAAACATTAGAGACATAATCCACAGTAATATAAGATGAAACTTAAATACGAAGATAAATAATTTACCTAGACGCATCGTAATGCGGTTGCAAATTGTTACAGGCAAACCCATTAAGTGAAGAGCATTATCATAAATATCCATCTCGATGTATAGCATCTGTTTATTAACCTCACCGTCCCTTTTAAAGGTTGTTGAGTACCTGAATGATGGGTTTAGATAATATGTTACTGCATGAATAGGCTGATGCAATTGTTTATTCCATCTATTATCAATTATTTTTCACACGGGCACATAATCACTCTTTTTTCCATTAAAATTATTTTTGATGTCTTCTTTTGCCCTATCTATGGCTTCATAAAGGTAGCCCATAGATGGTTTCTCCTCGCTGTCAGTCAATCTCAAAACCTTTACTAAAGGACATGTAATCCTCAACAGTCTAATACATGCATTCCAAAATGTAATGCTGAAGACTGTCTCGAAAATCTCATTCAACTTTCTATTTCTGCATGCATCTATAGGTTTAGATAATATGTTGCTGCATGAATAGGCTGATGCAATTGTTTATTCCATCTATTATCAATTATTTTTCACACGGGCACATAATCACTCTTTTTTCCATTAAAATTATTTTTGATGTCTTCTTTTGCCCTATCTATGGCTTCATAAAGGTAGCCCATAGATGGTTTCTCCTCGCTGTCAGTCAATCTCAAAACCTTTACTAAAGGACATGTAATCCTCAACAATCTAATACATGCATTCCAAAATGTAATGCTGAAGACTGTCTCGAAAATCTCATTCAACTTTCTATTTCTTCTGTTTTGAGGCAGCTCTGCAAATTGTTGCCACTCATTTGAGGAGAACATTCTCTTCAATGCTTGCTTCTGTCTCACAATACTCTGTACATATAAGAAGTTTGTTACAAACTGAGTTACGGCTGTTCGAAGAAGCTTTGCACCTTTTGTATATCTTCTCATCATACACAAAACAAATGCATGGTTGTAAATGAATTTTGTAATATCTTGACAACACTCAGTTGCCACCTTTATTTCATCCATCTCACCAATGTCCTCAAGGATGAGATCTAAACAATGGGCTGCACATGGTGTTCAGTAGAAAGTCCCATAAATATCAGCTAACTCCTTCTCAGTTGCTTTGTAATTAGCTGCATTATCTGTAATTAATTGGACTACATTCTCTAGCCCAACCTCTTGTATAACCTTATCAAATTCTTGTCGTAGAATATCCGTAGTGTGCCTCTCCTCTGATATATTCAAAGATCTCAAAAAATATAAGTTCTTTAGGACAGTAGAAAAGAAAGTTTAGCAAGGTCCTTCAACCTGTCTCCTTTCATGACTCTTTCAATGTCGAACAATATTCTTGCACTTCAATGACGGTCTTATCTAAGATCTTTTCTCTCAACTTCTGATAGGAAGGCATCTTGTATCCTGGACTGATATTAGTAATTGTATATGCCATTGCTTGAAAATGAAAACTGTTTGCTGCATTTAATGGAATGCATGTATCATAAAACCATTTGCCCACTGCAAGGTCTGCGTGATCATACAACTGTTTTGAAGCCACAACAACACGAATTTCAGGTTGAACACCAGGTGTAGTAGGAGGAAAAAATGAATGTATGCTAAAAGAAGCTCTTCCTCTACTCCTTCTTGAACTTTCTCTTCTACCACCTCCAAAGTCTTCAGCAACCCTCTTTCCCTTGCTAGGTGCTCGTGAACTGCTACTACCAATCTCTGATCTAGCATTTGAAGGCAAAGTATCAGTGAATCCAAATCCAGTAGCATCGTCATCTTCTTCAAACATCTCCAAATCATCTTTTTGTTGTCTCCTTTTGTGTATACTCTCAATCATCTGCAAACATTGTCATTTAATACCTTCTGGCAAACTTCTAACTCTGCTTGTGCATGGAGCAACTTCTTTCCTAGTACCTGCTAAGTGGTGTTTCAACCTTGAAATTCCACCACTAACCACCCTCTCACAAAATAAACATATGATCTTTAATCTAGAACCCTCAACTGGTGTACCCCACTGTCATGCCGGATCATCAGAACGAGAATGAGAGTCTCTAACACACCTTCCTGTCATCTCAATTGAGTACTTTAATTCAATAAAAAACCTCAAAATAAAAGCACTTCGTAAATCCCCAATCGTCAAATAACACTCAAATAGAGTGCCTCCCACTCCATGAATGCAATAAAAATCATATCCACACACTTAATAACTTCATATTTTATCATTCAAAAAAATAAAAATACAAATAAATAAATAAAACAACAAATAAAAAGGAAAAAATAAAGAAAAACACTAAAAATATACCTAAATCCGAGATAGGAGGCTTGCACGAACACCGTAGAGCATGTTTTTGGAGCCTTAAACACCAAGGAGGCGAAGAACGGTTCTTAGGAAGCTTGGAGAGGTATGAAGAGAGAGAGAAAACCCGCAAAAAATGTGGGTTTCGGTTCGGCCAGGGACCCTTATAGGTTCGGCTAGGGACCTAAGGGTCCTTGGCCATATCGCATGATATGGTGCGATAACTTGTGTTTTATGGTGGCCCACGATACGATACGTATTGCACCATATCGTACGATACGAATAACACTGTCGGTATTTGCGTTTGTGAATGATAGACATATTTTATTTTTTCTTGCATTTTTAAGAGATCAATGTTTCACCTGAAAATACTCAAAATTCAGTGGTGGAATATCGATGGTTGATCCCTAATACTTAAGTTACCTTGCTTAAACATTGTGATTTTTCTATCCAATCAATTTGGAAAACAAAGTCATCTCGAGAATGAATTTTCTTTAAGTACTCCTTTGTTTCAAGTGTATTTTCAAAGATATTGATTATATTGTAAAGTTTTTCATCTACATTTTAACAAATAATTCAAGTAATTTTTGTATTTATTTTTAATATTTTTAAATTTTGTTTGTAATTTTCTTAGGCCTTGATGATATCATCTTCATCAAGCTCATCAATTTTTAAATTTGGCTCTTGGATAGTGTCATCCACGTAATCTAATTTTTTGACAACTTTGATAGCAATTTGGGTCAAGCAAGCAACAAAATACTTCATTTTTTCCTTCCATTTCTTATATAGATAAGTTTTTTAAGATTACCTTAACCTTGGAATATCAAAGGCAAGAAAACAAAAACTTGCTTCAAGTTGGGCACACTTCCTAATGCAACTGAGTCTGATGATATTCTTTCGAGTAGGCTTTGATACTATATAAAAGTAGCTTTCAACTTGCTTGAGAAGTCTTCGCCAAATCACAAACCAAAAATCGCCAAGAGATCAATACGCCAAATACATCAAACACTTGGTGTTCAAACACAAACCAATTCAAGCAAAAAACCAATGAATCAAACCAAATATCCAAAGTGCTGCAAAACAATATATTTATTAAGGAATGAATGAGCTCTATTTATAGAGAAAGAGAATTAAAATACAGCAGCAAGGTGTGGTCAAGAGGGAGAGAGTGCCAACGGTTAGTGTTGAGGGCAGTTTGGGGCCCTGGCCCGAGTCCTAGTAGCCCGGCCAGACTCATATGATTTACGGGCCCTAGTGGCCCATACCTATTAAATGTTTTAACAGTTTAGCATGAAATAAATCAGCTTTTAGTGTGTTTGCTTGACTTGTTTGGTATTGTGTCTATTCGGTTTGGCTTGTACACTAAGTGTTTGTGATCATTGGTGTTTGGCTTTGTGGATATTATCGGTTACATCGTAGTGCTATTTTCATACAACTTATTAGGAAAAAGTTTCCGTACAAAAAGATGCAAGGTATGAACAGAAACAAGATGAATAAATAGAAGATCTCTCAAAAAGAAAGAACACAGCCCCTGAGCTGTTGCTGGCTGAGGTTCTTCCATGTTAGGGATTCTCTACACCTAATCCCTTTTAAAGAAAGGATATGTACTTATACTGAATTAAGTTTTTCATGCAAACAGAATCTAGAATCAAGTTTCAGGCAGGTATCCTTTTCTTTGTATGCACAACGTTCCGTAACAATAATTGACTCTGCTGACGTTCAGTAACAGTGAATGTCTTGCTTGATTGCCACAAAAACAACTGCTGAGTCTATCTTGTTCTCTAAGGATAGTGAAGTTCTGATACCATCGTTTTGACATGGATATGTTTTTGGTTTTTCATGTTTGTAACTTATAGTATCCCTTTATCTGTTGGTTTCTCCTTCCTTTATCCATAGGATTTATGTTCGTAGGCTACAATTGAGGAATTGGGGTTTTAAGCGGGGGACCTTGGAAACTATGGTGCTTGTTAAAATTAGCCCTATGTGCCATTAAATATACCAGATGGTACCAACAGCGGAATATAGTACTGGTATATACTGCTATAACGCTGTATGGTTTTGCATTATATCATACACCTTTTTTTGGCGTTCGGTATGCACATACACACATATAATGATCGATCTGTAAAACTCTCTTTATATCTATCTATCTATCTCTCATATCCACCACTCTTTGATGGGCTTCAACCTTTTCTTGACTGGAATTACCTCTTTACTTTTTCTCCTTTTCCTCTTCATTTTCTTTGTCGTCATCCTCTTTTTCTTTCTTACTGGTTCATTTTCTTTTTGTGTGTACATGATGCATAATTTTATCTTGATGGCATATGAAATGCACTTAGCTCATCGTTCTGTAATACTTTATTTAGTTGACCATTTGACAATGGCTTTGTTAATTTATACTTAAAAGTTAAAAACAAATGATGCGTTACATTTTTATTACAATCATGAATTGTTTTCTAGGTTTTGTTGTTTTGATTGATTCACATTTATAAGACGTATATTTTTTTGGTTATTTCTTGTATATTTATGTATGTTTGTATGTGTATGTATACCCCCACTCAATCTTTGTTCTCAACTTCTCTCACTTCCTATGGAGAGACTGCTCCCTCTAGAGTGCGGGAAAGACATGCTACCTTTCTTAAGCTAGGCTCCCCTTTTCTGCTTGTCCAAATCCCCAAAAAACATTCCACTTGCAAACTTCCACATATTGGAACTTGTCTACACCCTCATTTGAGGCAAGAATCCATTTGTTAGCTACCCGCTTGGGGGGGGGGGGGGCGGGGAGGGAATGTGTGTTTGTCTTTCAGCCCTTCAGAAATTTAACATTTTGTTGGTGTCCTCCTCTTAAGAGAAAAGCATGGCATTTAGCTTTCTCTTTGAGCATCTTCTTCAAGCTATTCTTCTCAGGTTTGACAGCGGAGACATCTTCCTTAATAGAAGTTTTCTTTTTGACTGCTCGTTGGGCAGTAGCCTTGAAGCGACAGTCCCTCATTGCTTCCTGCCCTGAAGCCTTTGTATTATGTTCCCCAGCCTATTAAGCACCTATAAAGTTCACCTATTCTGAGTTTAGAAATTTTTTCCTAAACAATTAATGGCTAACTTATCCTGACAAAGATGAAAAGGAAAAGGAAAACATACAATATGACAAGAAACTAAAAGAAATCATATGCATTATCCACAGACTGAGCAGGCGCAGAAAGCAGTGTCCAAGTAGTCATGCATCAAAAGAGAAATATCTGTTTATCTAGCCCAATCCTTCTGTCATACTCTCCAATAGGCTTTGATTCCTCGTATCTAGAGACTTGGTCATTGAAAGTTAGGCCAAGAAACGACACTTGTTGACGTGGCATATAAACCATGACACAAAAATTGAATTAGGCAATCCAACTCTGGTGGAATTATCGGACTGCATGCTCTAGGTTTAGTCAGGAACTTTTGTAAAATCACGAGAAACTCTGTTAACCTCAGCTGTTGGCCAATTACTATGATGTAATTTTGAAGACACAGCTTCTTTACCACATATACGATCATTCTTATTATTCAGACAACTCTCATCAGTAAGGATATTGTCTTTGTTCATTGTTTGTTAGGAAATTATTTTCTAGACACCTATATTTATGTTAATGCATATTTGTCTGTATTTTCGTTTCTCATTGAGATGCATAACCAGTCTTTCATGATTGTAAATGTTATTCAATAGAGAAGAGGCCAACGAGTTGTGCCAAACACTGGAGAACTCGGAAGACCCAAAACGAGCTGCATCAGAGATGGCGGATGTATTGTACCATTCCATGGTGCTCCTTGCGAATAAGGGTGTCAAGATAGAGGAGGTTCTTGGAATCCTCAGAGAGCGTTTCGCCCAATCAGGGATTGAGGAGAAGAGCAGTAGAAAATCAGGCCAGTGAAGATCTGGGTCTGTAAACTGTTGTATGATTTGTTTGGCGTATTGTTTCCTGTACCGGTCGTCGAGAGAACTGCAACATGGCTGGTCTGACTTTCAAGTCAATTCAGGAGTTCCTGAGGTGCAAAAGCTGTTTGTTCTTTCCTTTTTTCCTTTCCTTTAGAATCTAATTTAATAAAGATGATTTATGGTCTTCTTTGGACTGAGCACCAGCTGTACAGTTCATATAATTTCCAATATATATCATAAAAACCTGTAGATATAAGGCTTTTATACAACTGAAAAGATCCTATTCAAGTTCAACGAATAGTATTTGTTGTTTCCTAGACCGGGCAGAAAACTAGGTGTGGTTAGTAGCTCCACAAAATTCTTTAGAGATGTTATACAATTGGTTAAAATGGAGAGGGGCATCAGGTATAAAAGAGGAATTAGACTTTTATGTTTTATGGTTATTTGTGTTGGGCAGTTAATCATCATGTGCAAAAGATGTCTCTAGCATAAATGAATATGTTGAGATGGATGAGTGGTCACACAAGGAAAGACTGGATACTTTTAATAAGGTTATTATAAACAAATTGGGAGTAGTATCAATAGAGAATAAAATGAGAGAAAATCGTTTAAGATGGTTTGGACATGTGGAAAGATGATCAAAGGATGCTCTCGTAAGAAGATATGAAAAACTAGATTGTAAAAATGGTAAAAGAGAAAGAGGATGACTACAAAAATGTTGAAAAGAAACAACAAAGAATAATTTAATTTATATTGAGTTAACTGCTAGAATGACACATGTGGAAACAAAGAATTCATGTAGCCGACACCACGTAGGTACCCAAGAAGGATTCCTTGAATTTCTTTCCTGGCGCTCTTTAAGCATGGTTTCTTGTTAGGGTCATGAGAATCAACTGATTCCAATCAAATTGTTCAAGAATGATTTTTCTGCAGATGCCATTCTATTCCTTAATGATTTAAGTTTCATCCTTCTTGATATCTTTTATCTTGACCTTAAGGATTCTGACTGATTTGATTCAATTCAGCTGTCTTAGATTCTTTTTAATATCTAGATTTAAATCTGTTGCTGTCAACATTGTTTCTTGTGTTCATGTCTCTTTGACTGTCAGCCTTTATATCCTAAATTTTCTTGGATTTTTCAAGTAACTCACAAGAGATTTACAAGCAATGTTGTGAAAATCGTTATTTCAATGAAATTCTTTGTGAAGGATTTATAGAAGTCACTGTAAAGTTGACAAACTAAAACAAATATAATTAAAAGGAAAATTTGCAAAATTCTTAAAAAGTGTAAATAAAAAGAACCAACTTTAGTCGGCTTTTTACTCAACCGATGTAAGGGATCACCTTTCATGGTTGGTTCCAAGTCTGGATAAAAGAGGAGCATTGCGATAGGATTCCGAAAACCAGCATAAAACTTTATCGGACTTATTTCTCATGAATTGTATAAATTATGATAGGACTTTGTAGGAACAAATAAACAATGTAGCCAACCCCATCTAGTATGGGAAAAGGCTTAGTTGTTGGTGAGTTTGGCCAGTAGTCGATTCTTTGGTAAATGCTGTCTATGGGTAGGAGATGTTTATATGAAAAAATCTTTTCTCATCAGATCCCCCCCGCCCGACAACACACACACACACATATATATATATATACTCGAATATGAGAATATGTTTGATCTTTATGTACACGTCATTTTCTTTTATATAATGGAATTTGCATATTTATCCAAAAGCAATAAATTGAAACGTGGACAACAGATATTGGGGAATATAAGATGTGGTTTAAATGGGTCCAAGATATCCATATCTGTGGTGCAGAGCCAGAAATCTCCCTGAATTATTTCAAGATAGAAAAACAAATAATCATGCTTAAAAAGAAGTGACCGCTTCTATCACCCTACTGCACCTAATACTGCAAACGCCAATCTGCTCTCTCATACCAATGGCCTCCATTTCAGCAAGCAGCTACTGCATCCTTTGCACGACCCAATCTTGTGCAAAGAGGCAATGTTGGGCTTGCATCACAGTCATCATCTGTCCTAGGTACTCTCTCTCTCACACACACACAGTTAATCTGAAGGACAAATTTGCATTACTTTAGGAAAGAGGTGTTCAATTTCAAACCATCTGCTAGAGGTGACAATACGAATAATCCCACTAGATGAGAGCCCTTTTGGTGTTGTAGAAAAGCTAGATCAAGAATCCTGATCTCTTTCCTCTAGTTTGATTATTCGAATTGTCACAACCTCTAGATTGGAGAGACAAATAATCCAACCTCATCTAGATCATTTTTCTCCAATCAAATGACCACCATGGATGGTCATGTATGTATGGAAGTCTACCAACTGAATGTGTGAATTGATAAAATCCTGCTATCAGGTTTACCAGCAAGGCCAAGGAGGGGCAAGGTGCAGTGCTCAGTGGATGAGAAGCCAACGGCAGACAATACCACAAGCATGGTGCATTTTTTATCGCTGTCGCCCACATAGCAAGTATATCAAGCCTAGCCCTGGCTCTTGTGGATGAGTGGATGAGCACGGAAGGCACAGGCCTGAGCCTGGGCTTGAGCAACCTCCTTGGCTGGATCCTAGTGTGTGTTTGGCCTCATTTGGGACCTCTATTTCGTTTACACCTCTACACTCGAAGAGGATGAAGATTCTGGGTTCACTTTGAGTCCCATCAATGTAAAACTGTAATTCGTTCATTAAGGATTTGACTCTTATTGTTTCTTGTGTATGGTGTGCATGAGGTGTGGTCTCCTAATATAGATTTAGTTATTGATCTTAGTTTCTTCTCTTGGTTCTCTTTCTTTTCCCAACTCAATTGGTGTAACTTAGGGGAAATTTTCTTCTTTTTTGACGACCAAACTGTTGAAGGGAGTCTGAGAATGAATCAAGGAAGATCCAAAACTCTAATTCTCTGCCTTCTGTAAACGAGGGGATAATTTAAAGCAACTTGACTAAGGCATTCTCATGTTCATGTCAATTTGGGACCGTATACAAAAACAGGATCTGATTGAAGACACGGTTCATGATATATGTCATCAACGTACGATGCATCTAAACCAGAATCTGTCTGTACTGTGTACCATGGCGAGAGAAAACTACAGATTAAACAAGATGAGCAAAATTCTATTAATCAACAAGAACAAAAATCTCCTCCAGTAAAATCAATGTATCCCTAAAGTACCTCATCCTTCAGTGCGTCGAACCATTTTTGGCAGCTGGCCGCCAGACTTCTAAATATAATTTATTTCTCAAATTCATTAAAAAACAACGCCCATGTAAGGGATCACCCTTGCATGGCCGGTCTCAAGCCCGAATAAAGGAGGAGGATTTCATTAAGCTTCCGACAATCAACATAAAACTTTGTGGGACTTATCCAACAATGGATTTTACAAATTATGAGCATTGTGTTGGGGCGTTCTCTCTTAATGATGAACAACATAGCCCAAATGTAGTGAAAAGTAAGCAAAGGCCTCTACATCTTTGCTCGGATTTAGTTAATCAATTGCAAAGAGGGTTCCCATATCATGGACATGCATGGATAAAGAAGTTAGTCATGCTACATTGGTGCATGAATGTAGTGAATAAGTTATAGCAAGGGTCTCTGTATTTTTAGAATGGACTGGTACGAGGATAAGGAAGCTAGTCTTAGATAATAAGATTCGTATTCGTATTTGGAATATCATAACATTGACGACCAAGTTAATAGAGGTGGTAGATAATATGATTCGAAGAAAGATTCACATTCTATGTTTACAAGAGACAAAGTGGGTTGGAGAAAAAGCAAAGGAGATTGACAAAAAAAGGTATTAAATTATGATATTAAGGAAATAAAAAAGCTCATAATGGAGTTGACATTATTATAAATAAAGATTTAAAAGATAGTATAGTAGATATACAATGATATGGTGATTGAATTATGAGGGTGAAATTAGTGTTAGGAGTAAAGGCTTTGAATATAGTTCGAGTTTATGCACCTCAAGCAAAATTAGAAGATAGTATAAATAATGCTTTTGGGAGGAATTAGATAAGGTAATTCAAATAATTTGACAAAACGAGATGATTTGTTTCACAGGAGACTTAAATGGACATGTCGATAAAAAGGCATTAGGATATTAAGCTATTCATGAAACTATAGTTTAGAAGATATAAATGAGGAGGGTAGGAAGATTTTAAATTTTGCTATGGCTTATGATCTTTTATAACCAATACATTTTAAAAAATCGAGATAGAACATTTAAAAAAAAGATAAATCATGTTATAAAGAATGTAAGGTAATTCCATGAGAAAGCTAAACTACTCAATATCGATTTTTAATAATAGATTTATAGATAAAAAAGTATACAAAAAAGAATAGAGTGCATAGAGTTATTCCGATTAGATGATGGAACCTCAAATATGAGAAAGAAGATATATTTAAATAAAAAGTTCTTTCATGAAATGCTTTGAATTATGTAGGTACACCTTCTGTTATATGGAATAATATGATTATACATATTAGAGAAGTGACAAAAGATGTATTAGGTGAATCTAAGGGAAGCGTAGCATCACAAAAATAAGTTTGGTGGTGGAGTGAAATTAAAAGGTCGTTAGTTAAGCAAAAGCCAAAATTTGAAAGGATTTATATAAAAGGTTTAACTTAAAAGAATGTGAAAGAGATTTTTAGGATAGTTAAGGCTAGAGATAAGAAAACTAAGGACCTTACTTTTGCTAGATGTATCAAAGATGAGGATGAGAAGATTCTAGTGGCGAATGGTGATATAAAAATAAATGAAAAAGTTATTTTTATAAGTTTTTAATGAAAATATAGATGTTAGTATTAGCTTAAGAGAGTTACCAAATCAGAAAAGTACATACACCACAATTTCTATCGACATATTCAAAAGAATAAAGTCAAAAATGTTCTTAAATATATGAAGGTTGGTAAATTTGTAGGACCAAACAATATTCCTATAAAAGTATGAAAAATCTTAAGAGATTTGGTTCATTTGGCTCACAAGACTATTTAATGAAATATGAAAAACCCAAAAAATACCCAACAAATGGAGAGCGAGTACACTTATATGCATATATAAGAACAAATGAGATATTCAAAATTGTATAAATTATCAAGGTATCAAGTTAATGAGTCATACTATAAAATTATATAAAAGAATTATTGAACGTAGGTTAAAACAAATATCGAATACAACAGACAACCAATTTGGATTCATGCTCGACATGATATTTATTGATCTAGAAAAAGCTTATGATAGGATGCTAAGAAATGTTTTTTTGAGAACCTTGAAAAAGAGATGCATTTTATTGACATATATAAATCTTATAACACATATGATAGTGTAAAAACTTGTGTAAAGACTCATAAATTTTTGATAGACTCCTTTGAAGTTAATATTGGGTTACATCATGGATCAACTTTAAGTTTATATTTATTAATATTGATCATTAATGAGTTAACAAAATATATTCGAGATGAATTACCTTAGTGTATGTTATTTGCAGATGATATTGTTTTAGTGGATGAATTTAACAAAAAAATTAATAAAAGTTTAGAACTATAAAGAGAAATGTTAGAAAGTAAAAGCTTCTGACTTAGCTGAATAAAGATAAAACATATGAAATGTAAGTTTGACCATTTGGATATTTCAAAGGATATAAAAATTAAGATTGGTACGCATTGTATCCCTCACAAAAAAAGTTTTAAATACCTAAGATTAATTTTTCAAAGTGATGAAAAAATTGATAGATATGTCACATAGAATTAATGTCGGTTGGTTAAAATGAGGAAGGACATCAAGTATTCTATGGGATATAAAAATACCATTAAAGTTGAAAGGTAAATATTAAAGAAGGTCAATTAGACTTGCTATGTTTTATTGTTGAGTATTGAGCAATAAATTATCAACATGTAAAAAAAAAACGTATATAATAGAAATGAATATGTTGAGATGAATATGCGATCATACAAGAAAAGATTATATACCTAATGAGTGTATTATAAACAAATTAAAAGTAGTACCAATAGAAAATAAAACAAGCAAAAGTAATTTAAGATGGTTTGAACAAGCAAAAATAAAAAACTAGATTGTGAAAATATTTAAAAAAAAGAAAACACCACAAAACTGTTGAAAAGATCCCATCTAGAAACAAAGAATCCATGTAACTGATCTCATCTAGTATGAGAAAAGGCTTAGTTGAGAAAAGGCTTAGTTGTTGTTGCTTCAAATTCATTAAAAGCTCACAACTGTGGTAGCCCAAACTACCAGCTGCCTGCTCGAGTAGCACTCTCTTCCTGTTCTCCATAGACCGTATTTTGTTCTAGAGAGGGGATCGAGCAGAAAGGAAACAGAAGGTAAAACAGTTAAGGCAGTTGACATTCTAATGAAAGAATTAACTTTTATTCTCGATGAAAATTTTGGTTCCCACATCAATTGGAATGTCGAGTTTCGCTTGTTACAAAGAAACAACATTAGTCCCTCGCCCGCAATGCGCACGCACTCTGCTTGTAGAAGCAGAAGGCTTCGTATTTAGCTAAGATTGATACAAACAACCTCCTATTAACCCCAATTGGTACAAGAGTCAAGCAATTGGTTACATCAGTTTTTCCCCTTGAGAAAGCTAAGGTCACAGCCTCTTCAGAGGAAATGAACTAATCAAAACTCGATTCTGCATCTGGGACGCAAGATCAACTTCCTTTTGTCTTCTTCGTCACAAGACTGAAACTGCAATGTAACTCTTAACATCAAAATCCACAAGAAATAGAAATAAATGAAACAGATGAATTTCAACATGCAAAATTAGACTATCTACGATAATAAGCCCTTACATGATGGATGCCAAACTGGGGAACCTGAACCCTTTTGGATCCATCAGCCAGCCGCTTCGATTGAAAGGGACTGGTTAAACCAGCAAAATCATTGAAAACCTGCAGGCAAAAATAGCATTTGCATGCTTAATGATCACAAATTCGATGAAACATACTCGATGCATATTGGACAAAGCTAAAGAACAAAGTCTCTAAAGAAAATGACTCTTTGTGTTGTCATCTGTCAAATCTTTAATTTGAAAGAAGAAATCAACAAATACCCCTTTTAGCCCATACATACAACAAGGACATTCCTGAAAATGAACTTGAGAACCATGACAAGTAGCCAGTGAACTCAAGATAATCAGCACCAGTCACCTGCTAGTGACAACTTGACTGAGCTTCCATATGCGAAAGTTGGATGAAACATAACAAAATCCTTTTGAAAGCATCGAAAATGAGAAGCTGATCAAGCAACAATTCACAGATATCCCAATGTCACAGTATGAGGCAAAGTATGGAAGCTGTAAAATTCACAAAACTTTGACGGTTTAACATGATATCTAAATTGGAGGTGGTTCCTAGAGACTCACTCGCATATTACAGGAATAAGCAAGTACCTGATTTCGTATTTCACCAATCAGCTTCCTCTGGCACCCAGAAGCATGAACCGCTTTCAACTTGGGGCACTGGAGAAGAAGACCCTCTATAGTGACATGCGAAACAAAGTTGGCGAAAATTTATCACCACAGAAATATTTCCTCATCACCATTATCAATTTAACCATTATTTCAGTAAGGTACCTGGTTGTAGGTTGGGGCATGAATTGATATTTAGATCACAAAGCTCCGGACAATTTAGGTACAAAGCCTACATTAAAAAGTATAATCATAATCCCGAGAGAAAATTAAAAAAAGGTTATTACTTAAATTTTGATGTGTAAATGACATACATCTAAAACAGAGCAACCCCATAGGCTTAGTTTCTTTAATCGTGAGTGTTTGATTATTAGCTTTTGGCATATAGACTGCATTTTAGCAGTTGGTTTCTGCTGATAGCCATGTTCAGACTCATTCGTTTCTGATAGCGTTCCTTTTCCACCGAGAGCATCATCATCAGAATGGGGATCCGTTATTGCCATCCCACAATCTATAAGCTGTAGGAGTGGCAACTGAGCTGCAGCAAATTGAATACCACCTGAAATCAAGAAAACAATAACACATCAAATTGATAAAAGAAAGCTCAAAGCCACAACAAGCAAGACTTGAAAGCCTCAGATCCCAATAGAAGCTCCAACAACTAAACCAAGTAATGACGAGGACTTGGCCCAAGGCTCCAGCTGACTAACTCACAGTTGATACAAAATGCAACTTGGCAGTTTATAAGCTAGGCTTTAAACAACAAAAAAACTCTTGGCACGGTGTCTTATAGCTAGGAGCAAATAGCACAAGTAACTAGAATAACAAATATAACCCGAGTGCAAAAAAAGAACGATTAAGTAGGAGGATCTTTACTGGAAGTGATGTTGGGACATAGTGCCAGTAGAAGTCTCGATAGAGTTTTCTGAAACACATTGCATATCATTCCGATGCCGTTGTCTGTAATGCTCGATCTGAAAGATAAGATTGAAATTAATTTACGTCCAAGTTCGAAAGATAAAGTCAACTTTGTTGCAGGAACCGGCTAATGGGATTTTGTTTTCCTTTCATTTAAAGGAAAAACATATGCCCTTTTATGAACAAGAATAGCAAAACGTACCCACTAAGATCCAACAACTCTAGGGTGCTATAACTTGATGCAATGGCAGCTACTGATGCATCTGTAATTTCTTTTCCAAGTAACAGAGAAAGCATGCGCAGACTCCTGCATTAACAAACATTGCCTCATAAGGGTTATAGTTAGAAATCAAAAAACACATCAGGAATATAAACAAGGCCATAAAGGACAAATTACATGAAGAAATGCATACAAGTGCATGTAGCACAAATACTTGAACTCTGATAACATGGTAGAACTATTAGAATATCATTTTCAGAAAATCAAGTACCTACTAGAAAAAAATAGAACAAAACAAATGGTCTTTCCTTTAACTATGGAAGCACATATTGAAGCGGATATCAATTGTACCCAGAATATGACAAAGCTTATCAGCATGAAACATTGTTCAACTATCATGCGCAGTTCCATTTGCATTGAAATCCACGTTAGATCCAGGACAAGAAGGGACTAACAGACCTCAAGTTTGCACTGGCAAGTGCAAGGACAAAAGCATGGGATAAACGAACAGATGCAATATGTATGTTTCGCAGC
Source organism: Brasenia schreberi (assembly GCA_036023115.1). Classification (NCBI taxonomy): domain Eukaryota; kingdom Viridiplantae; phylum Streptophyta; class Magnoliopsida; order Nymphaeales; family Cabombaceae; genus Brasenia; species Brasenia schreberi. The sequence continues at coordinate 15,164,500 of JAYKKT010000081.1, read as the reverse complement.
CTTGGACAGCTTCTCCCAAGATTCTCTCCCATGCTGCACAAATCTGTGGAATCATTTGTATTGCGGATAAAATCAAGGGAAAGCTCCTTCAGGCTAGGAACGTTTAAGACCTACAAATTTGAGAAGAAACAAGTGAACATTGTCATTGAATTTGTCAAACCCTTTGGATAGAGAATTATAGACATACTAGTAGTTAAAACACACAGAATTACCGTTTCACTCAAAGAGTAGAGATCTGATAACCAGAGGGTTACAAGGCTTGATGAACACAAGGTGAGCCGGCCAAGATTTGAACAACCCTCAATCTTTAGAACAGTAAGGCACTTGCATTCTGCTACAAAACGACCAAGTTCATCCCTGAAAATTTGACATAACACAGGAATGAAGAACAACTCGGAAGTTCTAGCCTTAAAATAAAACAAGCCATCAATTTTAGCCACGGCATAAGCAATAAACCAAAAAGCAGAATAGAGAATATCAACCTTGAAAAATAATAGAGAATATCAATATGATGCTGTTGAACGCAAACAATCGAGAAAGAATGCTGTGATTGGAAACAACCCATTCAATTGCCAGAAGCAACAACAAAGACTATAAAAGAGAAAAAAGAAAAGGAGCTGAGAAGTCATCACCAACAACAACGCCAATGAAACTATAGTCTATAGGTGAAGAAGACCTAGCAATTCAGTAATGGCTGGCACTTGAGACACATGGATTTAATGGATTAAGCAATCTAGCTTACTTTCTGGCTTACAGAGAAGCACAGAAACGAGAAACAGCAAGAGAAGACAACTTCGAAGAAGCACATGACAGCAGGAAAATTTGTACGCAGTTATATCAAATAAGATACGCCAAATGCAAGGTCTATAAAGCTTTGAAGTACATGAGTTAGAAGCAATAATATCAAATTAAGTTGCAGAGATAGCTCAACCAAAGCCAGGACAGTCAACCAGTCCTCAACCAAACATCAAAGTTATCACCACCACCACCATCATCATAACAGAATCCATTCATGTATTAGTGCTGATGTACTCAAGCAAAACGTCCATAGGATTGCACATAAATGTGAAGAATTTCCAAGTTGAAAAAATGAAATGCATCCAAGAAGAGTAAAGAATACAGACCCAGTAATCCGATTCACTGCATTTTCAGCCATCCGTATCTCCAAAGCCTCCAGATTAGGGCAGATGAATGCGACATAAGCTAATATGGTTGCATCAACCTCACTACAAACAAACAGAAAATCCCCCTCAACGATCCATCCATTCACACCTCAAATTTACCCAGCATTCTCAGACAAGAAAACGAATCCAAACAAATAAATAAAAGGGAAGATGCTAAAAATTGGAATTTTCCCATACTTTTATCATATTTTACCACGGACAAAGAGACCATTGAAATCAGAAAACGATCTATGTGATCGTCAATGGTGAGGGAACCCTAACAAAAGCATCAAAGGGATCCTTCAACCCAATGTATGAGTCCCAAAAATAACACGGAAATACTAAAATTGGAAAGTTCTCATTTTTTCTCATATTTTACCACAGCCAGGGAGATGACAGGAATCAGAAAACAATCTGTGATGGAGAGTGGTGAAAAAATCTTCGTTACAGGGAACCTTCAACCCACGTATGTCTCCAAATAAATCAAATTATAAAAGGGAAATACTAAAATTGGAAATTCCCCGTTCTGTCCTTTTTTTGTGAAGCATTATTTATGTTACCACATACTAGGTGATCAAAGAAATCAGGAACGATCTATCTGATCGAACAATAGTGACGGAAACCCTAAAATTGCAAAACTGCATCATAGAGAACCTTCAACCTACTATGCCTCCAAATAAATAAAAGGGAAATACTAAAGATTGGAAATTTCTCATTCTTTTGTCATATTTTACCACAGATGAGGGGATCACAGAAATCAGAAACGCAATCTACGTGATCGACAATGGTGAAGGGAACCCTAAAATCGCAACAATGGATCATAGAGATCCTTCACAACCTATTGTGTTCAAACAAATAAAAGGAAAATACTAAAGATTGGAAATTTCTCATTCTTTTGTCATATTTTACCAGAGACGAGGGGATCACAGAAATCAGAAAACGACCTACACGATCCACAATGGTGAAGGGAACCCTAAAATTGCAACAATGCATCATAGAGATCCTTCAACCTACTATGAAATCCAAATAAGTAAAAGGGAAATACTAAAGATTGGAAATTTCCCATTCTTTTGTCATATTTTACCACAGACAAGGGGATCACAGAAATCAGAAAACGATCTAAGTGATCCACAATGGTGAACGGAACCCTAAAAATGCAACAATGCATAATAGAGATCCTTCAACCTACTATGTGTCGAAATAAACAAAAGGAAAATACTAAAAATTGGAAATTTCCTATTCTTTTTCCAAATTTTAAGACAAAGGAGGGATCACAGAATTAAGAAACGATCAAAATAATTCACAATAGTGAAGGAAACCCTAAGAATGCAACAATGCATCACAGGGGTTCTTCAACCTACGTACGTGTCTTATGAGCGCGAATTCACTCTCGCAAAGAGCCCTAAACTGCGTCTTTTGTGTCTCTGTGTTCGTATCAGTGTCAAACTTGCCAGGCAAAGCCCTAACCTTTCGATCCGCAGCGAGAGACGAGCAAGGATCGGACATTTCTTGAGAACCGTCCCGATCGTTGCCGCCGGACGACGGCCGACCGAGATCCGGATCTCCTCGGTGGCGGCCCACACCTGCGCAGCACAATCCCGCCACCGCCGGCAGACCTGGGCAGCAGTGAGGAGTGCCGGTGGTGGAAGACGCTGGAGGATCTCGGCGAGGCAGCCGCCGGGGACGGCGCCGCTACCAGCAAAGCTGGCTGTAGCCCCTGTGGTGAAATCCAGATGGCGGCGAGGGGCAGAGGAGTGAGGTAGAGGCTTAAATTTGTGCTTCGGAGGGCCGATAGAGGCCGCAGCAGTGGCGGAAGATGAAGGCGGAGAGAGGGCGACGGGAAGAGGCGAGGGAGTAAGGAGGGGAGGATGGTGAAGAGAAGGAGAAGAGGAAGAAGAAGAGACGCAAGAATGGCCCTTCTTGGGTTGACCGCAACGTCCGCAGTTGTAGCTGCCCCTCTTCTTGCCGATCGCCGGTCGGGACGAGACCGCAACGGCACTTTCCCCGAGCCCCGCCACCCCTCCACCCTGCATTTCCCACTGCTTCCCACAGACACACAAAGAGAGAGAAAGAGAGAGAGAGAGAGAGAGCTAAGAGAGAGAAGGAAATGAGGTAGAGCAGAGCGGGATTGAAATAGTTGAGGAGGAGAGAGAAAATGAGAGATTGAGGGAGGGTGTGTGTGTAGAGATGGCGGGAGTTCTGAAATTGGCGGGCGATTTTCGAGCGAGTGAGAGGGGGGCAACAGAGAACCATGTGGGATGGGAGTGTAGTGCCGAAAATGACAAAACAGCCCATGTTCGGAAAGCTGTTTCCCTTTTCCGGGATTACTCTGGAGATAGTGCGGTTTCGGGAGCTTCTGGCTGGGTCCATTTCACTTGATGGAGTGGACTCATGTGGTCGATGGATCCGAGAGTTGGTTTTGCTCGTTCGATTACATCAGGCAATAAATCATCCTATGCGCTATATACAAACTGGTTGCTGTGATTTCACTTTCTTTAAATTAAATATCAAAATGTGACTAATGATTTGTTTGTATCGTCTTAACCTTGGCTTAATAATAGTTCATCAGCCGTGTGGATTGAGTTCAATATCCGGGGTGAGCATCTAGCTTGTGCATCGCCATGTACCAAAGAAAATCTTAGATCAGTTCTTTTTTTTAGTCTGACGAACTTGACCAGAAAAGATTCGTGTCATGAGCATAGAAAATGAGATTGGCAATAGTGATTACTTTTAAGAACAATAATAGAAAGAAAATCATGAAAATTCCGGTAAAACCTCCAATAATATATTGTATTTAGCTTAAAAGTGAGAAGGTAATTTATATACGTGAAAAGGTGAAATTTGCAAATTTATGCTTTTCTTTTTTACAGTAAAATGGAAAAAACGAATTAAAATCAACCCCCAAAAGTGAAGGCCGCCTTGAGCTCACCAACCCTAGTGAAGGATGTTTTCGTCATTACAAAGTAAAGTGCGATACTGTAGTTAGATTCAGCACTCAATTCCACGAGTCACTGACCGAACCGCAATCACTCACGCAATGGACACTCTAGAAACACTCTTAAACGGATCGGAGTACTCGTCCAACACCTTTGTGTACACGGATCCAAAACGGCCGTGGATTTGGTTGTCATTCACAATGCTCCAAAGAAAAAGAACCGAAACAAAGTCTTATAAGGATTCCTTAAATATTCTCTAAGATCAACGTTTGAGATTTAAAAAAAAAAGCGAAAAAAATCTATTGAATGGATTTAGTTGCCATCTATCTTATACATTGTTAGTTTATTATATGGTATTAGTGAATACTAAATGGGTGTCATTCAACCACCCGTTTGAACCACTTCAAGGGTGTTATATTTATTTTTTATTAGTGTCACACCAACTTATTTTTAATAAGCCACTAATGATCCAATATAATCAAATTAAAAACAGCGATTTAAGTGGACCTTAGATACCACTTTAGAGATCCAATTAAACTTGGCTCTCTATAACTCTCTTATGTATATTGAATGTCACATTGACACGCTTTCATAAGGTGCTTATGCAAGAGGCATGCTGACTTTGTTTTTATGGTAGTTCATTAATTACCAAATCTCCACCATCAGATGTGCTTTCCCATGCAATCCCAACCGTGAAATCTTCTAAAGGATCAGATGCTTCAATCAAATCAGTGAGGGTGTAAAGAGATTTGGAGTTTTGCCCATAGCTCGCCCCTCTGGTGGGTCCGACCTTCCTAAGTTGGGAAATTTATATGCACCCACCTAAATGTGTTGATTATTCTATTTACCTCCAAACGTTTGCAATTGTAATTGGTTTCTTAGTCTAAAGATAGTTCATTGGTTAAGCATGGACTGTTCCAGCCGGTGGTTCAAGACAGCAAGTCCTTGTTCTCCTTGAACCAATACTATGCCGGTTCGTATTCTGGTTTGAGTCCCAAACCAGAAAAATAGTAAAAATTTTAAAAATGAAAAATAAATTTTAAAAAAGCCAAAGTAGAGGTTTGGCACAAACTGAAATTAGTATGGTTCTTAGCTGGATGGTTTATAGTGCCTCTTAAGTTAACATTTAAACCATAGATTGGCTCTTTTTTTTTGGATAAACAAAGATTGAGTTAGGCTGGCCCACTGTAAGTTAAAATTGAACAAAATACACAAAAGAATAGGGAAAGAAAGTATAAATCCCCCTTACTAGGCTTGATGATTTTTTTTTGTTAGTCATGTTTGTGTGGTTTCAGTTTAGGCTCCTATGGAAAACAAATTTAACCCTAAAATGACCCACTCCTCTTCGTGTCACTTTGGGTGGATGTGACACAAACTTCTAGCATCGTTCTCTTGTTGAGGTTGTATTGTGTCTCAATTTGTTACCTGTTGTCTCTTGTATTAGGGGTCGAGAGTTGGGGGCATACCTTTTTCAGTCACAAAACCCCATTTTCCCTTAAGATTGAAAAAATGGAATTAGGATCCTCTCAAAGAATATTAATCTCATGTGACTTATTTAGGTATTATCTTATATTCATCTTCATTCCTTTTATATCACATGCTTGATATATGGGTAAAAGTTCGGGGATGAAATTTTTGTAAGGAGTGGTATGATGTAATATATGAGTCCGAGTGACTCACTTTGGATGGACTTGAACCTGACCGACATGTTCCCCTTCTTGATCGATCATTGCAGAGCACCCGAGTGGGTGCTTCGAGCATCTTCTTCATGCAGCAGAGTGCTGCCATGAAGGGAGATCTAAGGACGGGGGGCTTCCGCCGGAGTTCTAAGGTATATGTTTCTTTTTCATTTTATTTTCTCACCTTCACTTCTGATATAGCAAGCAAAAGAGAAAAGGGAGAGAGAGAGAGAGAGAGAGAGAGAGAGAGAGAGAGAGAGAGAGAGAGAGAGAGAGAGAGAGAGAGAGAGAAACTTAGTGGAGTCTCCCTCCCTTGGGCTCCACCAGGCACAATATCGCCCGAGATGAGGAGGGAAACCAATGAGATTATATTTTAATCAATTTTGTCTTTATTTGATAGAAACTCCTTTTTGATCTTTGTTCTATCTTAATTGATGCAATTCAATGAATTGTTGGTATGTGTATGGTGTTAAGACTTTGCTGTAATGACCACCATCAGTAAATACAGAAGGAGATCCCCTCAGTTGATGGTCATATAGGACATTCATTGACGTGAATGCTCTTGACTTCTTAATGTTAATTTTGCAGTGAAAGCAACATTGCTTACTAGTGACGCTGGTTGAAATTTTGCATGTGATCATATAAGTTTCATGTGAATTACAAGTAGGTTCTGTCATCAACATAGGTTGGTGATACAACTGATCCGTTTTGGCTGCAAAAAAAGAATCAAATGAAGATAGCAACCAATGATATTGTGTGTTATAAGTACTTATGGTCTTCTTTATATTATATTTGATTGATTTGAGCAATGTTTCTTTAATAGACAAATCCTTGTTAGTTGATCAATGATTGATATACTCAAAACAATTTGCAAGATAATCATGTCACTCTTATGCATTCTCATACTAGAGAATGTGATACTCATTTACCAAAATATGCATAGTTTACCATTTCGTTCTTATACTTTGTCCTGATTTAGATGTCATTGAATGCTTTGAGATGTTATTAATATTAATGCATCATGCATGTGTACTGCAAGAGTATATTTAATTTGTAAACAATTTTACGCATACGGGCACTTGAGGGTATAGTCTGATTGATATCCCACTTTATATGGTTTACTTTTGCAAATCATATTACATGTTAAAAGAACAACAAGCACAAGTCATAAAAGAATTAAGTTACACAACAATGTGATACAAAGATATTTTCATTTAAGAAAAAGAACATGATAGTGCTAGATACAAAGGTGATTATCCTACAACTTGTCAAATAATTGAAACAATAATAAAACAAAAAGAACTAGGCATAGGCCAAATGAAATATACTCTTCGATCATAAGACAATTGCATATCATAACAAAGAAAACTCACTCTACATGATATTATCTGAAATAAAATAATACACTTCATTTTATAATTAGAGTGTGTGAACAACCACGTTTCCCATTAATAATACATGATAGAATCATAGTTGTGAATTTTGTTTTATATAAAGAACAATGAATAGAAGGCACTAACAACCACTTCAATTCCTTAAAATATGAGAAGACTAGTTGCAATTCCACTTCCACAATTGGCCCTTTTTACTTCAATAATTGCTTTTGTTTCTGTGCAATGTATCCACTTTAACAATTGCCTCTTTTATTGAGCAACGGAGATGCATATGTGGCCTTTCATATACTTATAAGAAGTTTGTGATAAAGCCTTTTCATGGTGGGAAATTTTTATAATTTCAAAAGTTTAAATGAAGTTCACAAATATATCTAGAGATATTAAAAAAAGAAAGATTGGCCATGATCATGCATGCAATAATAATAGTTCAAACTAGAAAGCAAGATTTTAAAAGCATACAACATTTATTGGATTATCAAGTTACATCCATGATCTCCTACAAAGAATTTATTAATGAGATAGAAGTAAATAAAAACCTCTAAAACACATTTCAAAACCTTAAGTTAGCAAAGGTCTCATTGTTTGGTACCAAATGTATTTTCAAACTAGAGCATGTTGAGACTTATTAGAGGTTATCACGTCAATGTTAAAACTCATTGGACCTCACCAGAGCTTACTGAAAGAGTATAGGTTACATTAAATAATGACTATCAACTATCTAGCATAAAATCCCAACAGGTGAGGAGTTCTCCTTCCATATCCGTTGATGGTGGTCAAATGAGCGAAGTCTTAACTTCTTGCACACTAATAATTTGTTGAAATGCATCAAAAAAGATATAAGAAAGATCATAAAAAGCACTCCTATCAAACAAAGAGAAATTCGATCAAAATCCCATCTTGAAATGCAACAAAGAAGATAGGACAAAAATCATAAAGGGGACTACTATCAAATGAAGAGAATATTGATCACAACTCCACCTCACAAAATAAAAAAACTAATAGATGCAACTATTTAAACTTGAGGAAGAGAGACAATTACTAACTTTTTGCTTGCTAGTCAACTCATTAACAACCACTAATGCTTAAAAGATTAGATTTGTTTGTAAGAAATAATAACCAAATTAATCACATCTAGCACCGACTAACTCAAATCAAACAAAAAGAAAAAACAATATGAGAGGAAGCAATATTCCCATTTGCATGTCTCCCTAAATCCCATTGCACCGTGAGCAATAAACCTAGAGAGAGAAAGGAAGAGTACAAGCCAGGAGGGAGAATGTGAGGATGTAGGTGGGTGGTGCTACTTTTTTGCTAGGTGAAAGACCTAAAAGCTATTATTTTTTTCTTTTTTAGAAAACAAATCCAATTCATTCTACGACTTTGAAGAAACGACTTGGATGGTCATGCAAAAACAAGAGTAAATCGGTCACACACATAGAGAAAAAGAGAGAGAGGAGAGGTGAAACTCATAATGAAATCACATAAAATACTAAGCAGAATGATGCCATCCACAATAAGTGACTCGAGATGCCAATGAGAAAAAACGAAGGACTCGAATTGTTTGCAAAATGAGGAGAGAAAATAAGAAGAGAGAAAGGGGGCAACAAGCAAAATCCAATTACTACAATCTAATGCCTTGAGATGCCAGCAAGGAGAATCAGTTTGTAGATCACCGTGAGTTGCCGATGAGCGACTAACAAAAGATGCGATGGAGAAATGGAATAGAGGAAGGAAGAGAGAATGAGGTGGGTGGGAAACAAGAACCAAAGAATCGAACGCACAAGAACCAAAGAATCGAACGCACGGGAGAACAAAAGTTTTGAAATTTTGTTTTTTCAAAAACAAATGTAAATTGTTCGATCGTGACTGGATGGTCCAGGAGAGTCTATCATGGGAGGCCGTCTAATAACTCCCATTCTCTCTCTCTCTCTCTCTCTCTCTCTATGTATATATGTATATATACACACACAAAGAGCCATGAGATTATTTTTTGTCATAGAATTATAAGTTAAAAAACTATGATTTATCATGTTTTTGATTCATTTGGCAGATCAAGTTTTGTATTTGAAGGATTTTAGTTGCAAAAGGTAGCTTGTGGTAGACATGTTGGAACCCGCGTATAAAAACCAAACTGGGACTAGATTGGTTCTGGTTCATGTTTGAGTTCTAAACTGCCCAGAACCAGTCAACGTCACTAAAACTTTTGCAACTTAAACAAAATATTATGAAAAACATAAGGAAGCAGTGGTTCCGGTTCTAACCTGTTTTGGATCCATGAACATCCCTAGCCCTCATGCCTCAACTCCTTGATCCGGTTTGAAGCATAAAGCAGAAGATTCAATGACCCACATCCAAGTGGGACCAACCCGATCCACACGGTTGTGGAGGCATGACAACACCACACAACTCTACTTCAATTTGGGTTTGAATCAAGGCCAAGCCCAATGGGATCTGACCCACTAGGTCAAACCGGTTTGTCACATTTGTCTCGGCTTGACGAACTGTCTAGTCCAAAACAACAGTGACCCCCTTGACCTTTGGCGCTTTCATGGTGTTTCACAACAAGCCACTCTGATGTGTTCGGGGTGAAGTGTTGATTTTGTGGTTTCTGTTATGGGTTTGGATCAAGGTCTTGATCCGGCTTGGTACATTTAGACGAAGTCCTCTTGCGCTTTGCTACTAAAGCTCCACAAGAGAGTCAAGCCAGTCCAAACGACGATGAGCCACGTTGGTCAAGCCACGCCTTAGCCACCAGCCGAGCCTGCCTGTTGGGGATCAGCTCAGTGTTCACTGAGCCACATGGCGAGCCCAGTCCCACTGAGTCGTGTGGACTCAGGCCGCCAGCCATTGAAAGAAGAACCCAACTGAAGAGGTGGGCTCAGCCCGTGAATCATGGAAACAAGGCGGATATCCTTGCACAGTTACACTGCAAGTTAGCTCGGTGACCTGGCCTCTTTCTTTTTCTCCCCGAGGGACGAGACGATATGGAAGCTTCACTCTCTGCAAAGAGGTTTATGCGCTAACGTTTCATTCTTTAAAATGGATCCTGAATTCTACAATTTTCTTCCTTCTTGGGTCTTTCCCCTTTGTTGGTGTTAACGAGAAATCACGTTGGTTGTAGCAGGAGTGCATTTCTTTGCGCACCCCTCACTTGCAGTGGTGTATCAGGTGAATTTACTACCCTACCAATCTTTGCAAACCCTTATTTTTCCTAGACCCTTGATTAACTTCCTTTGCATCGGTTAATCTTTTGACTTCCTTTGCATTGATAAAAAACGAGGTTGGTTTTGTTATTTGTTCAATCATGGGCATGGGTGGAACTGGAATTAAGGATTGGGTTTTCCAACTTCTCATTTAATGGAATTACATTTTGTTGGCATTGTTTATTACAGGCCGACTAACTTGATCAGGCAATTCACCAAACCCAAATACATCCTCATGGTAAAGGAAAGAGACGGGCGTCCTAGAAAGCGGATTGAGTGTAGCTACAGGCCTATAAAATAGAAACCTGCGTGCTTAGCGGTAAAAGTTAGATAGTTGTTGGCTTATGGAACAGATTTTTTTGTAGTTTTGAGGGCGATACAGTGTAATGATGGGGAGATCAAACAGACAAGTTGCTACTCTTTCTCTCTCATACACAGAAAAAGGGAGTGATACAAGGTGAAGAGGAAAGTTTCATGTCAACATAGATTAGAACCCGAACAACTATTGCAGTTCGAGAATAGGTCCATTCACCAAAGAATTAATTTTGATCCGGCACTGCTAAGATACTAACTCGTGGGACTTGCTTGTAATTTTATTTATAAATATCAAGTACTTCAGTGGCTTCACTTTCTACGCCATGTATAATCTATACTCTGAAATCCTCCAAGTTCTGTGCATGATCTCCAACTTCTAATTAGACAGACAGTTATGTCATCTATTCGGAAACCTAATATTTTGTTATTCTCACCTTACTATGCTCTGAATATGAAAAAATCTTTATTTTCGAAGGTGTCCAAAAGAACGGATGATTGGATACACTTATTGGGCATCTAATTGTTGTTTTGATCTCTGGACAACTACAAGCTGCAGTTAAATATAATATGCACTGCAGAACCTCTAGGACATAAAGGCTGTCGTCATGTTAGCTACTGGAGAAATGCAAAATCATCGTTTACAAGTAGCAAGGTAGCAACAGCGCAAGAGGGTCAAAGTGTGCTCTTTCTCAATAAGAAAAGCTGCTTGAAGGTAATTTGTGTTCATTTGTTCCTTCTTTTAAGTTCCCAGTGTTCTTATATTATATCTCACATTGGTTTCTGCGTTCAATTTATAGGTGTTCTCAAGTCATAGCAAGGGAGAGTTTGCATCACAGGCAAGGTATTGACTTCTTTCTCAGCAAGAGGGGTTTTTGTTGATGGATATAAATGGTAGGGCTCTGATTTGCTGCGAGTCAAGGCAGTCTACTCGCTGTTGTTTATTTTTCTCTATAAAAATGGAAATCTATAGCCGCTTTAGGATGCTTAGCACAATTTATTTATGTCAAGGGAGTAGTAGCATTGTGCCTTCTCTTTATGAAGTTGAAGCCTGTACTGGTATTTCGTCTGACATGACAAAATAAAATAATTCAAACATCTAGAAGAACAGAGCGCTGGCATTGCGTTCCCAGGATATTTTTAGTTAAAGGGTCCATCTAGCTTTGGTAGTTAAACCAAAGCCTGTTGTAACTTGTTCATCAGTCATCAGCTTTTCTGTAGTTTTCTTTTTGGATAAACCTTTTGTGGACCTTAGAAGCGTTCATACTTTGTAGAAAATGTGTTCCTGGTGATTATATAGGATAGCATCTAGCAACAAAATGTGGTATTATTACTTTTGGTCTGTAATTGTTGACATTTCATTTGTTCCTATAACTCTGTTCTTGTTCATGGAACCCATCATAACCCAAAAAGAGGCATGCCAAATGTTTTCTCCCTGGCAAGTTCTCATACAACTGATATTCATCTTTTTGTAGTTTTACTTGAAGACCGTTAAAAACAACATATGAAGTTATAGTGTTGATAGCATCTAAAACATGTTTAATGCTCTCCTTGCAGTGTCATGAAGGTATGCCGTTGAATTACTTCTCTTTTCTTTTTTCTTTTTGATAGGCAAGATTGGTTAGTCAGATCCCTACCATATGCTCACCCTGGTAAACAAACTCCTGACTGACAAATTAGGAGCCAACCCATTGGCCACATCAATGTTCTATTCCTTTTGATCTTGTTCCCTTGCCTTGATACCAAACACATGCTAAGTGAAGTGTGGATGTGTTGTGTAACATAGTACAATGTGATATTGTACTGCTTGCTTCATTCAGAAAATTATGCATATAAACTTTCTTGTTCCTTTCGTATTCACGAGCAGCTGGCATTCTCATTTCATGAAGGTCAATTGAGGAAATATATGATTCTCTTGTTGAAAGACTTCTTCCTTTGGCTGCAATATCAACTCATGGTACTTCAAAGTAAGTTCTGTATTTTATTAGTTCTTCAAATTTGTGTAATTAATTCTTGCAAGTGCCTGGAATTTCTGTCAAAAAAGTGGAAATCATGTATTTTCTCATTCCTGCTTCAAAATAAGGATATTTCAGTCTTTGCCTCCACCATACCATGGTTAGAGTGCCTGGTTTTTAAGGTGTAGGTTTTAGGGTTGAAATCCCATGACCCGTACTATTAACATGCCATATATATATATATATATATATATATATATATATATATATATATATGTTTTACTCAATGATAAGCCGGTCCAGGTTTGTACTGCTCAAGTTCAGATATGTCAAGTTGGCTTGAGCTGATCCAGCACATTAGCTAGAGACAAATTGGACAAGACTGAACAAAGCATGGTCGGTTTGTTTGGGTTGCTTACAATCCTCTGAAGGACGTTCTCTTTATGAATGCAAGACAAATGTGCTTGAAGGATGTATTACTTTGTGCGATCATGTAGGGAACATTCAATTGCTTTTGCTAAGTGCTTTTCGTGTTGTGATAAAGTGAAATCTGGTTTTATCAGTCAAAGATTACAGTTGTTTTTGCAACATGATGTCATGATCTAAATTTCCTCACTGGAATTTTCTGTTATTTTTGAGGTACATTGTTGGGTTAGCTGGGCCGCCTGGAGCTGGTAAGTCCACTGTAGCAAATGAAGTTGTGCAACGCTTGAACAGAATTTGGCCGCAAAGAGCCCCCAGATTTGATGATTTTGTAGAACCTAGTGATGTTGCTATTGTTGTTCCCATGGATGGGTTTCATCTGTACCGTAAAGAACTTGATGCTATGGAGGTAGATACTTGTGCATTTTGTTTTTTGCAATACAGTATAATATTTGTTAGAGGAAAATGACTTCTGATGTTGTTCCTTGGCTTGTTGCTTTTATTAGTTGTTTCTCTGCATTATTGATGAAATTCATACATTTCTAGGATCCAGTGGAAGCACATGCAAGAAGGGGAGGTGAGCCTTTCTGATTTACGATGCAGTTATATAGGAGCATTGCAATGGAATGATATTGACCTTGACATCCCTAAACTCAGCTCCATGGACATTTAATCCTGCACAACTTTTAGCGTGCCTTACTACTTTGAGAGAAAAGGTAGCCTGTTCCTACCAAAGTTTTTCCGTCAATGCATCTTTCTGTACTGAAACACGTTTGCCATGTCCATAGCTCAACATTTTCTCTTGAGTAAGTGTCCTTTGAAATTTGTGTTATTGATGATGCATTCAATTGGACATTGCAATAGCTACAGGGGAAATCTAGGTCTAAGTATTGCATTGTGATGTCAACCAGAACCCAAGCTAATTCTGGTAAGCGTTGGAATTCCAAATTTATGAGAACATACGACGAAACTTATAAATGGTAATTTTTCTGGAAATGAGATGAGCATCATTCTGGTTTGGTTGATACATGAGTTTATTGTAAGTAAATGTGTCTTATCCTATTTTAGATTTTTGGAGTACTTGGTTGATCTTTCTGGTACTAACATGGGGATTAATTCAGGGGTCTGTTTATGTACCATCTTTTGATCATGGTGTTGGAGATCCAGTAGAAGATGATATATTTGTAGGTCCGCTGTAAGTCTTTATTTGCTCTTTGTACTTTTCATTCAGCATTTCTGTCTCAGTGTGCTGCTATGAACTGATCTGCCGTCACATTTTTTCTGGATAATGATGGGAAAATTTAGCAAGATGTTGGATGGTTTCAATACAGTGAATACTCGATGTTGTCGTGTTTCTCTTGTTTACTGATTAAGCTGGTTAACTATGCCATAAATGCACATGATGAAAGGGCCTTATTATGGTTAACAATGTGTTTCTTTCTCTCTAGTGCAGAAATGTTGGTGCGGATGGAAGTGCAGTCTCTGTGTATATAACCCTAGTGATGATTAAACATACAAATATAGTGGCAGAGGAGAATCAATTTTTTTGGGATCTGAGTTCACAACTAAGATTAATTTGAATGGCATCAGAGTCGAAGTAAGCAGGTTGATGTTGCCAGTCTAGATTATCAAGCTGCTAAATGCTGTTTTATGGACAAATTACTTAGAACCAAAATGGGAGGATACAAGGATACATGATGTTATAGCTAGTCATGATTTGACGCATGTTGGACTCTAGTATATAATATACACTCTTTCATATCTTTCCTTAGCCTCCGTATTGATTGTTGTGAATTTCTGTAGTGTTCATGTGCCTTTGAGGTACATCATCATACAGTTCATAGACTGGACTGCACCGTGATGTTCATTTCCTATCAAATTGCTTTGCTTAATTTTTTAAAGAACGTGCAACTTTAAAACTCCAAGGCTAGGACTCTCTAAACCCAGGGTCTCTAAACTACATTGCCACCTGAATGTAGTGAATAATTTTCAGAGAGGGTCTCCGCATTTTGAATATAGATGGATGCGGGGGGGTAAAGAAGCTAGTCCTAGATAATAAGATTCGTATTGGTTCTTGGAATATCGGAACATTATCCGGTAAGCTAATGGAGGTGGTAGATGCTATGATTTGGAGAAAGATTCATATTCTATATTTACAAGAGACAAAATGGGTTGGAGAAAAAGCAAAGGAGATAGAGGATACAAGTTTTAAATTATGGTACTCAGGTAAAGAAAAGGCTCGAAACGGAGTTGGTATTATCATAAATAAAGATTTAAAGGATAGTGTAGTAGACATACAATGATATGGTGACAAAATGACGTTGAAATTAGTGTTAGGAGCAGAGGTTTTAAATATAGTTTGTGCTTACACACCCTAAGTAGGACTAGAAGATAGTATAAAGACAGCTTTTTGGGAAGAGTTAGATAAGGTGATTCAAAAGATTCCACAAAGGGAGATGATTTGTTTAGAAGGAGATTTAAATGGATATGTCGATAAAGAAGCATTAGGATATCAAGGGATTCATGAAAACTTTGGTTTTGGGGATATAAATGAGGAAGATAGGGAGATTTTAAATTTTGCTATGACATTTGATCTCTTTATAGTCAATACAATCTTCAAAAAATGAGATGAACATTTAATTACTTATAAGAGTGGCTTATTACAAACACAAATTGATTACTTTATTTGTAAGAAAAAAGATAGAGCATGTTGTAAAGATTGTAAGGTAATTCCAGGAGAAAGCTTAACCACTCAACATCGACTTTTAGTTATGAATTTATAAATAAAAAAATGGACAAAGAAGAAAAGTGTGCATCGAGCTATTCTGACTAAATGGTGGAACCTCAAAAGCAAGAAAGAATATATATTTATACAAAAAGTCCTTCAAGGAGATGTTTGGAATTATGTTGGTACACCTTGTGATATGTGGAACAATATGGCTATACATATTAGGAAAGTGGCGAAAGATGTGTTAGGTGTATGTAAGGGAGGTGTACCAGCACAAAAGAAGCTTGGTGGTGGAGTGAAGTAGTGCAAAATAAAATCAAGGCAAAGAGGGCATGTTAGGCTTATAAGAAAGTAAAGAAGGAAGCGAAAAAGACCATGAGTGAAGCAAAAGCTAAAATTTGGGAGGATTTATATAAAAAACTCAACTCAAAAGATGGTGAAAGAGATATTTTTAGGATAGCTAGGGCTAGAGATAAGAAAACTAAAGATCTTAATTATGTTAGATGCATCAAAGATAGGATGAAAAAATTCTAGTGGCAAATGATGATATAAGAAATAGATGGAAAATCTATTTTTATAAGCTTTTTAATGAAAATAAAGATGTTAGTATTAGCTTAGGAGAGAGTTAACCAAATCAGAAAAGTATATAAACCACAATTTCTACCGACGTATTTAAAAGAACGAAGTCAAAGAGTCTCTTAAACATATGAAGGATGGTAAATCGGTAGGACCTGGTAATATTCCTATAGAAGTTTGGAAAATACTAGGAGAAATAAGAATCACTTGGCTCACAAGACTATTTAATGAAATATGGAAAAACCAAAAGATACCCGAGGAATGGAGAGCAAGTACACTTATACCCATATATAAGAACAAGGGAGACATTCAAAATTGTATGAATTATCGAGGTATTAAGTTAATGAGCTATACTATGAAATTGTGGGAAAGAATTATCGAACGTAGGTTAAGACAAGTATCAAGTACAACAGAGAACCAATTTGGATTCATGCCAGGCAAATCTACTCTTGAAGCGATTCACCTTTTGAGACGTCTTATGGAACATTTTAGAGTAAAAATGAAAAACCTTCTCGTGATATTTATTGATCTAGAAAAAGCTTATGATAGGGTACCGAGGGAGGTTCTTTAGAGAACTTTGGAAAAAAGAGGTATCCCATTGTCATACATCAACTTTATAAGAGACATGTATGATGGTGCAAAAACATGTATGATGACTCATGAAGGAATGACAAACTCCTTTGAAGTTAATATTGGGTTACATCAAGGATCAACTTTAAGTCCATACTTATTTATAATGGTGATTGATGAGTTAACAAAACATATTCAAGATGAAGTACCTTAGTGTATGTTATTTGCATATGACATTGTATTAGTGGAGGAGTCTAAGGAAAAAGTTAAAGCAAAGGCCTTCGACTTGGTAGAATAAAGACATAATATATGGAATGTAAGTTTGATCATTTGGTTACCTCAGAGGACATAGAAATTAAAATTGGCACACATTGCATCCCCAAAGGAAAGTTTTAAATACCTAGGGTCAATTTTTCAGAGTGATGGAAGAATTGATGGAGATGTTACGTATAGAATTAATGCTGGTGGGTTAAAATGGAGAGGAGCATCAGATATTCTTTGTGATAAGAAGATACCATAGATATTCTTTGTGATAAGAAGATACCATTAAAGTTAAAAGGTAAATATTATAGAGCAGCAATTAGGCCTGCCATGTTTTATGGTTCTGAGTGTTGGGCAGTTAATCATCAGCATGTATAAAAGATGTCTGTGACAGAAATAAAGATGCTGAGATGGATGAGTGGGCATAGAAGAAAAGACCATATACATAATGAGGTTATTAAAAACAAATTAGGAGTGGCACTAATAGAGGATAAAATGAGAGAATATCATTTAAAATGGTTTGGATATATAGAAAGAAGATCAAAAGAAGAACCTGTAAGAAGGTATGAAAAACTAAATTTGGAAAGTATTAAAAGAGGTAGAGGATGACCACAAAAGTGTTGGAAAGAAACAATAAAGAATGATCTAACTTATTGTGAGTTAACTGCTAACATGGCACACGATAGGGATCTGTGGAACCGACCCCGTCTAATATGGGAAAAGGCTTAGTTGTTGTTGTTGTTTGATGTTGAGAATCTTTCTTTCCCGTATGATGATGGCTCATGTTAAAACCTAGGTATTATTACAATGAGTCTCGTCTTTATAATAACATTCATGGAAATTCTGTTAAGAGGTGTTTTCTTGTTTCTCTATGTTATTAAATTAATCTGATCTTTTCATCATTACTTTTAACCATCAATACAGGCACAAAATAATTATAGTCGAAGGAAATTATTTGCTTTTGGATGATGGAGTTTGGAAGGATATTTCATCTATCTTTGACGAGAAATGGTGATTATTCTTAACGAGTAGCTATTTTATGCGCTCCAATAATGCCCTGGTTCGGCATCTAATTATTTTTCACATCTTTATCCTAGGTTTATTGACATTGATATAGACACATCCATGCAGCGAGTTGTGAAGCGACATATTGCAACTGGTCAGTGTTTCCATGATTTTTCTTGCCGTTTTGTGTCCAGATTGCTGATTAACCTTTAGTATCTGCTGTATCGCCGACAGGAAAAACACCTGAAATTGCTAAATGGAGGGTAAGGTCTTATCGCATTCTTTGGTTATTGTACATGAGGGAACCTTGTACTGATTCCCATTTGGCTTTCTGTTTCTAGGTTGAATATAATGATAGACCTAACGCAGAGCTTATTATGAAGTCCAAGAAAAACGCTGACTTGGTCATTCATTCGGTGGATTTCACTCGATGATGCTTTTGAGCCTTAATAACTTATTTCTTATGTTCTTCATATGATTACATGTTAATTATAGCTGCTCTTGTGGTATCTATAGGTTTTGTGGGTTACCTACCCTCTTTCTCGTGCAAACACATGCATTTGCAGCATCTTGGTGCACTGTTGCATATGGTGAAATAATAAAGTTTTAATCCTTATCTTTCTTCCTCATGGCGGAAGACTTTTGAAGGTCTTCATACTATAGTGCACGTCAACCTTTTCAAGAATTGTTGGTCTCTTTTGCTGTTCTGAAACTTGATCAGTCGGTCGATGGTTATACTTGCTTTTTGCTCGCAATGGATGGCGTACATTGACCAAATTAATTCCTGGATTGGCTTTTAGTCATTGTAGTGACGACTTGTCTTATAGCAAACCAATCTTTGAATTCCTTGGCCACAGGACATAAATTGGTTTCTCTAGTCTGAGCCATCTGCAGATTCGTCTGTAAGCTGTTTCAACATGTTCACATATAGCTGAACCCTCACCCTTATTCATCCCCAGCCTTGGCATGTTTTTGCATTCAGTATGAAGATTTGCACTCGAGAGAAAGTATGAAGGCAGTATTACCTCTCCGTGTAAAGAACTATGCGTGTGTGCGTGCTTGTGCATATGCCGGACTGGTAAACAAACCAAGCAGCTTGCACGGTTGCACTTGGTTTGGAACATGATAAGCTTGTTCATGTTTGGTACACAACGTAAAGCTATATGAACTGAATATGAACACTATTTTTGGATCCACTCGGTCATATGAGCACAAGGAAAGAGCTGTTCGTGCTTGTGCATACGCTGAATATGAAGGCAGTAGAATTCACGTTTCTACTACATATTCTGTGTAAATTACATCTATTTTAATTAATGTTTGTTTCATGTTCAACTCGGCTCAAACAAGTTGACAAGCCATAGAAGTGGCTCGATGCAAGTTCAGGCCTAAAGCAAAATTCCAAAATGGATTCTTTTTCAAGTGTGGCCTAACAATTTGGAGTCCTACACTATTGTGGCTGGAAAATTTAGGGCATAAAAATTCTAGGGACCTAAAGCCGTTGGTTTAGTCACTTTACCCATGATCCATCCCTGACAGGAACCACAAACAGCTCCAACCCGGTCTGGGTGACTCGTTTGGTAGCACGTGCATGGTTTGGTACTCCATCGTCCGGCCATACTTCTGTCTCCAAGCCAGCGGCTTCTTGGTGTCCCAAGTGGAGCAGAATGCACTCACAGCCATAAGGTTCCAGTTGTTCTGCGCCGGGTTGTAGCAGTGGTAGGTGGCTCTGGCAGTGGTTGCCTCGCTCACCGCCAACCTAGCAGCCAAGGCCACTGCACACACCCACCAAGCCAGTATGTGATGCTTGGAGCTAATTGTACCACAATGCAAGTGTCTATGGTATGATGATCTAACTTGGATAGCTTGCACCTATTTATAGTTTGTGTCCTTGTTTGATTCTCAAAAATAGCTTTGAACTTTTGGGCCAGCTAAAAAAATTAGGTATTTGAAAAGGACAAGTTTTGCATGAAAGTCATCTTTCCAAATTCCAGTGTCGTGTTGTTGAAGCATAGGGGAAAAGTGTGCAGGTACTTTTTTAGAACGAAGGAGAACGTATTCAAATATGACATACTTTGTTTCTTAAAAAAACTTTTAAAACTTGCATCACATCATAGGATGTAGTACTTTATCTTGACACGATGACATAAATGATGTCTTACGATAAAGTACCTGAACCGTAGCAGTTAAGGTACCAATATATACAATCTGCATATTATATCATATGCTACAATTTTTATAACATTGTTTCAAACTCCAATATGATTCACAACAGTGAGGATTCGAGAGATTTTACACCGTGAAAGACAAGTCTCGCCACCCAAAGGCAGCATTCATGGAGAAATGAAAACATGAAATGTAATATCCGATAATCTTCAATGGTCATTGCTATTATGACAAAAGCAGCACGTTAAAAGCAAAATGGCTGAAGTGTGGGACTGTGAAATTCATTTAGCTTCACCTTCCTATCACACATTAGAAAGATGACACGTCATCTGACGGCTAGCATGCGACTAGATCTTTGCCGTTGAGTTGCATTCATCTGGACGGCTAGGTTTAAAATAGTTTCAAATAATAGGATAGGCGTTTATGTCAAAAAAAAATGTGACAAGTGACGCTCATGTGTTGACGTAAAGGCTGCTTTGCTTGAACTTAATTAAATTAATGCGGGTAATGAATGAACCGAGGGCGGCATTTTTACATACATGACATTGCTACAGGGCCACAGGTCATATAGATCAGTTGCCCGTCCTTGTTCATTACCTGCCTTCAAGCTCAAGCAAAGCATTTCAGCATCTGCACATGAACGTCAATCGTTAAAATTTTGACAAAGTCTTCTGCACACACACGTGTGTGGGGGGAGAGAGAGAGAGATGGATTCTTGGAGTTTCAATTCAAAGGGAAGGAAGGGAGTGATAGCCGTGGAAGCGTTCAGACAAACGGCATCTTCGTTAGAAAAGAATCAAGTTTTGGGTTTAACGTTGAGGCGCAGTTTGCACCATTTCCCTTTTCACAGATTAAACAACGAAAAAGGCCAACTTATTGCCACATAAATCCTTTTCTTGATGGTTTAAACCATTCACAAAGTCTTTTAAATCGTCGAAAATAAATTCTCCGGTTTACTTCCACGGTTCTCCAGATAACATTTCGATGGTTGCTGTAAGCACCTGGAATCTATCGAACGGTACATTTATGGGACATATTTAAACAATTTCAAAAAAGAGAAGTATTTCTACGTGTGGGATAGAGAGATGCTTATGCTCAACCAAACCACTTTGTTCTACACTAGACCTGTTTTTTTCTTTGTGATAACAGGGAAACCGAAGTCAGGTTTGCATGTTCAGGGAATCAAACTCAACCATATCATAAACATAGTAGTATTTAACCATTATATGCTTACTTTTGAATTATCAGCTACACTCTTAATCAATGTGATAAATGACATCTGACTCATTGGCTATCCAAATAATACTTGTTGCAACTATACAACAAGCCCCATCAAACCACCCACAGCTTGTTCATAAGAAACATTAGGCTTATCATCCCCCTGACTAGGACAACCGACCTTACTTAGTTTGACCTCTTTTATAATGGGTGTAGATGCATGCTTGCATTTATCCATTTTAAACTTTTTGATTTGAGGAAATAATCAATATATCTTTCTTTACTTAGGCATAAGAATTTAGATTCATTATCTCGAGAAATCTTTATTCCTAGAATATAGGATGCCTCTCTCATATCCTTCATTTCGAACATTGAGTTTAACCATGACTTAGTTTTGATAATTATGTCATTGTCATTCTCAATCAACAAAATATCACCTACATATAACGAGAGTATAACAAAATGGCTCCCACTGTTCTAAACATATACACAATCATGGTTAAATATACATTGTCATTCTCCTTTTCTTCCTTTAGACAAATCAATCAATTCTTATACTTGTTTTCTCTCAATAGATTCAATTTTCTCATGCATGAACTTTTCTCGGTGGGACGATTCAGATGAGTTAATAGCAAAGTTATTAGTCATCTCATCTAAATCTATCGAATTAAATACTTCCTCAACAAGGTAAGTGTGATAATTCTTTAAGTAGAACGGTGTGATCCTAGGTCTTTTATATACACTTAAAGTTTTAGCTTCATCACGAAAATCTTCTATGGTTTCAAATGATAATGAATATAGATTTATTTGATCATCATCACATTCATCATCATTCTTAAAGATATCATTCATATTATCACTAAGAATTATCATCCCTGCTTTCTATTTCTCCATAGTTCTTATGAAACATGCAACTTTAGTGTAATATCATATTTAACTGTTATATAATCAAACAACTCTTTGGTGGTCTTGCATTCTTCGAATAGCCTAATGAGGTCATCCTCCATATATGCGAGTATTATGGTTATGACTATTGTGTCATCTCTAAAGAATGTTTTATGCACTTTATTTTCTTCTTCTTTTGAATTTGGAGTAGGTGGTGAAACTGTTTCTATTAGAACATAATTTACATCTTAAAGTGTAAGTGCTAATGAGATACATCTTTTTCATGTTTGAAAATTTAGACCATCTAGCTTTTCTATTTTTAACAACTCTGATAAACAGATTCTAGAGTTCATTTTTTATTGTTTGGCAAAAATAACAATAAGATGAGTCTAAAGAAAGAAACCACCGACATGCAACACAAATATTAGATAACGAATAACTAATCACTAAAACACAATTTGCAAAATATCTAGGTACTGAACTAAAAATATCGTAAAGTACCTTAAAATGATTTCAATTGATACTTAGGTATAAGTTTGAAAATACTCTTAATTTGATTTTCTTATTTCAGAATCAACTTAGGGATAAAATTTTAATTTTTTCTTATGTCCTACCACTGTAATTCTCAAAAAAAATTTAGAGGTAAACTATGATTTTTTACCGTCTATATGTTTTTATAATTTTTCAAAAAGACCTAGGGCATAATAGTAAAATAGTACATGCTTTTCGATAAATTTCAAGACTGATTGAGGATAGGATAATAATTTTGTCTCTCACTCTAAATCTATAGTTTTTCTTAAATATTGACTATTTATACATTAGCAAACCTGTGAAATTATGCTCATCGAGGGGCAACAATATAATTTCAAAAGCCGGTATTTAATAATTTTCATAAACTGCCAGAGGAAAGTTTTGTTTTTTCGTCTATTAAGGGTAAATCCATCTTTTTAATTTAAAATATCTAAACTTTTTCATAATTTTACTAATAATATTTTTGTAAAAAATAAAACGGGTAAGAGCATAACAAACTTTTTAATCCGCCGCAACAGTTTCCCTGCCCACGGTTTTCAAATGGAAAGTTTTCTCATTTATGATGCAGCTATATAGGAGCATTTCAATGGAATGATATTGACCTTGACATTCCTAAACTCAGCTCCATGGACATTTAATCCAGCACAACTTTTAGCGTGCCTTACTACTTTGAGAGAAAAGGTAGTCTGTTCCTACCAAAGTTTTTCCATCAATGCATCTTTCTGTACTGAAACACGTTTGTCATGTCCATAGCTTAAAATTTTCTCTCAAATGTCCTTTGAATTTTGTGTCATAGATGATGCATTCAATTGGTCATTGCAATAGCTACAGGGGAAATCTAGGTCTAAGTATTGCATTGTGATGTCAACGAGAACCTAGCTAATTCTCTTAAGCGTTGGAATTCCAAATTTATGAGAACATATGACTAGACTTAATAATGGTAATTTTTCTGGGTGAAATGAGATGAGCGTCATTCTGGTTTGGTTGATACATGAGTTTATTGTAAGTAAATGTTTCTTATCCTATTTTAGATTTTTGGAGTACTTGGATGATCTTTCTGGTACTAACATGGAGATTAACATGGGATCCAGTAGAAGATGATATATTTGTAGGTCCGCTCTAAGTCTTTATTTGCTCTTTGTACTTTTCATTCAGCATTTCTGTCTCAGTGTGCTGCTATGAACTGATCTGCCATCACATTTTTTCTGGATAGTGATGGGAAAATTTAGCATGATGTTGGATGGTTTCAATACAGTGAATACTCGATGTTGTCGTGTTTCTCTTATTTACTGATTAAGCTGGTTAACTATGCCATAAATGCACATGATGAAAGGGCCTTATTATGGTTAACAATGTGTTTCTTTCTCTCTAGTGCAGAAATGTTGGTGCGGATGGAAGTGCAGTCTCTGTGTATATAACCCTAGTGATGATTAAACATACAAATATAGTGGCAGAGGAGAATCAATTTTTTTGGGATCTGAGTTCACAACTAAGATTAATTTGAATGGCATCAGAGTCGAAGTAAGCAGGTTGATGTTGCCAGTCTAGATTATCAAGCTGCTAAATGCTATTTTATGGACAAATTACTTTGAACCAAAATGGGAGGATACAAGGATACATGATGTTATAGCTAGTCATGATTTGATGCATGTTGGACTCTAGTATATAATATACACTCTTTCATATCTTTCCTTAGCCTCCGTATTGATTGTTGTGAATTTCTGTAGTGTTCCTGTGCTTTTTGAGGTACATCATCATACAGTTCATAGACTGGACTGCACCGTGATGTTCATTCCCTATCAAATTGCTTTGCTTAATTTTTTAAAGAACGCGCAACTTTAAAACTGCAAGGCTGGGGCCCTCTAAACCCAGGGTTTCTGCCCTCTCGAAAATTTTGTTATTGTTCAGAATCTTTCTTTCCCGTATGATGATGGCACATGTTAAAACCTTGTATTATTACAATGAGTCTCATCTTTATAATCAACATTCATGGAAGTTCTGTTAAGAGGTGTTTTCTTGTTTCTCTATGTTATTAAATTAATCTGATCTTTTCATCATTACTTTTAACCCATCAATACAGGACAAAATAATTATAGTTGAAGGAAATTATTTGCTTTTGGATGATGGAGTTTGGAAGGATATTTCATCTATCTTTGATGAGAAATGGTGATTATTCTTAACGAATAGCTATTTTATGCGCTCCAATAATGCCCTGGTTCGGCATCTAATTATTGTTCACATCTTTATCCTAGGTTTATTGACATTGATATAGACACATCCATGCAGCGAGTTGTGAAGCGACATATTGCAACTGGTCAGTGTTTCCATGATTTTTCTTGCCGTTTTGTGTCCAGATTGCTGATTAACCTTTAGTATCTGCTGTATCGCCGACAGGGAAAACACCTGAAATTGCTAAATGGAGGGTAAGGTCTTATCGCATTCTTTGGTTATTGTACATGAGGGAACCTTGTACTGATTCCCATTTGGCTTTCTGTTTCTAGGTTGAATATAATGATAGACCTAACGCAGAGCTTATTATGAAGTCCAAGAAAAACGCTGACTTGGTCATTCATTCGGTGGATTTCACTCGATGATGCTTTTGAGCCTTATAACTTATTTCTTATGTTCTTCATATGATTACATGTTAATTGAAGCTGCTTTCTCTTGTGGTATCTATAGGTTTTGTGGGTTACCTGCCCTCTTTCTCGTGCATACACTTGCATTTGCAGCATCTTGGTGCACTGTTGCATATGGTGAAATAATAAAGTTTTAATCCTTATCTTTCTGCCTCATGGCGGAAGACTTTTGAAGATCTTCCTACTATAGTGCACGTCAACCTTTTCAAGAATTGTTGGTCTCTTTTGCTGTTCTGAAACTTGATCAGTCGGTCGATGGTTATACTTGCTTTTTGCTCATCATGGATGGCGTACATTGACCAAATTAATTCCTGGATTGGCATTTAGTCATTGTAGTGACGACTTGTCTTATAGCAAACCAATCTTTGAATTCCTTGGCCACAGGACATAAATTGGTTTCTCTAGTCTGAGCCATCTGCAGATTCGTCTGTAAGCTGTTTCAACATGTTCACATATAGCTGAACCCTCACCTTTATTCGTCCCCAGCCTTGGCATGTTTTTGCATTCAGTATGAAGATTTGCACTCGAGAGAAAGTATGAAGGCAGTATTACCTCTCCGTGTAAAGAACTATGCGTGTGTGCGTGCTTGTGCATATGCCGGACTGGTAAACAAACCTAGCAGCTTGCACGGTTGCACTTGGTTTGGCTCATGATAATCTTGTTCATGTTTGGTACACAACCTAAAGATATATGAACTGAATGTGAACACTGTTTTTGGCTCCACTCAGTCATGTGAACATAATGAAAGAGCTGTTCGTGTTTGTGCATACGCTGAATGTGAGACAGTAGAATTCACGTTTCTACTAAATATTCTGTGTAAATTACATCTATTTTAATTAATGTTTGTTTCATGTTCAACTCGGCTCAAACAAGTTGACAAGCCATAGAAGTGGCTCGATGCAAGTTCAGGCCTAAAGCAAAATGCCAAAATGGAGCCTTTTTCAAGTGTGGCCTAACAATTTGGAGGCCTACACCATTAAGTGTGGTTGGAAAATTTAGCGCATAAAAATTCGAGGGACCTAAAGCCGTTGGTTTCGTCACTTTACCCATGCTCGTTTGCTAGCACGTGCATGGTTTGGTACTTCATCGTGTTCAGCTCGATCTACTACCTAACACACTGTTGTTTTCTCTATAAGAATCAATTTGATAAAGAAGCATCTTTATTCTCATTACAGTTATTGCATACAAAAACATCAACCAAGCAGACTATAGCAAGTCATGCAAGTAAGATGACCTTATTACATATAGAG
Source organism: Brasenia schreberi (assembly GCA_036023115.1). NCBI lineage: Eukaryota > Viridiplantae > Streptophyta > Magnoliopsida > Nymphaeales > Cabombaceae > Brasenia > Brasenia schreberi. Next base: position 15,137,612 of record JAYKKT010000081.1, on the reverse strand, counting down.
CGGCCAGTAGGCCAGTTCTTTAGTTACCACAGCTCACAAATTGGTAATCCACCATCATGTGGCCTTGCTGGTAGCCCTGGCCATTGGTGTCCAGCTGCTTGAATACAGCCCAGTCCAGGTCAAGCCCGCCGTTTGAGCACTGGTCGACTATCCTTGCCACCGTCTGGGCTCCAGTCGCTAGGTTCCTCAGCTGCATAACAAGCCTCTATAAGTCTACTTTAAATAGTCATGGAGAAAGGAAAGATCAAAGAATCAAACATGTGCTAAACCTTATTCTTCCAGTGTATAAATTTCATATAGCTACCATATGTGCTAGCTCTAAAGACTCTTAAAAATTATGAAATTAGAGTTTGTAATGGCATGCATGAGTCCTGTCTTTCTCACGCACACGCACTCAAATCGGTTTTTATGATGTTCTGGTAATCTACAATCACAAGTTTGGCCTCAGAAATGCGGTCCAGCCATGAGTGGAAGGCAGAGTAACCTACCTGCAAGCATTGGCCACAAGCAGCTTGACCGTGGGGTCCTACTGGACTACAGAATGCAGTCCAACCATACTTCTGGCGCCAAGCCAGCGGCTTGTTGGCGTCCCAAGTGGAGCAGAATGCACTCACAGCCATAAGGTCCCAGTTGTTCTGCGTCGGGTTGTAGTAGTGGTAGGTGGCTCTGGCAGTGGTTGCCTCGCTCACCGCCAACCCAGCAGCCAAGGCCACTGCACACACCCACCAAGCCAGTATGTGATCCATGGAGCTAATTGTACCACAATGCAAGTGTCTATGGTATGATGATCTAACTTGGATAGCTTGCACCTATTTATAGTTTGTGTCCGTTGTTTCATTCTCAAAAATAGCTTTGAACTTTTGGGTCAGCTAAAAATATTAGGTCTTTGAAATGGACAAGTTTTGCATGAAAGTCATCTTTGGAGTTCCAAATTCCAGTGTCGTGTTGTTGAAGCACAGGAACGTATTCAATTATGACAATTTTTTATAGCCCATATTTTTCAAATAATTCATTTTAATAACGTATTTCAATTAAAATATTTTTTGTAGCCCATATTTTTGCTAAAAGAAGGCGTTCTTCATCAAATCACATGGTTCTCAAACACATTCTTTCATTTTATTATTTTTTAATGGCGTGAACAATGACTCATCAGTAAAGTCATGCTTATTGACTCGGAAAACTTATTCTTCACAAGGAGAAATGACATAGAAGGAGGGTTTGATCTAGGGTTGGAACAAAGATAGAAGAACGAGAAAAAGGTTTTATATTGTGGCACATCTAATCCAAACCGTCCAAATTAGCTCAAATAAAAAGTTCTTCGCATAAAGGGTGGGTCGTATTTGAGAAGTGCTATATATATATGTGTATTTATGTGTGTATGTATATATATGTATATGTATGTATGTATGTATGTCTGTATGTACACAATAATTCTCAAGTAACTACCGACCCCCACTACCCACGGTAGACCCGCCGCCTATAGTTCTATGCAGCTTACCATTGCTACAGTAAGTGCCCCATGAAAGTCTTGAAAGTCAAGGGCAAGGACTGAAGAGGAAGCAAAATCATGAAAGTTTTGAAAGTCAAGGGCAAGGATTGAAGAGGAAGCAAACTGAGAAGGAATTGAAAACATCCATAAACAAGGAAATGGAAAGAATCTAGAACGACAGGATAGTGACTCAAATGGAAATGTGCAAGGCTACAAAAGATCTCAATAACCAAAGAGACGAAACCCTATAAGGATCAACAAGGCAAGCGAGGGAGAAAATACATATTTAAAAGAAATCCATCATCTCGTCCATTCAATTATTATGAACCATATGATTAATGGTAAAAATTTGAATTAAAGTACTATTAACTTTTCTACTTTTATAGGTTCTTTGTGGCTCTCTATTGTTATGGGTTTCCAAAATCTGTCTTTTTTTTCTTTCTCTATACACATACAAATATGCACAAATACATATACATATATATACATACACATAGGGAGAGGGAGAGAAAGATAGAGAGGGAGGGAGGTAGTACTAAATGCATAATGTCTTTTGATAGATAAGCTTAGTACATATTTTTGCTATTTGATCTTTTAGACGAATGATGAAAATCTAAATTACTTTGCATTGATGTATTATTAAGTGTAAAGTAGTACAACAATACTTTTAATTTAAATCACTACTGCTGATCTCAAAGATTGAACATGAAAATGCTTATAGAAGATTATGCAACAAAAAATACTATGCTTTTAACACTATATATATATATATAGAGAGAGAGAGGTCATGGTCCATACTCAATACCTATTTCATATGATTCTACTATTTCAACCATTAACTTTTACCTTCTACTGTTTTTCTACTACCTAAAACTATCATTCATCGACAAACCATTACAATCACCACCAAAACTGCCTAGAAAACCATAAAATCACATATATATAGGGTTTTAGGCAATTTTGGTAGTGACAGTGATAATTTTTGATGGATGAAAGATATTTTGATCAGTAGAATAGTAGAAAGTGATAGATAACAATACTTTTAATTTAAATTACTACCTTTGATCTCAATAATTGAGCAAAAAACACTATATATATATATATATATATATATATATATATATATATATATATATATATATATATATATATATATATAGAGAGAGAGAGAGAGAGAGAGAGAGAGAGAGAGAGAGAGAGAGGGGTCATGGTTCATGCTCAATAACCTATTTGGTATGGTTCTACTGTTTCAACCATAAACTTTTACCTTCCACTATTTTTTACTGTCCAAAACTATCTTTCATTGATAAAAACAGTTATAGTCACTACCATAACCATTTAGAAAAGTGGTAAAAAGTGGCATAAAGCTGCAATTAGTGGTTAGAGCGGGTGAAACCATATGAAAAGAGGGATTCCGTACCGTGTTTAATTGATAATAGACGTATACATTCTCTCTCTATGTGTGTACATATAATATGTAGTGAGAGAGCTCATGCTTGTGGACTTGTTTCCTTTTCCATTTTGGGTAAAAACATCAGGGGCCCAGTGGAGAAAACAAGATGAAGTAATTACCCTCGGCACAAAGCACTCACTAACTAAACCATCGGTTAACCCAGACGATTCAGGTAGAGACGTTGCTCAAGTTAACGAATTGAACTAGTATGGGGCACATTCAACACATAACCAATTGACTCATAGCCTCATGCTTCTTTTGGCTTGTTTGATCTCATTTACCGTCCCACCGACTATCTGATACGCTGTCTCTCGACTTGTATGAGATTTTCTTGTCTTGTCACGAAAGATGACCTTAATGTTGACTTTTCTTCTAAATAAAAAAAGGGCTTGATCGAGTAGGCTTCTTCTAATGGAAAAGAAAAATGTAGTGTTGCACTTTGAGAAATTTTCTTTGCTCAATTTCATATTTTTGAGAAGGCATTATTATTATTATTGTTATAAGAGGAGGCCGAAGCCCACACATACACCCTATGGGAGTCTTAACACTCCATCATCATCAACGATATTTGAGTGCCCTGATGTTGAGCTAAGGTGCTGAGAAGGAATTATTTTTATTACTGCGTACTAGTACATCGTCGACAATGCGAACTTATTAGTGAATCTCATGCAGGCTATTTGGCCTTATTTATCTCCCTATGCAATAATATTGGACACAGGGCTTGGTGCATGCTTGAGTCAACAGCTGACGAATTGGTAATCTACGGTCATGTGCCCTTGCTGATAGCCTCTGCCGTTGGTGTCCAGTTGCTTGAACACAGCCCAGTCTAAATCCAGCCCTCCATTTGCGCACTGGTCGACTATCCGCACCACGACCTGTGCCCCTGTAGCCGTGTTCGTGACCTGCATAAGGATTGCAAATGGTAAGGATGCATTGGATTTCATACTCCCAAACTAACTGGTAGCAGGCAGATACAGTGGTGGTCGACCTACATGGAGGAGGCACGCATAAAAGCATAGCCCACGGTAGACTCATGAGATATGATAATAGTCCCATGCATGATTTCGTTATTTTTCTAAGCCCGCGATAACATGGCCTTGCCTAGAGAATTATATATATAATTCATCCATAAAGATTAAACCGAATAATGAAACCAGTTCAGTTACTTATACAATTCGGTTTTCAAATTTCAATCAATTTCGGTTCAATTATTGAACCAAACGGATGGATGCACACCCCTATTACACCCTACTTTGCTCGAAAGTGGGGTGGATTTATTCGTTGAGAACCTGTCCCATGTAGGAGCGAACCGAGGGACGGGTAGAAATTGCCATCCCTAGCAAGCCGGGCAGCACAAAGTAACTAACCTTCAAGCACAAACCACAAGCTGCTTTACCGCGAGGACCGACTGGTCCACAGAATGCGGTCCATCCGTACTTCTTGCGCCACGCCAATGGCTTATCGGCATCCCAAGTCGAGCAGAACGCACTCACAGCCCTAAGGTCCCAGTTGTTTTGGGCTGGGTTGTAGTAGTGATATGTAGCTCTCACTGTGGTTGCCTGGGCTACGGCCACGCCCACAGCTATGAACGCCAGCCACACCATCAAAACTAGTTGGTGGTTCACAGATCTCATCTTCTCACACAATAGGGATTGATTGTAAAGTGTTTTGATTGTCAGACCTTCAAGACGTTCATCTATTTATAGCTCTCTTTCTCTCTCTCTCTCTTTCTAAATGACCAAAGCAGCTTTAAACTATTGGGCTTGACTTTGAATGGGCCATCGAAGCTGATAAATGTTACTTATTGGTATACTTCCTTTTGTCAAGTAAGCTTTCGAAAGTGCCCCTCAAGTTGATAATAATTAGGAAAGCACCTAAGGCACAAGGCTTTTCAAATTGTATACACCTAAAGAATTGGTGAAATTTTAAAGATGCATGCACTTAGCTTTCTAAATATTTAAAGATCGATCATCTAACTTTGATGAGCTTGCCATAAAAGATATCAATTTATCGTTACGATGGTTCTTCAGAGATGTAATGGAAGTGTTTGAGGAAAAAATTGTAAGGTCAGTGACCTATTCATAAAAGAACCTGAATAACTGTCTTAATTCAGGGTAACTATGTGAACATCCAATATATGTTAGCATTAGAAAGGTTAATTTTCTTTATATGTATAAAATATTAGGAGTCTATTTAACAAAATTTAAAGGTTGGGTGTAGGGGTGGCAGTGTTGACCTCCAACTGAAAAATCTGGGTCTGGGTCTTGATTGAGAACACCCCTGGTTGGTTCATGTTGACCCAATCTCGACTTGGTTGTGTGCTATATTATACAAGTATGTTTCTTTTTTAATATTTCAGTTTCTTTCTATACAATATGTTTCTTTTTAAATTGTTTCCAAGTTTCATCCTTATTTTTTGCAATGATTTTAAATGCATTCCATAATCATATTATTTATTTACTTCTTATTTTGGTCGGGTTCACCCAAACCCAAATCAGGTCAGTCTATGTGCAGAATAACCAGAGAAAAAGGGTCTTCTTTAAGGTTGAACAAGCTGTACCGGAACCAAAGTTACCCGATCCTTTGACTCGATTTAACACCTCTAGACGGACTGGTCTTCAAATTATCAATTCTAGGCGTGATTTTGACAATATTAATACTTAATGTATACTGTTAACAAAGTTTAGGCACATTTTCAAGATTTCTCTTATTTAGCATAATAAATATGCCTACTGAAAACGTGTTATGCAGCAGCATCGCAACCAATGTTACTCATAAGCCAAGCTGTTAGTACAGCAGAAAGGGCTTTGATACTAGATGGGAAGTTAAGGTTTGAAACCAATATCATAAGAAACATAGAAAATTTAAAAAACATGAAAAATTTCTACGATAATACACCATACAAAGAGACAATGAATTCACCATCAAAACAAACCAAATCACTTGTATACATCCCTAAAACCTCATTTTGAAACTTAATATTGATGAGTATTAATGGATGTAGAATACATATGAAATCTTTAAAAAAAAATGGTTGGTCTTGAAGAGAGATTGATGAGTATTAATGGATGTAGAGTATGTATGAAATTTTGAGAGAAAAGTGGTTGGTTTTGAAGAGAGTAAAATAGAGATGCAAGAGTAGCCAAGAAACTGGCCTAGAAGGGATTTGAACACATCCAAACTTTGCTTTTTAAAAAAATTTTAAAACTTACATCACATCTTACATATAGTACCTTATCTTGACACGATGACATAAATGATGTCTTACGATAAAGTACCTGAACCGTATCAGTTAAGGTACCAATATGTACAATTTGTATATTATATCATATGCTACAAATTTTATAACATTGTTTCAAACTCCAATATAATTCACAAGAGTGAGGATTCGAGAGATTTTACACCGTGAAAGACAAGTCTCGCCACCCAAAGGCAGCATTCATGGAGTAATGAAAACATGAAATGTAATATCCGATAATCTTCAATGGTCATTGCTATTATGACAAAAGCAGCACGTTAAAAGCAAAATGGCTCAAGTTTGGGACTGTGAAATTCATTTAGCTTCACCTTCCTATCACGCATTAGAAAGATGACACGTCATCTGACGGCCAGCATGAGACTAGATCTTAGCCGTTGAGTTGCATTCATCTGGACGGCTAGGTTTAAAATAGTTTCAAATAATAGGATAGGCGTTTATGTCAAAAAAAAATGTGACAAGTGACGCTCATGTGTTGACGTAAAGGCTGCTTTGCTTGAACTTAAATTAATGCGGGTAATGAATGAACCGAGGGCGGGCATTTTTACATACATGACATTGCTACAGGGCCACAGGTCATATAGATCAGTTGCCCGTCCTTGTTCATTCATTACCCGCCTTCAAGTCCTGCGTCTGCACAGCCCAGTCCAGGTCAAGCCCGCCGTTTGAGCACTGGTCGACTATCCTTACCACCGTCTGGGCTCCAGTCGCTAGGTTCCTCAGCTGCATAACAAGCCTCTATAAGTCTACTTTAAATAGTCATGGAGAAAGGAAAGATCAATGAATCAAACATGTGCTAAACCTTATTCTTCCTGTGTATAAATTTCATATAGCTACCATATTTGCTAGCTCTAAAGACTCTTAAAAATTATGAAATTAGAGTTTGTAATGGCATGTATGAGTCCTGTCTTTCTCACGCACACGCACTCAAATCGGTTTTTATGATGTTCTGGTAATCTACAATCACAAGTTTGGCCTCAGAAGTGCGGTCCAGCCATGGGTGGCTCGATGCCAAAATGGAGCCTTTTTCAAGTGTGGCCTAACAATTTGGAGGCCTACACCATTAAGTGTGGTTGGAACATTTAGCGCATAAAAATTCGAGGGTCCTAAAGCCGTTGGTTTAGTCACTTTGCCCATGCTCGTTTGCTAGCACGTGCATGGTTTGGTACTTCATCGTGTTCAGCTCGATCTACTACCTAACACACTATAGCAAGTCATGCAAGTAAGTTGACCTTATTACATATAGAGCGGCCAGTAGGCCAGTTCTTTAGTTACCACAGCTCACAAATTGGTAATCCACCATCATGTGGCCTTGCTGGTAGCCCTTGCCATTGGTGTCCAGCTGCTTGAATACAGCCCAGTCCAGGTCAAGCCCGCCGTTTGAACACTCGTCGACTATCCTTGCCAAATTGTTAGGATACATACCATGAATTCACCATCAAAACAAACCAGATCACTTGTATACATCCCCTCAAACCTCATTTTGAAACTTAATATTGATGAGTATTAATGGATGTAGAATACATATGAAATCTTTAAAAGGATGGTTGGTCTTGAAGAGAGATTGATGAGTATTAATGGATGTAGAGTATGTATGAAATTTTGAGAGAAAAGTGGTTGGTTTTGAAGAGAAGAAAATATAGATGCAAGAGGAGCCAAGCAACTGGCCTGGAAGGGATTTGAACACATCCAAACTTTGATTAAATTGTCTTTTTTTAACTTGCATCACATCATACCGTAGGGTACCTCAATAAAGTACCTGATCTGTATCAGTTAAGGTACCAATATATACAATATGCATATTATATCATACGCTACAATTTTTATAACATTGTTTCAAACTCCCATATGATTCACAACAGTGAGGATTCGAGAGATTTTACACCGTGAAAGACAAGTCTCGCCACCCAAAGGCAGCATTCATGGAGTAATGAAAACATGAAATGTAATATCCGATAATCTTCAATGGTCATTGCTATTATGATAAAACAGCACGTTAAAAGCAAACTGGCTCGAGTGTGGGACTGTGAAATTCATTTAGCTTCACCTTCCTATCACACATTAGAAAGATGACCCTTCATCTGACGGCTAGCATGCGACTAGATCTTAGCCGTTGAGTTGCATTCATCTGGACGGCTAGGTTTAAAATCGTTTCAAATAATAGGATAGGCGTTTATGTCAAAAAAAATGTAACAAGTGACGCTCATGTGTTGACGTAAAGGCTGCTTTGCTTGAACTTAAATTAATGCGGGTAATGAATGAACTGAGGGCGGGCATTTTTACATACATGACATTGCTACAGGGCCACAGTGCCCGTCCTTGTTCATTCATTACCTAACTTCAAGCTCAAGCAAAGCAGTCCTACGTCTGCACATGAACGTCAATCGTCAAAATTTTGACAAAGTCTTCTCCACACACATGTGGAGAGAGAGAGAGAGAGATAGATGGATTCTTGGAGTTTCAATTCAAGGGGAAGGGAGTGATAGCCGTGGAAGCGTTCAGGCGCAGTTTGCACCATTTCCCTTTTCACAGATTAAACAACGAAAAAGGCCAACTTATTGCCACATAAATCCTTTTCTTGATGGTTTAAACCATTCACAAAGTCTTTTAAATCGTCGAAAATAAGTTCTCCGGTTTACTTCCACGGTTCTCTAGATAACATTTCGATGGTTGCAATAAACACCTAGGATCTATCGGCCGGTGCATTTATTGGACATATTTAAACAATTTCAAAAAAGAAGTATTTCTGCGAGTGGGATAGAGAGATGCTTATGCTCAACCAAGCCACTTTGTTCTACACTAGAGCTTTTTTTTTCTTTGTGATAACAGGGAAACCAAAGTCAGGTTTGCATGCCCAGGGAATCAAACTCACACCCTGTGTCAAGTGGAGTCGAGAGCGCTATCTTGAGTATCCTCCAATGGTTGGTCCTGAACGAAGTTTGTCTCCAAGGACTCCCATGTTGGCTAAAGAAAAGACATATAATTCCTGTCTTTGGCTATCTAGCTGCATCTAAAACTCTCAAAACTCTTTAAAGTTTCTAAGCAACTATGATCTACTTTTAGATAGAAATCCCTGCCTTTAAGGCCTTCGCAACCACTTGAGGAGCATCTCGTGTTGTGATGAAATGGCCCCTTAAGATCTACGTGAAGGTTCATTGTCGGCGATCTCAGTGATGCAACGGAATGATGAACCGGTCAAAAACCTTGTTTTTCCTTAGTGAGATCGGAGAAAGAACAGAAGATAATGGATTTCACGGTTTCCCATATACGTTTTTTTTGGTAAAGATTCTTTTTCTTTTCAATAAATCACATGTTTTCTCTATTCTCATGTACAATATTTATAGAGTGTGAGTCCACCTTATCTTCCCTGTATTTCACGTCCGAGCTTTCATTACAAGTCATTTTTCATTTTGTTAATGTAACACATACGTTTCTTATGCATGTACAAATTTACAGTCAAGAATGGCTACAATTTGGCATTACATCTCTCACTTGGATATTGAAGCTAAGTAATTTGACATACAAATTTTTGCTTCCCATTTTTGTGGGGTTTTAAAGTCATGTCATCTATGATTGTTATTGCAATCATTACCCATTGTGTGGTTTTTTTACCTCCACAATAATTACTTTTAAATATATCTCAAACCCCATGTTTGTAACATGCTTTGAGAAAAGATACTTTGTTATGCCTCTTGACAAGGGGTCTGCCAACATATCATCAATTGGTATATATGAGATGGATATTTCCTTTCTCACAACCATATCATAAACATAGTGGTATTTAACCATTATATGCTTGCTTATTAAATTATCAGCTCCACTCTTAATCAGAGTAATTGATACATTATTATCACAATAAATGACAACTAACTCGTTGGCTATCAAAACGATAGTTGTTGTATCTATACGACAAGCCACTTCAAGCTACCCACAATTTGTTCATAAGAAACATTAGGCTTATTGTCCCCCTCACTGAGTCAACCGACCATACTTAGTTTAACCCCTTTCACAACGGGTGTAGATGCATGCTTGCATTCACCCATTTTAAACCTTTTGAGGACATAATCAATATATATCTCTTGACTTAGTCATAAAAGTTTAAATTCTCTATCGCGAGAAATCTTTATTCCTAGAATATAGGATGCCTCTCCCGTATCCTTCATTTCGAACATTGAATTTAACCATGACTTGGTTTTGACAATCATCTCATTGTCATTCTCAATCAACAAAATATCATCTATATATAATGAGAGTATGACAAAGTGGCTCCCACTGCTCCAAACATATACACACTCATGGTTAAATATACATTGTAATTCTGCTTTCCTTCTTTTAGGTAAATCAGTCAATTTCTAGACTTGTTTTTCTCAATAGATTCAATTTTCTCATCCATGGACTTTTCTCATTCTGATAATTCAGATGAGTTAATAGTCTGCTGATATGTCAAGTGATCAGTTAACTCATCTAAATCTACCAAATTACATACTTCCTATATAAGGTAAGTGTGATAATCTTTTTAAGTAGGATCACGTGACCCTAGGTCTTTTATGTCTATTTAAAGTTTCGGTTTAATAAAGAATATCATCTATGGGTTCAAATGATGATGAATCTAGATCTATTAGATCATTAACACATTCATCATCATTCTTAAGGATGTCATTCTTAGTATCCTCTAAGAATTATCATCCCTACTTCCTATTACTCTATAGTGCTTATGATAAAACCATTATCCTTTAAATCCTTTAGGATATCCAATAAATATACATCTTAAGGATTTACTATCTACCTTGTCTTTACATTGGTCAAGGATCTTCACATAAGTGATAGATTCCCACCTCCTAAGATGACCTAAATTTAGTTTTCTTTCAAACTACATCTCATATGGTGTAGATAATACAACTTTAGAAGATACTCTGTTGAGTATATACACAATTGTATTTACCGTTTCTCTCTAAAATATCCTTAGAAGAGAAATATATATAGACCTTGTTATGTTCAGTATGACCTTGTTATATCTTACTGCTACACATTCTTTTGAGGTGTATTAGGCATTGTATTTTGCTTTGCAATACCAAAATCTTTACAGAATTCTAAAAATTCAAAAGAGGTGTATTCTCTACCTCTATCTGATCTCAAGACTTTGATTGTATGTCCTACTTAATTTTCAACTTCCTGCTTATATTATTTGAATATTTCAATTGTAATGGGTCGGGTGGTATGGATCTAAACCTCATTGGATCAAGACTCGTCTGAAGAGCAAGGTGAGCATTACTTCATGACCTTGCTGTGTAGAGACAACAATGGCAACCCCATTGCTATCAACGCACAATCGTTATTGGGATCTGAACGGTTTGGTGAGTTTACTTATTGTTTTAGATTTTTTATTTTTTCTCGATTCTTTAATTGTTTTGGGCTTGGATCGAAGCATTGAGGTAGAACAAAGGGTTTTGGCAGGTTTGGGTAAGTTGTGGGTGTCGATTTGGTTAGAAAATGATTCTGATTCACCAGATTTTTCCTAATTTCTTGCCAAAACGACACCATCGGCGACCAATAATGGGTTGGATTGGAAGAGGAGGGGTAGGCGATCGATTGGGGACCATTGCCGACCTTAATTGTCGTCAGAAACTGACGAAATCGATGCCGAAAAAACAAGGAAACCAACCCCGTTTCTGTGTCGTGTCGTGTCGTGTTTGACACGATGTGTCATGTCCAAAATGCTATAAATTGATATGGATTCATGTCGTGTCTTGTGCCCATACCTATCGAATGTTAAGAATCAGTTCTGTGTCAAAATAGGTCAGAAACAAGTTTTGTGTCAGGTTCGATGTCTGAAATGAGTCAGGTTTGGGTCGGATCTTCAAATAGATTTTGGGTGAGAAACAGGACCCGTGTCTATAGTTACAAGTTCTGTGTCGACATAGTGACACAGGCTACGTACTACGTCACTCATTTTAGATCGAATAAGGATCTAGGTAACAATTCAGATCCAAGATAGCTTAAACGGATTTAGATTGGGTTTTGAGTGATTTTAGGGTTATTTCATATCTGATTTAAATATGTTTTGTTGTGTTAGATTTGTAGTTAAATAAATTTTAATATTTTAATTATTGTTAATTGTTTAAGCATTAAAATTGGAGGATTTGGCAGTGATAAGAGTGACCCAACTCGTTCAGGTAGGAGATTATGCATTCTTTTACAAAACCATGCTAAAAGTGATTTTCTTATTTTAGATAGATTTAAATGTGCATGATTGATAAATATTTTATTGATTTTTATGAAATGATGTTCATAATTTTGGGTTATTTGATATACTTTTTAAATAGAATGTGTTTATTATATTGATTGATAAAGAGCATGTTTTGATATGCATTATTATGAACATGGTATTTAAATCTTGTATAGATATAGATTTGGTTTTGGATATTCATGGATCTGGATATAATTTGTGAATGTGATGAACTATAACTGGTTTTAGAAATGTAACGATGTTTGAATATACAAATCGTACTTTTATAGGGTCTCTAGAGACTTTCAGGTCCCTCGGGGGTGAATACTAGGTGTATTCCCAAGCACTCTACCATGAGAGTCGGCGTGGTTACTATTATGGATAGGGTTACCAAGGTCACGTTAAGGAGGGTCGGATGACTCTTGTAGCTTTTAGGGTAGATATAGTATGGCTGTAATTTTCGTAACTAATGATTTGTGTATGCGTGTGTGTAAATGTGTGCATATGAATTTGAGATCATGATTTAAAGGTGAAACTATGCTTTGTTATGAAATGATTGTGAAATTATGCATGCTTTTAGTGTGATTTCTGTTTAAAGATGTTTAACCTCCTTATTGAGCTATGTGTAGTTGCTCACCTTTTTATTTTACAAAAAGCTAATACTTGCATGGCACATGGAGCAGAGTAGGAGTTTGATAGAGCGACATTTTTCTATTTTAGATGGTATGATAAATATTAAATGATTTGGAAAATCTTATTATTCGGGGTTATTGTCAGGTGGGCCCCACACCATTTTGAGCGTATTGTTTAGAATTTTGATATGAATATTTATTTTATTGAGTTTGAATGAAATTAGTATTGTATTTGGTTACTACTCACCATCACGCCCGCGTGAGTAGTAACCATGTGGCATCGGCTTAAGTCGGGTTGTGGTCGCGACTCGAGCGGGTGTGACAACTTGGTATTAGAGCCTAAGGTTATTAAAGTATATTTAATAACAAGTTAATTATCAAAATATAATATCATATTTATGTGTAAGACTCGTGAAGATTGGATTTGAATTTAACTCCGAGTGTTATACGTGACGGTAACGAGGAAATGTCGTTGTACGGATTTGTTGTGGCAGTTGAGACACCATCATCAACACTTGATGGACCTATGGTACGACCACATATTCCACTTTTACAAGGTGGTAAGGATGCTATAACATTACTTCACCAAATGATTAGCTTATGGCAACATGTTCTGAGTGAATCTACTGTAACTATTAGACACTTGACAAACAATGGTTGTAAAGAGTTTAAGGGAGTAATTATAGATCCGTTGGAACCCTATGAGTAGATTGATAAACTAGAGAACACTTTTGACATACTGGCTCACACCGATGAGGAGAGGAGGGTGTAGTTGGCGTCCAGTCTGTTCGAATGGAAAGCAAAATAATAGTGGAGAGTATAGAAAGGAACACGTAGGACTCCTTGGACTTGGGATTTAAGAAGTCATTCTTCGATCACTTCTTTTCCCATAATGATCAGATGTGCCTACAGTTTGAGTTCAATCAGCTGCAACAAGACAATTTGACAATGAGAGAATATACAAACTAATTCCTAAGGTTATCATAGTTTAACCTTGGTATGGTAATTCCCGAGGCGTGAGCAAATAAGTATTTTTGGGGACTTTCTAATCCGATCCATAAGTTACTAAGATGAAAGATATATACAGATATTGATGAGTTGCAAGCTGTTGGTAGCTATGTAGAAACAGATATACTACATTATAAGGATAAGAAGAGGCCAACAAACAAAGTTTTGATAGCTTACGTGAAGGTGCAAAGAAGAGTAAACCAGGCCAAGTTCATTAGTGGACTAACAAAGGTAGTCGGTCTAAGACGAGGGGTGGGCCTTCACGAAAGCATAATAGCCAACAGAATCGTGGGATCACCTATTATAACTATAAAGGCACGGGACATAGAGCTAGATACTATCCTTTACAGAAGAACTTTAAGTAAAGTAAGACTCAAACATTGAGCAATGTACAGAAGGAAGACATGAGAGGTCGTTGTTTTTTATGCAAAGAGTTTGGACACCATAAGGTTGATTATCCATGAGCTATGTATTATCCTCCTTCCTCAGTTCAGGGAAGCACCATAGGACCACCTCGCCCTCTAGTACCTGTTTGTCATCAAGTACCATCTTGATTACCTCCACCTCAAGTAGCTAACTAGGACGTGTATATATTGTAGAGGGTTAGGAGTCAGGTACCTCTCATTTGGTTATCAGTATCTTATCTGTTTGTGGTATGCTCGTGCATATTTTATTTGACTTTGATGTAACATATTGTTTTGTTTCGCTTACTTTTCTAAGTTGTAAGATTTTGGACCCGAAACCATTAGATGGATTCTCTGTATGTTTTTCTAATGATGATGTTATTGTGTCATATCATATTTTGCGAGATTATTATGTGATAGTTGGTGGAAATGATCTGAGAGTTGACTTGATTGCTGGAAGCGAGAGATCACTTTCTTTATTCCCTGAGTGACCATTTTTGTTTTTTTAGGTCAACGAGAAGAGAACCTGGTATCTATTATATCTGCTATTTACCTGGATATTTTTCATGATGATTTACCTAGATTATCTCTGAAACGAGAGGTAGAGTTTGCTATTAATTTGTAAATATGTGTTAATCTTATATGAGATCACCCTATCGTATGACTCCTATAGAATTACGAGAGTTGCAGGGTCAATTAGAAGAATTATTAGAGAAGCGTTTTGTTCGACCAAGTACCTAACCATTGGGAGCGCTAGTCTTATTCGTGAAAAAGAAAATGGCTCACTTCGGCTTTGTATCAATTATCGATAACTTAATCGGGTGACTATAAAAAACAAGTATCTAGTACCCACAATTGATGACTTATTCAACCAGTTATAGGGAACTCGCGTGTTTTCGAAGATTGATCTTCGGTCTGGATATTATCAGTTGAGGATATGAGAAGTCGATATACCTAAGGCATCTTTTTGGACTCATTATGGGTATTATAAATTCTTAGTAATGCTTTTTAGGTTAACCAATGCTCCAACAACATTTATGGACTTGATGAATCGAGTATTTCGAGATTATTTGGATAGATTCATCATTATATTTATTCATGACATTTTGATATATTTTAAGAGCGAGGAGGAGCATGTTAAGCATTTACGTATCATACTTCATTTGTTACGGGAAAAACAATTATATGTTAAGTTCTCTAAGTGTGATTTCTGGTTGGAGCAGGTTGACTTTCTTGGTAACATTATATCTAAAGAATATATCTCTGTAGATCTAGCTAAGGTCATCACTATAGTCAATTAGAAAAGACCAACAACGTTTTTGAGATATGTAGTTTTCTTGGGCTAGCATGATATTATCGAAGATTTATTGAGGGATTTTCTTATATTGCAGCTCCTCTTACTCGATTAATGAAGAAGGATACTCTATTTCAATGGACAGATGAGTGTGAGCTAAGTTTCACGGAGCTAAAGATAAATTAACTTCCGTACCATTGTTAGCATTGTTAGTTAGTAATGAAGATTTTGTGGGGTTTTCACGACAATTGAAGAAACATGAGGTAAATTATCCATTACATGACTTAGAACTTGTAGTAGTCGTATTTAAATTTAAAATTTGGAGACATTATCTATATGGCATTAAGTTCTAGATATTCACTAACTATGAGAGCTTAAAGTATATCTTTACACAACCTCATCTCAATATGCGACAAATGCGATGGATTGAGTTCTTGAAGGATTATGATTGTAAGATTATTTATTATTCTATAAAAGCTAATGTAGTTACCGATGTCTTTAGCAAGAAAGGAAAAGAGACAATAGCTCATTGTTCTACTCTAGTTTGAGTAACACCTAAACTTTGGTTGAGAGTACTTGCAGCATAGATAGACGATCCTGAGTTGAGGGGTATTATAGATGAGATTAGTAGTGGAGGTTGGCTCGGATATGAGATACGCGATGATGATGGTTCCTTACGATTTGAGGGATGCATATGTGTGCTTAAAGATGAGTCATTGCGAAAAGAGATCTTATAATCAACGCATTGTAGTCGCTTTAGCATTCACCCTAGTAGCACAAAGATGTACAAGGACCTAAGCCAATAGTACCATCGGTCTGGAATGAAAAAGGCTATTGATTAGTTTGTTACTAAATGTATGACTTATCATAAGGTAAAGGCTGATCAACAACGACCAACAGAAACCTTAAGCCCATTACCTATTCTTGAGAGAAAATGACAATATATTAACATAGATATTGTTATTAGACTTCCTCTCACTTCTTAGGAGCATGATGCTATTTGGGTAATTGTCGACCGACTTACTAAGGTTGCATGATTTATACTCATTTGAAAGAATATGTCATTATCTAAATTAATTATTATTTATATCGTTGAGATCGTTAAGTTCTATGGCGTGCTAGATACCATTACTTCGGATAGAGATAATCATTTTATCTCTCATTTCTAATGGATCTTATAGGATGCTTTACAAATAAGATTGTAGTTTAGCATGACTTTTCACCCACAAACTGATGGGGAAGCTGAACGTATTATTCAGGCTCTAGAGGAGATACTTCAAGCATGTGTGTTGGACAGTAAGGACCAATGGGATAACCAGTTCACTAGTTTGCCTATAATAATAGTTACCAAGTGATCATTGGGATGTCGCCCTATGGGATGCTTTATGTGAAAAAGTGTAGAACTCCACTATGTTGGGATGTCCCTGGGTTACGTCCTGCAACAGATCCAGAGATACTTCAACAATCGTTAGATAAGATGAACTTGGTTTGTTAATGCATTAAAGTAGCTCAAAACCGATATAAGAGTTATGCAGATAAGAGATATCGTGATTTAGAGTTTATGATTGACGATTATATATTCTTAAAAGTCTCTTCAACTCGAGTGTTACTACACATCCTTGCTGTATAGAGACAACAATGACAACCCCATTGATGTTAATGCACAGTCGTTATGGGGATCTAGATGGCCTTCAAAATTGCCTCCATGGTGGGCACCGTCAAGACGCACTAGGCAAGCAACGAGAATGCCGAGCATCGACCGAAATCTAGTGATCTTACATATTTTTTTCAGATTTATGCTTTTTTCTCGATTTTTCATGAAAAACTTGTTGATAATCATCGTTTTGGGCTTGGATCAAAGTATTGAGGTAGAACAAAGGATTTTGGTGGGTTTGGGTAAGTTGTGGGTGTCAATTTGGCTGAGAAATGATTCTCATTCGTCGGATTTTCTCTAATTTCTACAACATTTTGTTTCAATGAGATTTTTATTTAAAACGACACTACTGACGACCGGTAATATGTTGGATTGGAAGAGGAGGGGTAGGTGATGGGTTGGAGACATCGTCAACCTTAATTGCCATAAAAAACTGGCAAAATCAATGCTGGAAAACCAAGGAAACCAGCTCCTTTTGGGCATGTCTCCGTTTCTGTGTCGTGTCCAAAATGTCATAAACTGACACATACTTGTATCATGTCCTGTGCCCATAGACATTGTATGTTAAGAACCAGTTCTGTGTCAAAAGAGATTAGAAACAGGTTCTCTATCGGAAATGAGTACGTTTGGGTCGGATCTTTAAATGGAGTTTGGGCTAGAAATAGGACCCGTGTCTGTAGTTACTAGTTTTGTGTCGACATAGTGACACAGGCTACTTACTGTGTCACTCATTTTAGATCAGATATGGAACTATGTATCAGTTCGGATCCAAGATAGCTTAAACGGATCTACATTGGGTTTTGAGTGATTTTAGGGTCATTTGAGGTCTGATTTGTAATTAAATAAATTTTAATATTTAAATTATTTATAATTATTTAGAGATTAAAATTGGGGGATTTGATGGTGATAAGAGTAACCCAGCGGTTTAGAGATTGGATCTTAGCGCTCTTTTAGATAGGGGGTTATGCATTCTTTTAGAAAATCATGCTAGAAGTGATTTTTTTGTTTTAGATAGATTTAAATATGCATGGTTGATAAATATTTAATTGATTTTTATGAAATGATGTTCGCAATTATGGGTTATTTCATATGCTTTTTAAATAGAACGTGTTTATGACATTGATTGATAAAGAGCATGTTTTGATATTCATGTGTTGTATGAACATGGTATTTAAATATTATATAGATATGGATTTGGTTTTGGACATTCGTGGATCTAAATATGATTTGTGAATGTGATGAAATGTAATTTGTTTTAGAAATGTAATGATGTGTAAATATAGTAGCCATACTTGTGTGTTTTGTGTGGGGTCTCTAGAGAGTCGGAGGTCCCTCGGGCGATTCTGTTTGGGGCGAATAGAAGGTGTGTTCCCGGACACTCTATCATGAGAGTCGGCATGGTTACTATCGTGAATAGGGTTACCGAAGTCACGTTAAGGAGGGTCGGATAACTCTCGTGGCCTTTGGGACAGACATAGTATGTGTTATAATTATCGTAACTAATGATGTGTGTATGCGTGTGTGTGAATGTGTGCTTATGAATTTGGGATCATGATTTAAATGTGAAACTGTGCTTTGTTATGAAATGATTGTATAGGAGCTCACCCTTTTATTTTATAGTTCACCCTATAACTAGCACTTCCAAGGCACACGGAGTAGACTAGGAGTTGGATAGAGCGACCTTTATCTATTTTAGATTGTATGATAAGTATTAAATGTTTAGAAAATCTTATTATTCGGGGTTATTGTCGGGTGGGCCCCATATCATTTTGGGCGTATTATTTAGAACTTTGATATTAATATTTATTTCATTGAGTTTAAATGAAATTAGTATTGTATTTGGTTACTGCTCACCATTATGCCGGTGTGAGAAGCGGCCACATGGTATCGACTCGGGCCGGGTCGTAGTCGTGACCCGAGCGAGTGTGACATTAAGTGCCTCTTATTTATGTGCTAAGATATATATATATATATATATATATATATATATATATATATATATATATATATATATATATATATATCTTGAGTAATCGTCAATAAAAACTCTAAAATGTCCAAATAAATCAATGTGAATGATTTCCAAAAGGGTTGTTGCCCTTATTATTTCCTTGAAAAATACTTTTCTTGTCATTTTCCCTTGTATATAAGCTTCACATTTACTAAAAAAAAAAATTTAAAATTCTAAGAATAAGTGAAAGTCGGATAACTTTCTTATATTTTTAGACTTATATGACCTTGGTGTTTATGATACACATTCACATAAATATAAAAGATACTATCAATATAAACACAAGAATCATCATTTGTATTTAATGTGAACGATCCTTGTTCATCATCGAACAATCCAAAAAAGGCTATACTTCCATGCTTCCTCATGGTTACCTTAATAGAGACAAACCTGATTTCAAAACCCTTCTTGACCAAAGAAGGTATTATAACACAATTAATACATCACTTAGTACAACCAGTATGCTTTGTACATATATTCTGAAGGATCCAACTCCGAGAACATCTGAGAAAGTGTTATTTATATATGTACCCGATGTTCTCCTAACTTATTCTTTTAAGTTCATAGCCCCTTCCTTGCTCTTTAAGATATGTTTTGTTGCTTTTGAATCAATCCACAAACCTGATATTAGGTGATCCATGTATGTTCTATGATAGGGATGACTGTTTAGGATACTAGATATTTGTATAGTCTCGGGGATAACTGTTTTGCTACAGTTAAGTCTTTTGCCATTACTAATATTTGGCTCATATGTTGTACTACATTATCTCTTCATTTTATAGGAGTTGTATTTTTGCAATAACAATTGAACATGTAACTTTATTGTAATATCATATTTAACTATTATAGAATCAAACAACTCTTTAGGGAAAGAAAGAGAGGGAGAGGGAGACAGAGGAAGAGAGAGATACGATGGGAGAGAGGGGAAGAGAGGTACAGTAGGAGAGAGAGAGAGAGAAGAAGAGGATGGCTCTACTGCTTCACTTGCCACTTTGATGTTCCGCCTTTGGGCTTCTCTAACCGCTTTTGGGTTTCTTTATTCTCCGCCTTTGGGCCTTTATGTTTTCTGCCTTTTAGCCTCTCTGATCACCTTTGGGCTTCTTTGATCTTTGCCTTTGGGCCTCTCTGCTTATATCGACTTTCTTGTCCTCTCTCGGCCTTTCTCGGCTTGTTTTGTTCCTTTTTGCTAAAAACAATGTTCGGTGTCCTCTTTGCTCCTCCCGGTATTATATTTTTTTCTGTGATATTGTTTTACTTGTTGTTGCAGGTTCTTGGTTAGTTAGGCCTTAATACCAATGTTGGTATGAAGATCTCCGTGCAGGTTCATTGTCGGCGATGTCAAAGATGCAACAAAATGATGAACGGGATAAAAATAGGTTCCTCACCTCAGTAAGATCGGAGAAAGGGAAGAAGATGAATGGATTTTACGGTTTCTCACATATAACTTTCCTAGGTAATATTCTTTTTCTTTCTCAATAAATCACATGTTTTTTTGTATTCTCATGTATAATATTTATAGAGAGAGTCTGGTTTCATGTTTCTTTTATTTCACATCTAAGTTTTTCGTTACAAGCCGTTTTTCATTTTATTTATGTAACGCATGTGCTTTCGGTGAGTGTACACATTTACAGCCGAGAATGGCTACAATTTGGCATTACACCATCTTGTATTACCCTTATGGAAGACAGACACCATGACCCAAGCGTGCAGGAGGGGGGAAGCCACCACCAATGGAATTTCACAAGTTGTTGGAGTATAATTCTGCATCATACGATGCATAATGGTATGCTTACGATTCCTAAACATATTGAGCCCGTATGCTTTTAATCTTCTGCTATTTACAGGTAGCTGTTGGAGTATACTTATGAAATTCCCAAATATATCTTAGGACGGGTAGAAATGCCACCAACGAGGTTTGAAGGCAAATCCTTCCTATCAAATTGTTCCACCATTCCAAGGCTTGGTGCAGCCAAGAGCACCGCTTCCATGATCTCTTAAACTTCCTTGTTACTGCACTCCATAGTTTCTTAGCAACGCGACAACTGAGGAAGAGGTGGCTTGCCGTCTCATGCTGGCTGCTACAAAGTTTGCATTTGTTATCGCTCGAAATTTTGTTGCCCAAATTGACAAAAGCAAAAGACTACGTGCTTTACCGTGATAATAAGAATCGGAAGAACACGAAGATAATCGTCAAAACCTCGATAAAGGTTTTAGCAACCAAAGGGTGAAATGTGGTAAAGTGAGATTCCACCTACAACCCTAGTGGGCTCCTGTCACCGTGATGACATTTCCATGGAAATGACCATAAGCAAAAATGCTGAAGAGATAAAAAAATGAACGAAATGCTTGAAAAGCAAATTGAGAGCAACCAGAACTGCAGTTTGCCAACATGATATGACATCATGGCGATAACATGAGCACCAAGCCGTCTTTGCAAAAGAAATTGGACGAGCACAAATTTGACTCGCCCTAGCATGATTGGCAAGCCTCAGACGGGACACTCAGAAAAAAGGGAGTCACAATTCGAAGGATGGCTGCCGTAAGTCGTTTTAAGACAGTGGACATGAGAAACGGAAGATGTCCTTCCTCAGTTAGAACCAGACAGTGTAGTATAAAGTGAGGGGAAAGGGGGTAACGAAACAAAGGAAGAGGGTCCCTTCACACATGAATCAAAGTTACCTTTACTTTCCTACTTTCTACTTTTTTTTTATTTTCCTATGTTTACATACTGTCTTCAAATAATTTAGACATTGTCGCTCTCCTGCTCGAGTTCCAAACAGTGTTGTTCGATGCGTATTGTATCGTGTATCATTTTAGTCCATGATACGTATCATATCGTATAATAGTGTATCGTAATTTAATAATAAAAAATTAGTAAAAATCCAAAAAATCTTAAAAAAAAAAATCTGATAATTATAAAGAATTCATATAATACAATGTTTAATACATATTCATCATTCACCATTCAACAATTGAAAAGAATTACATATTTTGAAGCAAAAAATGAAATACATTTACATTTACATATTGTAATGAGGATCATCAACTAAATAATGTTCATCTTGTCCTTGCTGAAGATCCTCACTTCTGCTTCAAAATCAAAATCTTCATCTTCTTGATGATGTTATTGTGCTCCTTCTAAATTAATCCATGGAATATCTTCTTCTATTAGGAATGCATTTTATTCGTTATATTCCATAATTCACTCCTCTAATATATCAAAATTATCTAAACTTATTGGATTAAATTAGTTTTCTTCTCTATTTAACTTTTTTAATTGCCTAAAAGAAAGAAAGAAAAGTAATTAGTAAATAATATTAACAATTAAAGCCAAAAAAAATATTGAATTGAATCCTAATATAAGATTACCTTTGTCGAAGTCGCATGTTACAACGAATGAAAACTAAGTCCTTGAGTCACTTATGTTCCAACCTGTTGCACTTTTTTGTGTAGATGTATTGAAATATACTCTAATTTCTTTCACAACCCATTGTACTATAGGTTTGACTCAGAACTCTTACTATAAAATCTCTAAGGTTTGGTTCATCACTTTCAAACCTGTTTCACCAAACATCTGTAGAAAAAGACAAATATCCGATACTTAATCCACAATAAATATAAGATTTAAGAAACTTAAATACGAAGATAAATAGTTTATTTGGGTACATATTAGTTTGGTTGCTGATTGCTTTAGGTAAACAAATCAAGTGAAGAGTATTATCATATATCTCTATCTCTCGATGCATAGCATCTGCTATACTCTCATCAGGGACTAATCTCTCTATACAATCAATGATGCCTCAATTAATCTCACCATCCCTTTTAAAGCTTGTTGAGTACATAAATGTTGGGTTTAGGTAATATATTGCTGCATGAATAGGTGATGCAATTGTTTGTTTCATCTATTATATATAATATTTCACACATGCACATAATCCCTCTTTCTTCCATTAAAATTACTTCTAATGACATTTTTTGTCCTATATAGGGCTTTATAAAGGTAGCTCATAGATGATTTTTCCTTGCTATTAACCAATATCAAAACCTTCACTAAAGGATATGTAATCCTCAATAGTCTAACACATATATTCTAAAATGTATTCCTGAAGACTATCTATGAAATCTCATTTAAATTTTTCTTTTTTTATTTTGAGGCAACTCTATAAATTGTTGTCATTCATTTAAGGAAAATATTCTTTTCAAGTTTTGCTTTTGTCTCACAATATTCTGTACAGATAAGAAATTAATTGCAAACCGAGTTGCAATTGTACGAAGAAGTTCTGCACCATCTATATATCTCCTCATCATATATAATACAAAGGCATGGTTGTATATAAATTTGGTGATATCTTGGCAACACTCAGTTGTTTCCTTTATCTCATTGATTTCA
This sequence comes from Brasenia schreberi, assembly GCA_036023115.1. Lineage (NCBI taxonomy): Eukaryota > Viridiplantae > Streptophyta > Magnoliopsida > Nymphaeales > Cabombaceae > Brasenia > Brasenia schreberi. Next base: position 15,113,795 of record JAYKKT010000081.1, on the reverse strand, counting down.
CCAATATCCTCAATGATGAGATCTAAATAATGGGTTATGCATGGTGTCCAATAGAAAGTCCCATAAGTATCTGCTAACTCATTTCCAACTACTTTATAATTAGCTGTATTATCTTTAATAAATTGAACTACATTATCTAGCCCAACCTCGCATATCACCTTATCAAACTCTTGCCTTAAGATTTGTATAATATGTCTCTTCTCTGCCATATCTAAAGATCTCAAAAATATAAGTCCTTTAGGATAGTAGAAAAGAAAGTTTAACAAAGTCATTCCTTACCTATTTGTTCATTCGTTTGTTATGATAGTGCATCGTGTCTCCTTCCATGATTTCTCAAAGTCCAATAATATTCTTTAACTTTAAGGACAATCTTATCTAATAACTTTTCTCTCAACTTTTTATAGGAGAACATCTTGTATCATAGACCAATATTAACAATTAAATCTGTCATTGCTTGAAAATAAAAATTGTTTGTTGCATTAAATTAAATGCATGCATCATAAAACCATCTACCTACTACAACATCTGCATACTCATGCAGTTGTTCTGAAGTTATATCAGAAAGAATTTTAGATTGAGCACTATGTATAGTGCTAGGAGGAAAAAATGAATGTATGCTAGAAGAAGTTCTTCCTCTTCTACCACTTACAAACAACAACAACAGCAACTAGGCCTTTTCCCATACTAGACGGGGTCGACTACATGGATTCTTTGTTTCGAGAGATCCCTATCGTGTGCCATGTTAGCAGTTAACTCATAATAAGTTAGATCATTCTTTATTGTTTCTTTTCCAACACTTTTGTGGTCGTCCTCTACCTCTTTTAATACTTTCCAAATTTAGTTTTCATACCTTCTTACAGGTTCTTCTTTTGATCTTCTTTCTATATGTCCAAACCATCTTAAATGATATTCTCTCATTTTATCCTCAATTGGTGTCACTCCTAATTTGTTTCTAATAACCTCATTATGTATACGGTCATTTCTTGTATGACCACTCATCCATCTCAACATCTTCATTTCTGTCACAGACATCTTTTGTACATGTTGATGATTAACTGCCCAACACACAAAACCATAAAACATGGTAGGCCGAATTGCTGCTCTATAATATTTACCTTTTAACTTTAATGGTATTTGTAAATACCCCAAAATGGGAATGTTTTCAACAAATTCCTAAATTTTAAAAACCAGCTTACAACCTTTTGAACTTTTAAAAACCAGTTTAAACCTTTTTGGAAAATATTTCAAAATAAAGGTTTTAAATTCAAGTAAAAAACCGAAGGATTGGAAAATAAAGATTCAATTATCTCCCGGTTTGATATTTTATGTGTTGTCAAGGATATAGTTGATCCTGTCACCGATGAAATGCTTACTATGGAATCAAAATCTACCAACACAAGTTCATCGAACCCTGCTGCTGGAGGTCAAAACCCACCAGAACAAGCACTCTAAAGTATGCATCAAACACGGAATCGAGGATAATCTTTACCGATTCCCTTACCTAATCAGACTCAAGGAAGACAACAGATGCTGACCTAGAGAATTCGAAATTCCATGCCATCTACCTCTGTACAAGGCGCTTCCAGTCTGCCCCTGCATTATCTTCTGTGTCAGGAACAACCCAGACCAGCTTATCCAATTGTTCCGCAGAATACGTTTTCAACTCCTTAGAGCCAAATCCAAGGAAGGCAGCAGCTTCAGTAGGAAGTTGCAGCCCAACAGTATCAACTTACCTTGGCAATCAACAGCTCCAACGTGAAGCAACTCCACTAAACCAGGCAAGGTGACAGCAGCAAGATGAAGGAGAATAGTCAGCACCTGTTCCTTCCATAAATGAATGAAGATGCTGTGCACTCTTGCCTAATGCCAAACGAGCTCAGCAAATATTGCGATGGGGAAAGTCATCCAATTCTCTGAGATCTGAATTAATCCACCAACTTACCATCAAGCCTCAACCGATTCCATGCTGGTGGTTAAATTCAGTAACCATCTACAACAAGCAGTTGCCAAAACCAACAGTAGTTGCCAAAATCCGATTTTTACAGCCATTACTTGCCAAAATTCACGTTGCTCAGTAAGGCAACTTGCCTTCCCCAATGCTACACCCAAGAGGCATCTTTTGGCCTATGAAAGGAGCCTCAAGGAGGCTGCAAAGCAAGCAACCAGCCAGAGCAAAGCATCAGTCCAAAAATCAATCCTGCACTGACCATAAAGCATCAATCCGAGATTCAACCTGCTCACAGCAACATTCAGTCCGAAAATATAGAGAAAGAGAGAGAGAAAGGAGGAGAAGAAGAAGAAGAAGGGAGGCCAGCCTGGTTCCGACATCCGACGATCGCTCGGAGGAGCTCTTCCACATTCCTATCTCGATCATAGAGGTTGGAATTTTATCATAAAGTAGTTCTTATTCATGCGAATCTGAAAAATCACAGATTCTGCAATATTTGTATGAGAATCAAGCTTATAAGACCATGTTCTTGATCTATATCGATGCAAACATGCATAATTCCTCTATAAATGAAACTAAAATCCATGTTTAAATGGTTTCCATGCTTTATTAGGACTGATACAGGTTGAACATCGTTCCAAAATTATGTTAGGAAAATTATGAATATTTCTACCAAATTGGTTTCTGAAACTGTCTGTGCACACACATCTGATCATGGAATTCTTAAGAACAAACGACTAAGAAAATTGATTCTAAATCTTGCATTCATAATCTAGATATATCAGACCTCATTAGGTAAAACTTTTAGTAATTTTCATAATCGTTTGCTTAGTTAATTAGATCCGTGATGTTTACAAAAAAATCAGATTGCGTTTTACAAAAATAGAACGTTCAGAAATAGACCTCTTTTCTTTTGATCATATCTCTGCAACTACTGAGTGGAATTTGATGAAATTTGATTCTATGGAAAGAAAACGTCCGTAGATTTCTAACAAAACAAATTTTATCGAAATTGGATGTCTTAGTGCTGAGATATTACTGTTTTTCTGAGCCTCTAATTCACAGAAACAAAGCTCATCTCGGGCACGTAAAGATCATGAAAGGAAAATCGATCTTAAACTCGACGAAGGATATGAGGCTAAAGATGAAACCCAAAGGCGGATCAAATCATCCATTCTCAAGCCTCTAAGCACTCCAACCTCAAAAGAAAAAAGAAAAAATGATTTTCGTATTTCAAAAAACCAAAAAAATTTGAAAAATGATCAAAAACACAAAAAAATTGAAAAACCAAACTTTGAAATCCTGGGGGCTAGAAATGAAATTCCTGATTCAGGACATATAAACAAGGTGGGACACAAAATCCATACCCTACAAAAGGACGAGAGTCACACAAAGGTAGGATTTGAAAAGGAATGCCTCGAAAAGCAATGGGAGCTCAAAACAGAGTCATCCGGAGACAAGGCCTGCTCTTACCACGAGAAGGTAGACAAGCCGGAAAGAGGTATGCTAGAAACCCATCCTCTTCTAAACTCTCCTCTCGATATAGGGTCATCGGATGCATTGAATCACACTCATGCGCCCACAAACCCACAAAATGTGTCCAAAAATGAGGATTTTCAAGATTCGCGAAATGTCCCGCACCACAAAAAAGAATTTCAAAAACAAAAACAAAATAAAGTTTAAAATATGGTAGACATGGAGACCCCTAAGGCATGCATCGACATCCTAGGAAATCATAACCCTACTATAACCCACTTCTTCAAGCCTAGTCTTGTACACTGAACCCAAGCCTACGGCCTTTAAGCCAAATAACCCAACCTTAGGGGCACCGCGAGTGGCACCTAAGGAGCATGTCAAACAACCTAAACCAAACCTTCCCAAAACTCTCAAGGGACCGATCATGGCTTCCCTTGAAAACCATACCTCCCAACCTAGGGTCGTGTGGAAGCCCAAGTCTTCCACCACCCAAAATCCAAAATCCCACCCAAAATAAAATGGGTATATACCCATGATATAGACGATTCAATATTCTAAGGGCATGAACTTTATAAAACATTTTCAAAAACCAAAAAACCTTGGAACATAATCTTAAACATGGGATATAAACCCTATAAGGGCCTAAGAGCCAAAAATCAAGGTAGGCTAGAACCAAGCCTACCTAAAGCCACACAAATCGATATGAATTGGGCTACAACCCACCCATACCCCCGGTGCCATATAATAAGAGCCATGACTACTATTTTCCACGATCAAATTCATGAGCTCTTACAATTATATGTGGATGATCTTTTGGTAAAATAAAAAACCTGATGTACACACATTGAATCTTTGCAAAAGGTTTTCGAAAGGCTTAGGCTTTACAAAGTGAAACTAAACCCTCAAAAGTGTGTCTTTGGAGTGGAATCGGGTAAGCTTTTAGGCTTTATAGTGAGCCAAAGGGACATTGAAGTCGACTCCTACGGATAGGTGAAACCCGATCTAAAATCCAGCTCGAGATCAGGCCAAAAAGTGAAGGAGAGGCCTAGTCTATCTGGATAAAAGCGAGACGGAGGATCAGACCCAATGTCAATTTTAAAAGTCAAATTCAGCTCCAAAAATACAAAATGAAACGAAGACCCTGATGAAGCCGTCAGAAATCAAAGACCGAGCCTGTCAAAATGGAAATCAGTGTCCGCTTCAAAATGAGGGATCAACCTCATCAAATGAAAGCTCAAGACGGGGTCAGACAGATCAAAACCAAATATCAAAAAGTCTAGAAAGCAAGAAATTAGTCGGTCAAAAGGACAGGAAAAAACCCAACCTAAAATCGGGTTACCGAGGAACCGTAGCCCACTCGAAAACTGTTCGTTTCATACACCAAAAAAGGATTTAAAAGAAAAAGTTTGGATTGTATGCGGACCAAAAGATCTAGATTTAGTTCCCATTGAAGATTGGATCGGGTTGGATCCTACGATGTAAACCCAATCAAAAGAACCACCCTTGGCCTATAAATAGGGCTAAGGGGGGTCACGTGAACTCTCTTGAAAATTTTGGAAAGGAGGAGAGAGGTTGGAGCACTTGGTCAACAAAGGGGGGGAGGACTTGGTCAAAAAAAGGAGGAGGACTTAGCTCAAGCAAAGGGGTTCACGTAAAGCATTTAGTCAAAGTGGGAGCATTTGGTCAAAGATGGTAGGCTTGACCCAAGGTGGAGTGAAGACTTAGCCAAGGTGAGTGCCTAAACCTAGGGTGGCTGCACCAAGATGGAGCTCTTGACCAAGGAGGGCTCGAGCTAGGCTAGTGGGCTTTACCTTGAAGGACCGGCTGCACCTAGCCGAACCCACCTTAACTTGCACCTTGGACCGGCTGCACCTGGTCAAACTCACCTTTACCTGCACCTAGTTCACGGCTGCACCTTGGGCCGACTTGACCTGGCCGAACCATACCAAGTGAAGGGGCTGACTTGACCTGGCCGAACCACACCAAGGGAAGCTTGAAGGATCCGACTGCACCAGGGTGGAGCTTGACCAAGTGAAGCTGTAGACGTGATTTTATTTCAAATCGTGAGATTCGAAATCAAATCCTCGAACTACGTCGGGTTGCGCGAGCGTGCCAGTTAGTTTATCAAAACTAACAAATTCTGATTTTCTGACTTCTAAGAACGATTGTGGACAAGTGAGATCTTTTCGACTTAGGCCTTCTTGAACCGGCGCTCAAGGGTCAGCCTAGACGCTTGAAATTTGTTTGAATCCATTAATTCGAGAAAGAAAAAACCAGATTTTCCAAAGTTTCAGATTTGTGTTTAAGTTCTTGATTTCTGAAAATTTTCAGATTCTGAAAGTTGCAGAATCTGTTCAGTTCCAAAGACCTGTTCTCCAAATTTTTTTAAAATACTTCTGATTCTCCAAAAATTCTAAAACTTTTGTAGAATAGAGACACGTGTGTGTAGAATCAGAATATATTTTTATTTTATAATTTAGTTCTTTATTTTCGTCGAATTAAATAAAGAGTCAGAAACTGTTATAAAATTCGGAACAGTCTTGTTTTTGTGAATCAGAAGCTCAGAAAAACAGCAATATCTCAGCACTCAGTCATCCAATTTCGATAAAATTTATTGTGTTAGAAAGATACGGATGTTAGGTTTCAAAGAATCAAATTTCATCCAATTTCATTCAGTGGTTGAAGAGATATGGGCAAAATAACAGAGGTCTATTACTAAACGTTCTGTTTTTGTAAAACGCAATCTAGATTTTGTATAAACTTCACGGATCTAATTGGCTAGGCAACAGTTCATAAAAATTCCTCAAAATTTTATCTAAGAACGTCTGATATGTCTAGATTATTCATGCAAAATGTCAAAGCAATTGGCTTATCCGTTTGTCTATAAAAATTCCGTGATCAGACGCGTGTGCACGGACAGTTTCAGAAACCAAGTGTGCAGAAAATTTCAGAAAGTTCCTAACGTGATTCTAAAACGAAATTCAACCTGTATCAGTCCTAATAAATCATGGAAATCATCTAAACATGGACTTTAATCTCGTTCATGAAGGAATCATGCATGTTTTGTATTGATATAAATGAAGAACATGGACTCAAGGCCTTGATTCATGTACAAATTTCCAGAATCTGTGCTTTTTCAGATTCTCATGAATTAAAACCAATTTGTGCAAGAATTCCAACCTGTGTGAGTGAGAGGGGACGTAGGAGCACTTCACCGGACGATCGTCGGACGTCGGAACCAGGCCGGACTTCCTTCTTCTCCTTCTTCTCTTCCTTTCTCTCTCTCTCTCTCTATTTCTCTGAATTTTCGGACTGAATGTTCTTCTTCTTTTTTTTTGGTTTCCTCTTGATGCTCGTTGGTTGATCGTCGCTGGTTGATCCCCTCTGCAGCACTTGGGAGACCCCTTTTATAGGCTCACGAATACATGTTTGTTGGGATTTTGGATGAGCTTGATCTTGATTGTTTTGATAAGATCTCATCTGGTACCTGATTTCATCTTATCTGAACCGTGATCTGATCTGTTTTGCTGAACTTTATCTGTTGTTGAACGTTACCTTATAATTTGAATATCATCAGCATTTGATTTCTTGTAAATTGGTTGGGACGTTATCTGCAATTGATAACGTTATCTACATTTGATGATCTTCCTTTATCTGGTAAGCCTTGAACGTTATCTTATCCTTCTTTGATCTCATCTGCCTTGAACGTGATCTTCTCCTCCTTCTTCAGTCTGTTGCAGATATGCTGCAGCTAGGAACCGTGGAAGGTTTGTTGAATGGCTGCAGCTAGGAGTTGTTGAAGGTTTGTTGAAGGTTGTTGAAGTTGTTGACAGAAACGCAGCTAGGAGTCGTTGAAGGTTCTATGTTATCCTTCAATGCCCCATGATGTTTTGTTTTCAGATAACGTATTGAACGTTATTTGGTGAGGAACCAAAGAAACACGTTTTTCATTTATGATGTTTCGTTTTCAGATAACGTATTGGACGTTATCTGGTGAAGAAACACGTTTTTGGTGACTGACAAGTTGAACTCTGATGCCATGAGTATGTGGTTTTTGCTGAATCTACTGGGGAATGCTTCGATTCATGTTGAAGACGTTGATGAGTTCAAGTGGCTGAACTCACCATATTGTCCTGTTCTGAGGCAGCTTGACTCTGTCTCTTTTGAAAATCTCTTCCTTTTACCTCTACATCAGGATTCACATAGTTGAGGAGATCCCACGCACTCAGGTGACCTTGGCTTGCTATGGTTGCGTCAGGCTTCGGTGTGCCACTGTATGCAGCTTTTTGCTGTCACGTATTCTTGGATTCGACAGATTGTAATGCAATTATACTGCGGTGTGTTGGCCTGGCAATGGTATCAAGGTAAGTCGGACACCTCTTTCTCAAATTCTTACTGCTGCACCTTATCATTGCAAGTTCACATAATCCAGCACCCACTATTCAAACTGTTCAGATTGCCAAACAGTTCGGCATCACTGGCCCAGATACTTGATTCTGTTCAGCAAATTCTGCGGCTATATAGCTTATTAAATTCTGCCACTGCTGCTGCTGCTGCTCCATGGAATCTTCATGTGCTATCAATTTCACAACAGTACATACGTTGTTGTCTTCAACCAGAACTTCTTTATTTTCATCATTTCCTCCCGTCATTATCTGAAGTGTTTGAAGTGCTCTATATCTCATTTTCATACTGCTACTCTTTAACATGTCAACCAGATTTTGTATCAAGTCATTATTGCGGATGACACACTTATTCAATCCTTTTCTCCCACAGAAGCCATGATTGTACTTCAAGGTGTTCAGAAGTTCCTCTTCAGAGTTTTCGATGGCCCCTTAGCAATGTCAAGCTGAACGGCCTCCTTTCTTAGATACCATTCTTCAATTGTGTTCCGAAGTGTTATACTGGGGTTCAGCTCAATACTATCGAGCTCTTTTGACGTCAATGGGCAAACAGGATTCCTCCCCTTCTCCCCTGGAGTGTGTGGGTTCATGATGAATCTCCTGTTACAGAGGCTGATTACCAAGTTCTTTATTGCTGATCACCTTGAAGATTAGTTCTTTTTTAAACCCAAGAGGACTTGAAAACAAACGTTTTGAGTATGAACTTATGCACCGAATGTTTTATGTGATTAGATACTGCTTACTGTATTGAACTTCGAGATGTATAAGAGTACTCAAGCAGTCTTTTGTTATCTGCATATGTCATGAACGTTGCTATGCAAATCCATGTTACATACCTACCTATTATGAACGTATTCAAATAGGCCTATGTTACGTTTTTGAGAAACCAACTTTCATGCTTGCTTTGAGTGTTGGAACATTAACATTATTCTTAACATCAAAGGGACATAACAGTAACAGATGACAATGCAAAACTGGTGCATATCAATACACTTAATTACCTCGATAACCAAGCATAACATGGACATGTTACGAAATGCGTTCGATATGAAACCTTTCTTTTCGGAAGCTATCATTCTTGTTTCAGTCCTTCCTTTCTCTTGGTAGTACCAATTTTACCCTCTGGAATTGATTTCTTTCCAAATATGAGCTTTTCTTTTTGGGAAGCTCGTTTTTCCTTTTTAATGCTCGTTTTCCCTTTCTGGGCGTCCAATGTCCTTTTCAAGTGTCAATTTGTCTTTTTTGATACCTGTATCTTTTCAAAAGGCAAGCTTTCAACATAATTTTTGTCATAAATCTTTTAAGAAAATGAAATCCAGCTTTTCCATGCCGGGGGCAAAATCATCATTTTTCCCAATTTTGTCAAAATTCGAAATTTTCAGAACGAAAAGCTTTCTTTCATCATTTTAAAGCTTTCATAAAATTTTGGTACCAAAACAAACTCGTTTAGTACCTTTTTCCTTCAAAAACCCCAAAATTGCTAAAATGGCCACTTTCCTAAAAAAGTAAGAATTTTAAAAGAAAATTTTGGGTGTCTACAGAAGCGAAAGGTGCTACGCACAAAAGACTAAATCGAAAGGGAAAACTTGTAAGTACTTTTAACTTCAGTTTTAAACCATTTTTTCCATTAAATTCAATTCGGAACGGGGTTGTATTAATAGAGCGAAGCTTCCCCCAATGTTGTAATATTTGTGCATGAACATGATCGCACCCACGAGCACTTGAGCCTTCTCGCTCTTAACTGGTGGATCAACGCGATTGCACCCATGAGCACTTGAGCCTTTTCGCTCTTAACTGGTGGATGAACAGGATCGCACCCACGGGCACTTAAGCCTTTTCGCTCTTTACACTCAAATGCACTTGAGCCTTTCCGCTCTTTGCCTCAATATACATTATAAACATTCTATACTTCGAACCGCCTCTGTTCTTAAGCATGTATACGTATTTCATTTAGCATGAGTTTTACTTCCGTGATCGTAGAGTGGCTGCATTTTAATTCGTGTGAGTTTACTTTCATGAAAGTATATTAAAAGCACTTCAATTCGCGTGAGTTTTATTTTCATGAAAGTAGAGTGAAAGCACTTAAATTCAGATGAGTTTTACTTTCGTGAAAGTAGAGTGAAAGCACTTTTTCCTTCAGATTCCAATGAAGTTTTGCCTTTTAACTTTGAGTGAAAGCACTTTATTTAGAGTGAAAGCACTTTAGCCTTTTAACTTTAGCCTTTTTTGTATTTATAGGATTTCCAAAAAACTGAATCATCGTAAGTTCGGACTCCAATGAAGTGTCTAGCCGAGCCTCGTGCTTATCGGGTCCCTTTTCTAAAACATTTTCAAAAACCACTTTTAAAAACAAAAAAGAAGAGCTCGAAGACTTGCGAAAGGAATTCGAAGCAAGGATTGCCGCCCTTAGCTAAGAGGCCAAGGCAGCCGAGTCTTGCTCGTCTCATGGCGAACCCGCCAATGCTAAGAAAAAGCCTAGCAAGTCAAAAGGGCTCAAAGAAACCTCCGTCATGGAGAGGGACCAATATCACGAATCCTTCACACTGAAGGATTGAAAAGCCCTCCTATAACTGTTGAGAGGCCAAAACAAATAGAAAAGATCGTACGCACTGTTAGATTTTCTTCCCTTAGATTATCAAACAGACAGTGACGACGACATACCGAACTTTCATCGGTATGATGGCAAGGGGGACCCTAGATCCCACTTGCAATTCTTTGCTCATAGAGTCCACAAAAAGAAAAAGGACTCTGCCAAATAGATATATTGGTTCCCCCTCTCCCTTAAGGGAACTGCTTCAAAATGGCTCACTTCCTATGACCTAAGCTAGTTCACAACTTTTGAAGAGTTAGCGAATAGATTTATACAATGGTTTTCCCACAACGTAAAAGTGACCCCTACTTTGAACACCCTTAGGGACACAAAACAAGCATCGAACGAGGATGTACATGCATTCATCGTTCGATGGAGGTCCCTCTTGGGGCAAGTGAGAGAGCTCATCTCCGAAGGATGTGCAGTAATGCTCATCCTTGACAATTTCAAAATGGAGTTGAAAATACTTCTTTCTTTGCACGAAATTTCAACTTTCCATAAATTAATAAAAAAGGCTTCCCTCTTCGAAACAAATCTAAAAAAGAGGGTCTACGATGACTTATGGAAAGGAAAAATGCTTCAAAAACTATAATTTGAAAAACTTAGGACTTACGGGCTACCCACTGCAGACAATAGGGCAAAACCCCAAAAAATTGGTAATATCTAAGTGGAAACAAACCCGGTCGGCACTTTAAAGAAGAATGAACCCAAAATTGAAAAAAAGGTTAAAAAAGCATTTGAAAAGAGGGAGTATACCCCACTGGGACAGCCCATCTCGGAGGTCCTCGACCTCCTGCTCGCTCAAGAAATGGTAACACTCCCCGACATTCCCGAGGGGACACCTCTAAAAGGGAAATTTCTGAATAAATTTTGCAAGTATCATAAGCTCAAGGGCCATGATACAAATAAATGTTACTCCCTTTTAAATAAAATTGAGGACTTGATAGAGCAGTGCCGACTCCAGGTCACCGAGGAACCGAAGCCTATCCAAGTTGTTCTTAAAGAGCCCTTCCCCAACCACGCAAGCACCAATGGGAAGGAAAAAGAGGTATGTGTTTTCTCGACTTCCTTAAATGGTTTGGAGAATGCATTTCATACGGATTCCACTACTTGTCACACACCACCTTCTCTCATCGTAATTAAAAAAGCCAAGCAAGTAATGATCCGAGGAGCACTTAGAGTCTCGCCCCCGGCTAGAGCCATTTTAGAAATTCAGGGTGCTCTGAAGCACAAAATTAGAGCCAACATAGGAACGAGCCCTAGGAAAGATGTGGACGAGGTGACCAAGTCCGGAAGGATCTATCAACCCCCATATTTAGCCAAAGATGCTACCAAAGAAGTGGTCATTGTTGCTGACCTTCAAAATCATGCATTCCCAAAGCATCTCAGGTCATGGACAAAGGAAAAAATGTGTTAACCCCATATGATTTTGAAACGCATCTTTTTAAGATCCCTATAAATATGTCTATCCTAGAACTAATCCAAACTTTCTCCATGCATAAACAAGTCTTAGAGAAAATCTTAGAAAGAGCCAAGGTTAACTCGACCATAACCCCTGAGTTCCTATCCTTCCTAGTTGTACCTATCTGTGCTAAAAACCCCATTATGTTCTCGGAAGATGAGCTAGAACGATTATACCAAACCCATAACCAAGTCTTGCATATAGAGGTAGTATTAAATCACCATCCTCTAAGCAGGTATTTGGTTGATGGGGGAGGAGGTCTAAACATCCTTCTGTTACACGTGACTTTTCAAATCGGAGTCTCCTTAACCTCTATGAAAACACCCCCCATCGTTATCACAGGATACGATGAAAATACATCCAAACCTTTAGGAGTCGTAGGGTTACCTATGAAAATAGGGGGTATAACCCATGCAAGGGTGTTCTATGTCTTAGACATACACCCCCATTACAACCTACTCTTAGGAAGACCATGGATACATAGCCTTCGGGCCGTGCCATCCACCTTCCATAGGTGTGTCAAGATCCCCTACTGTAAACACCCCAAAAATGTCATATTTTTAAACTCCCGAACTTCAAAAGCCAGCTCAAGGCCAAAACAAGAGAAAGAAGAAAAGTTCAAGCCCGTTCGGAGAAAAGCCAGACAGAAGGCAAAAAACCAGAATTCGGGTCAAAATCAAGCTCAACTCTCAAAAGAAAACAGAAGCCAAACCCCTAATGAAGTCATCAGAGATCAAGCACCAGGCCTGTTAAAACGAAAATCCGAAGTCCGTCAGAAAATCTAAAGATTGACTTCATCCAAAACAAGCTTGAGACAGAACCAAACGGATAAAAAATCAGACGATAAGCAGTCCTAAAAGCGAAACTGGTCGGAAAAAGGGACTGGGAAAAACCCAGCCAGAAATCAGGTCACCGACGGAACTAGAGCCCGTTCAAAACCGCCCGTTTCAAACACCAAAGAAGGATGAAAGAAAGAAATTTTAGATTAGATTTGGACAAAAATATCCAGATCTAGATCCATTTAGAATTTGGATTAGGTTGGATCTTTCGATCCAAACCCAAATCCAAGACCCACCCCTTGGCCTATAAGTAGGACCAAGGGGGGGAGAAACATTTCACGTGAACTTTTGTGGAGAATGGGAGGGCTTAAAAAGTAGGAGAGAGAGTGGGGAAAAGTCAAGAATAGTGGGCTTGACTTTGTTGGGCTAGCTTGGGCTTGAGCCATGTGACCTTGACCTAGGGGTGGGCTGCAACAAGAAAAGGCTTGGCTTGGACGGTGGGCTGCAACCATGGCTGCAAATGATGGACTAAGGTGGACCAGCTGCAAGAGGTAAGTCCCTTTGACCTTGACCCATTTGACCACAACCAAACTCACTTGGCCTAAACCTACCCAAACCACACCCACTCGAGCCCAGCAAGAATCGACTTGCTCAGGCCCATCTTGGCTACACCTTGATTGGTCAAATCCCACCCAAACGTGAACCTAGCTCCCTTTATGTTCGGCTGAACCGCCCCTACACTTGCCTTGTGACTCACTCCCTAAACCGAACCCAGCTAGGTGCTGGCTGCACCTAGCTCGTCCCCTTGAAACTGAACCTAACCCACTCTCAAACCAACTTGGCTAGGTGCTGGCCGCACCTAGCTAAAACCTTTTGACTCACCTCCTTGGTGTTGACCTAACTTGAATCCCACGGCCTTGGCCAACCACACCCTAACCTGCCCCAACACCTAGCTAAAACCTGCCCCAAAACCCACGACTGACTGCACCAAGCCAGAACCGAGCCCCTCACCACTCGACCTCCCATCAACCGAGTACCTTGGCTAACCTACTTGGCTGAACCAAGGTCGACTGAACCGACCTTGGTTGCAACCTGGCCCAAGACCACAACCAATTTGCCTAGGTGCTGGCTGCACCTAGCTCACACCTAAACCACCCACTTAAATTTGCCAAGACCGAACGGACCTAGCTTGGGCTGAACTTGTTGTCCCTAGACTTGGCTAAACCAAGACCAACCCATTCAAACCTAGCCTTCCCTTGCCTAACACCCTGGTCGATCCTTTGAACCTAGCCCTAGCTACCCCTTTGACTCAGCTGCAACCCCTCTAACCAAGACCTTAGCTGCACCTAGCTCACACCAACTTGCACCCAAGCTGCACCCAATCCAAACCGGCTGCACCACTTGCAAACTGAACAACTTAGCCAAATCCGAGGCTCGCCACTTGAAGGGACTTACCTCACGGCTGCAACAAAAGCGACTCGAGTGAACCCGATGAACAGAAACAAAGGGCCAAAAACCTAACGAAAGACGTGTAAGTCTCTTTAATTTCGATTTTAAATTGCTCAATTCAATTCAATTCAATTCGGAAACGGGGTTGTATTAACGGAGCGAAGTCTCCCCCTAGATTGTAATATTCGTGGATAAAACACGAGCTCACACACGTACACTTGAGCCTTTCCGCTCTTAAACTACACACGAGTACACCCACGTGCACTTCTCTTAAACTGCACACGAGTACACCCACGTGCACTTGAGCCTTCTCGCTCTCAAACTGCACATGATCGCACTCACATGCACTCGAGCCTTCTCGCTCTTAAGCTAAACATATATACTTCAATTCGGGTGAATTTACTTTGTGAAAGTAGTGTGAGTTGCACTTATATTTGGGTAAATTTACTTTGTGAAAGTCGTGTGAGTTGTACTTACTTTCGGGTGGATTTACTTTCAAGTCATGTGAGTTGCAATTACATTCAGGTGGATTTACTTTCAAGTCGTGTGAATTGCGATTTAAATTCCACACAAGAACACCCACGAATACTCGAGCCTTTCCGCTCTTTACACTCACACACATTGAGCCTTTTCGCTCTTAAGATAAAACCTATATATACATTTCAAGTCGTGTGAGTTTACTTTGTGAAAGTAGAGTCGCATTTCAAGTTGTGTGAGTTTACTTTGTGAAAGTAGAGTCACATTTCAATTTGTATGAGTTTACTTTGTGAAAGTAGAGTCACATTTCAATTTGTGTGAGTTTACTTTTGAGAAAGTAGAGTTGCACTTCAATTTGTGTGGGTTTACTTAAAGTCGAGTGAGTTGCAATTTCAATTTGGGTGAGTTCACATCATCGCTCTCGAAAAGTCCAAAAAGGATTTCAACATCCCTCCATTTGCTCGCTTTCAAAAGCCCTCGAACAAAATCGCTCAAATAACGCTGAAATCAGGCCACACATTCACACTCACATCAGGCCTAAATAGATAAAGCTCACAAAGACTTAGGGTCATCCAGCCTTCGTGATAAAATTGGCCGAAATGCACGAATCATATTCTTCCAAAAACACTTGTCATTCAAAGTTAGTTTAAAGTAAAAACTTGTTTAAAAATTGAACTTCTTAAGCGCTTAAACTGACCCTTGAGCGTCGGTTCAAGAAGGTTTAAGCGAAAAGATCCTGCTTGCCTATAATCGCCAAAGTCAGAAAAACATTTCAAAAACCTTCACTAGTTTTGAATAAGCTAGCTGGCATGCTCGCGCACGTGTAGGCACGAAAAGGCTCACTTCTAGTTTTCTAAACTCAGGAGTGGAAATTTTCATGTTTACACCTACGAAAGCCAAATTGTGATAATTCTATGAGAAAACCACCGTCAGCATAGGGGAGTTTAAAACTTCCCTTGCTTGTCAAGCCATCAAACCTATAAATCCAACCTAGAAAAACCCTTAGTCAAACCATCCAAGTGCATCCTGAAAAGACCTAAGGATGTCATGCATATCAAGGGGTAGCTCAAAGCTTGCTCGTCCAATACCAAAACCATCCTAGGAAAAACCAAGGCCCGAATTCTCCCGACGTCCCTAAACAAGAAAGCATTTGAGTATGACATGGATGACACCAAGTTCCAAGGCCATCCACTTTACAAAACATTTTTAAAATTAAAAAAGCCTTGGAATATGATGTTAAACATGGGTTACATGCCCTATCAAAGTTTAGGAAAACAAAACCGGGGTTGCTTAGAACTCATCTTGCCGAATCCTAAACCAAACCGGCATGGGATAAGCTACACCCCAACCATACCCCCTGAACCACCACCTGCGACCACTTGGGTCAAGGGTACCCTAGAGCCTCCTAAAACCGAAACCTATGACTTAGACCTCTTATTTAGAGACTAATGCATGGTGTTTTCTTTGTAGGTATGATGGAAGACCCCTCTATAACCAAAAATCCAAAAAAATGACATATTTTGAAAATCCAAAAACATTTAGAAAAACCTCAAAACCTAAAAACATTGGAAAATTTCAAAAACTCCAAAAAGATTGTGATTTGCATTCCCCCTCCTTCTATTTCTTTACAAAAAACCAAAAAAATCAAAAAACCTGAAAATACCAAAAACAAGGTTTTGTATATACCAACTTTTGGTGTCCATTTCGAAAAAGCCAAAAAAATTGAAAAATTTGAAGAAAAAATTGTCTTAGTAAAAGGCCCAAATTTTGTAGAATTTGCAAAAATCCCAAAACCAAAACCATGTATTTTTGAAACCCATACTTGGTCTCAAACTTCCCTAGGACCTAGAATTCTCGAGAATGAACAAAGCACGGAGGAGAATCCCCTCTTCCCTGAGGAGGATCAAGCCTCCGAGCTTCCCGAGTTTGATAAAATCCTTTACTTGGAAAAACCTTCAAATTCCATAGGAGGGGATTTTGTAGAAATCAACCTAGGGAGTGAGTCTAATCCTGAGCATATTAAGATAAGCACATGTTTGCATGAACATGAAAAAGCCTCATTCATTGCATTCTTGAAGACCTACATAGATGTATTTGCATGGACCTATGAAGACATGCCGGGTCTAGACCCAAAAGTGGTAAAACATTGTCTTCCCCTAGAATCAGATGCTAAACCTATAAAGCAAAGGCTTAGAAAAATCCATCCCAATGTCCACTCTCAAGTAAAAAAGGGTTTAGAAGATCTTTTAAAAGCTGGATTTATAAAACCCATTGCGTATTCTGACTGGCTTTCAAATATAGTTGTAGTTTGAAAATCCAATGGAAAAATTCGGATTTGCATCGATTTTAGAAATTTGAACAAAGCCACTCTAAAAGATAATTTTCCTTTTCCAAACATTGATTTGATAGTGGATAGCACTGCAAATCATGAAATGTTTTCTTTTATGGATGACTACTCAGGTTATAATCAAATCAAGTTAGCAACAAAAGATCAAGCAAAGACTGCTTTTACTACACCTTGGGGTACATACTGTTACACAGTTATGCCATTTGGATTGAAAAATGTCGGTGCCACATACCAAAGAGCCATGACTACTATTTTCTATGATCAAATTCATGAGCTCTTGGAAGTATATGTGGATGATCTTTTGGTAAAATCGAAAACCCGATGCACACACATCGAATCTTTGCAAAAGGTTTTCGAAAGACTTAGGCTTTACAAAGTGAAACTAAACCCTCAAAAGTGTGTCTTCAGAGTGGAATTGGGTAAGCTTTTAGGCTTTATGGTAAGCCAAAGGGACATTGAAGTCGACTCCTCTAAGTGTCGAGCCATCATAGACATGCCTCTACCCTCCAACTTGACCCAAATCCGAAGCCTCCAAGGTCACCTCCAATCAATTAGGAGGCTTATTTCAAACCTGGCAACAAGATACGAACCTTTCAACAAGCTTTTGAGAAAAGGGGTGAAGTTTGTATGAGACGATGATTGTCAAAAAGCTTTCAAAAGATTAAAAACTTATTTGGTAAATCCTCCAACTTTAAAACCTCCAAAGCAAGGAAAACCATTGTTGCTTTACATTTCCATGCATACGAATGCATTGGGTGCTTTACTAGCCCAGTATGAGGATGATGGCCATAAAGAGTATGCTATTTACTACATTTCAAAAACTCTATTGGCATATGAAAGAAATTATCAAGCGATGAAGAAAATATGCTTGGCATTGGTATGGGCCTACCAAAAGTTTAAACACTACTTCTTAGATCATGAGATATGGATAGTGTCTAGGCTTGATCTGATCAAGCACTTATTTGAAAAACCTATCTTGACAGGTAGGCTTGGTAAATGGAAGCTCCTCTTAATGGAGTATGATTTAAAATTTCACCATCAAATCTCCGTTAAGGGACAAGCCCTAGCTGATCATGTGGCTGAGTTCCCCCTCGAAGAGACATATCCCATACTTGATGAAATGCCCGACGAGGGCATCTTTACAAATGATCTTCAAAACCATGTTTTAGAAAGTTGTTTGAATGAAAACCAAGTATGAAAAATGCACTTTGATGGGGCAAGAAACCAAAGAGGGGCAGGTGTTGGAGTCATCCTCATATCCCCTGAAAAGGGAGAGATCCTCTTTGCTATGTGCTTAGATTTTGAATGTTCCAATAATATGAACGAATATGAGGCACTCATAAATGGCCTGAAGATTTTGAAAAATCTAGGGGCATCATGCATTGAAGTCTTTGGAGATTCTTTACTTGTCATAAACCAAGTCTTGAAAATTTGGTAAGTCAAAAAAGAAAAACTCACTCCATACCACGAATTGGCCACCAAACTAGTTGATTCCTTCAAAACATGTACACTCACTCACATAGGTAGAGAGGACAACGCCATAGCAGATGCCCTCTGATCCTTAGGATCAACCCTAAGGGTCGATCCTACCTTGGGAACCCAACCCTTAGAGATATGGCACTCACCTACTCCATCCACCCAAGAGTTGGAGATTTGCCAAAATGACCAAAATTTCATTGAAAAACCCTAGTTTCAAGATATTAAAAACTTCTTAGAAAATAGAGGCTTTTCAAAATTTGCTTCTTCTAGGGATAAAGCTTTTATTCGAAAAATTTCAACCCAATATGTAATTTTGGGAGGAGTTCTCTATAAAAAGGGTTTTACCGACATCTTGTTGAGGTGTGTAGACCTCAAAGAGGCTAGGACTATAATGCATGAATTCCACGATGGAGAATGTGGAGGGCATGTCAATGCGAATATGATGGCCATGAAAATACTTAGAGCCAGTTATTTTTGGTCCACCCTTAAGCAAGATTGTGATGATCATGTTAGGAAATGTCACCCATGTCAAGTGCATGCACATGCCATTCATATCCCATCATCAACCTTGCATTCCATTGTCAGCCCATGGCCTTTCACCATGTGGGCGTTTGACATCGTAGGACCAATCTCCTCAAATGCATCAAATGGACATAGGTTCATCCTAGCAACCACCAAATATTTTTCTAAATGGGTTGAAGCTACATCCTTGGCTAATGTCCAAGAGCAACATGTAGTGGTATTCATTAAGAAGAATATCTTGGCTCGATTTGGAGTTCCAAGAGACCTAGTGTCCGATAATGACACCCCTTTCAAGAATGAGAAATGAAAAAGTTATGTAATACCTGTGGCATAACTCAACACTTCTCGTCGCCCTATTATCCTCAAGGCAATAGCCAAGCCGAAGCCACAAACAAGACTCTCATAAGCATCATTGAGAAAACCTTAGAGAAGGGTAGGACATGACATAAGAAGCTTGATGAAGCCTTATGGGCTTATAGGACTTCCATCCGAACACCCACCAATGCCACGCCATTTGAATTGGTCTATGGTACAAATGTTATTCTCCCCATTCATACCAAATTGCATTCATTTCATACATCACTCGCACTCGACCTATCCCTAGAGACTTTTCATCATGCTAGGATGATTGAGCTTGATTTATTAGATGAAAAAAGGCTCCTTGCTATCCTTTGAACTTCTTAAAAGAAGGATCAAGGTGGATCGTGTGACCCTGAATAAGGGAATTAATGCTTTTGAAAAGTAGAGTTCTCAAAATCAATGGGTTACATTTCAAAAATCTTCATCTTACAAAAGAAGGCCTTTTTCAACATAGCAAAATATTTTCAAGTAGTACATGCTATTTTAAAATAGTGTGATCTTAAATGAATCGAGTAAACCATTGGGATAAGTCTCTCCCCTCTTCACTTCTCGTCTCTGTAAACACCCCAAAATAGGATTATTTTCAAACAAACATCTGGTTTTCAAAAACCATTTTCAAACCAATTTTGAACTTTTAAAAACCCCAGAGTTGCAAAGTTTTAACTTCTGTCTAAAAATCCTTCAAAATAAAGGTTCTTAAACCCGGGCCAAAACCTAAATTTTGTAAAGCAGCTAAAACAAGAAGGTGAAGCCTGATAAAAAAGTAGTCCCAAAACATGTAAAAAAGCAAAAGTTCAGCCCGACTGGATGAAAAATAAGACCGAAAAGCAAAACAAGCATCTAGGCCAGAATCAGACTTCAACCCAAAATATGAAGGATGAAGCCAAAGCCCCGATGAAACTGTCAGAAATCCAACCCCAAGCCTGAAAAATAAAAAATCAGACGAAATAGAGTCTGGAAGGTGAGAAGATGGTCGGACAAGAAGATTGAGAAAAACCCAACCAAAACGGAGCATTGAGGAAGTCAGGGCCTGTTCAAAATCGTCCATCTCAAAACACCAAGAAGGACTGAAGAAAGAAGATTTTGGATTGGATCTGGACATAAATATCCATATCCAGACCCAAATAGTGTTTGGATCAGATTTGGATCTCAAAACCCAAATTCACGATCCAAACCCAAGACCCATCCCTTTGCCTATAAATAAGACCAACCGAGGGGGGGGGGGGGTGAAAAAGTTCACGTGAAACCTTGGGGGAGGGCTTGTGAAGAGAGAGAGAGTGTGGTGCAAAAGTCAACATTGGTGGGCTTTAGCCATGTGGGCTCAATCAAGGGTGAAGTGGGTTCAAGCCTTGTGGACCTAAACTTAGCTTGGGGCTACAACAAACGGCTACAAATGGCGTGGACATGGGCTGCAACATTGGTTGCATAAGGTGGACTCGGCTCCAAGAGGTAAGTCCCTAAACCTAGCCTAAACCTAGCCCACTTCACCTAACCGACCTAGCCCACTTCACCTAACCGACCTAACCCACATACCACTAAACCTAGCCCCAAGACATCCTAACCGAACCCTCACCTTGAGCCACTACCCTTAACCTAAACCTAACCTAGCCACCACCGACTCCACTAAACTCCACCCTAACTAGCCACCACCGACCCCACCTAAACCTAGCCAAAACCGCCCCAGCTGGACCTAACCACCCTAAACCTAACAAAAACCTAGCTAAACCGACTCCACCCTATAAGACACGAAAATCCCTGCTCCTAGTTTACAGGACCAGAAGCGAGTCTTTTCACATTTACGTCACTTTTGAGGGCGTGTCAGCTAGCTTACTCAAACTAGCGAAGGTTTTAAAATATATCTGACTTTTGAAAGGCAATTGTGTATAAGCGGGATCTTTTTGCTTGAAACCTTCTTGAACCGATGCTCAAGGGTCAGTTCCAACGCTTAGAAAACTTTGATCTTTTAAACAAACCTTATCTTTTTGAAAAGAAAAGCGAGTATGAGGATTGTTTGCCTAAGTTGCAGGTTTTATTTATGGGGTTATCCGTATCCAAGTCTTTGAGCTTTTAAGCTAATTAGGCCGGATGTGTGTGCTTCAAGTGGCCTAGATTTAGCGAAGTTTGAGTGTAGTGTGGGGTATCCTCTTTGAAATACGCAAATGCAAGGATGCACGAACTCTCGCGGGTTTGATATGATGTGAGCTAGGCTCGAATTGAAAGCAACTCACACACCCAGCTTAAGTAAATACCCGAAACGTAAGTGCAACTCACGCAGCTGAAAGGAAAATACACGAACCTTAAAAGCACGCGTGTGTGAGTGTAGAATTGAAATGACAAACTCACACGACTTGAATTGAACTTGCCGAATTTGAAATATAAGTATATATATGAGCGGTAAGGCTCAACGTGTTTGTGTGTGTTGTGTATAAATGGAAAGACAACTCACACACACGACTTGAATTGAACTTTGCCGAAAGGGAAATATAGATATATATATATATATGAGCGGTAAGGCTCAACGTGTTCGTGTGTGTTGTGTATAAATGGAAAGACAACTCACACACATGACTTGAATTGAACTTTGCCGAAAGGAAAATATAGATATAAGAGCGGAAAGGCTCAATGTGTGCATGCGTGTTGTGTATAAATTGAAAGACAACTCACACGACTGAATTTTAACCACCCGGAATGTAAAGACGTACACAGCTTGAAATGTAAAACTCACGCAGCTGAAAGTATATAGATACCTCTATATCTTAGGGGCTGCCAAGGCCAAAATGTGCGTGAGAGTATTGAGCAAGTGCTCGGGTGTCCTTTGTATGCAAGTGTGGAAGCTTAAATGACAAACTCACACAACTTGAAAGTAACAACCCGAATGAAAGTGCAACTCACACGGCTCTTACTAGAGTCTTTGAAGTAAGAGCGAAAGCTCATTGTGTGTGTGTGCAAATCATGTACGATTAAGAGCTAAAGCTCGAGTGTACGTAGGTGTCTTGTGTACGAGATAAGAGCTAAGGCTCAAGTGCACGTATGTGTCTCGTGTGTCAAGCACCAATATTACATCTCGGGGGAGACCAAGCTCCATTATTACAACCCCGTATCAAAATTGAATTGAGTATGAAAGGAGTAATGTAAATACCGAATTTTAAACACTTACAAGTGATTCGGCTTTCTTCTCCTTGCTCGTGCTTGGGCTTGTGTCCACCTTGGGCAGCCAAGAGGGGTCTCCCTAGGTGGGCTTGAGAGAGATTGGGGCTCGGGTGTGCTTAGGGACACGCCGTTCCCTTGGGTTTGATTCGGGCCTATGAGGGAGCTTGGGTCTGGCCACAGGGTAGGTTTTACTAAGGCTAGTCACTATCTAATGTGGGAATGGTCCTAGGGTAGGTCACAGCCTAAGGGTGCAACTGGGCTAAGGCACAACAAAGTGTGGGTGGCCCTAAGATGTGGCTGGAGTGGAAAGTGGCAGGTCGGTGCTGTAGTGGTGCAGCAAGACAGTCGGGGTGTCTGGCGCTAGGGCGCAGGGCACGAAGCAGGTCAGCGCGCGCAGTAGGTCGTTGGACAGGCGCTAGGCAGGGCGCGCTGGGGGCACGGGAAGCGTCAGGGGGCACAGTTGGCACAACAGTGACATTGGGGCACCGCAGGAAGTTGGGAGGCACGCGGGGCGCACAGTTGGGCCGAAAGGTGCCTAGGGGGTCTTAGTGGTTTTAGGTTTTTGGTTTGAGTCGGTGGTGTAGGTTAGATGATTAGGCTAGGCTTAAGTTAGTTAGGGTGATGTTTAGTGAAGTGGGTTAGGTGATTAGGCTAGGATTAGGGTATTTCCATTTGGGACCCCCTCACCTCTATTTATAGGCAAATGAGGTGGGTCTTGGATATGGGTTTTGGATTTGAGTCTTGGAATATAGATCCGATCCAAACACTATTTGGATCTGCATCTCGGATCTCAAATATTTTGGATCCAAATACAATCCAAATATTTAGTTGGTTTTGGATCTCGAATCTCGGATAGTTGGGTTCTGGCGTTTTTCGAAACAAACGGTTTGTGCGGGCCCTGGCTTCATTAGCACTCCGTCTTATGCTGGGTTTTCTCCAACTTTGTCGTCCAAATTCCTTCTCACCTTTTGGGACTTCGTTTCTGTTTAATTTCGCCGTTTCTGGCTTAGATTTCTGTTGCTTGGGTGGATGTGCTTGACTTGGCTTCTGGGTGCGCCGGGCTTGTAGTCTGCTTCGGGCCTGGGCCTTCCTTTTATCTTTTGACCCTGGCTTTTATTAGGCCATGATGCTTTCTTTGGGCTTCTAAACCTATTTTTGAGGCTGCTTTGGCATTCAGGCTTTTGGAGTTGCTTTCTGGGTTTCTGGGCTGCTTCTTAATCAGTTGTCATCCTTCAAGCTTCACTTGTTTCATTTGGCTTTTTATGAAATTGGGACTTTGCCCGAGTTTAAGAAATCCACATTTTGATCGGGGTTTAGGCAAAATTTTGAAGCTTTTACAACCCCTGGGTTTTCGAAAACTCTAGATTTTGGTTTTCAAATGAATTTTAAAACCAGGTGTTTGATTTTGAAATTCGTTTTATTTTAGGGTGTTTAAAGATGCCCCTCTTTGGTATTATCCAAATTTATTTGGATGATGGCAAAGACGACAACACCCCTGTTTGCTTTCTCCCTAGATTCATCCTCGAGAATATGGGATCATCCCAGTTTTGAGAAAAAAAACATTTGCTTTGTACCCAGTAAGAGGGGATTTTAGCCAAAGGGGACTTTGCCTAAGATGGTGCTAGTCTTAATTAGGATTGTGCAAGTGTCCATTCGTGAATATATGAATGAATGGCATGGAATGACATGCTAGGAAGTGGAGTTTCCTAGAGACTTCAATGGTATGGTCGAACTTGGGAGTCTTATGAAGACCTGCTGCACCAAGTGGGCTAGTCTTATGTTGCTCGATGTTCGAGGTTTTCTAAACTCGTTTTTGAAAGAGGAAAGCTCCTTTTAGCTTCAATCCTAAGGATTTCAGCTTTTCGTGTTTCCCTTTACTTGAGTCTTGACACTCGCTAATCCAGTGGAGGTTTTATAAGAAAATCAAGCCATATTTCAAAATTCCTACGCCTTACTCAGACGTCTAATTCTCAAACAAGATGAGATTCAAGTAAGCAAATCCTATTTTTACTTTAGGATTCCTTAGAATGAACCTTTCTTTACTTGGGATAAGTCGCAGGGATGGGAAAGAGTTACCACGGTCCCTTCTGGAGTGTTCCGTGGTTTGAGGCAAAGAGGCGGAAAACTGCTCTTTTTGAGCTTTTGGCTACTTTTCTGTTTTTCATAGAGGGTCTCCCTTTGGGAGTATTTTTTCTTTATTCCCTCTTTTCCATAGAATAAACGATTTTTCTTTTGGGTCAGCTCTTGGGAAAGAGATTTTTGTAGGGATTTCCCTTTCTACTTTTTGCCAAGTTTTTCTTTTGGGGAAGAGAAGAGAAGAGGGGAAGGACTTATCCCAAGGATCTACTCGATTCATCCCAGATCAGCCTATTTGGAAATGACACTCACTACTTGCAAGTATCTTGCTATTTTAAACCAGGCCCTCTTTTGTAAGAAGAAGGATTTTGAAATGTGACCCATTGGTTTTGAAATGCACTTGACATGGGTGACACTTCCTAACATGGTCATGGCAATCCTGCTTTAAAGTGGACCAAAAATAACCCGCTCTAAGTATTTTCATCGCCATCATGTTGGCATTTACATGCCCTCCACATTCTCCATCGTGGAATTCATGCATTACTATCCTAGCCTCCTCTAGGTCGACACTCCTCAGTAAGATGCCAGTGAATTTTTTTTTGTAAAGAACCCCTCCCAAAATGAAATATTGGGTTGAAATTCTTCGAATAAAAGCTTTGTCTTTGGACGAAGTGTATTCTGAAAATCCTCCATTTTCTAAGAACTCTTTAATGTCTTGAAACCAGGGTTTTTCAGTGGAAATTGGGTTGTTTTGGCAAATCTCCAAATCGTGTGTGGATGGAGTGGGCGAGTGCCATATTTCTAAGGGTCTAGTTCTCAAAGTGGGATCGACCCTTAGGGTTGAGCCAAAGGATGAGAGGGCATCGGCTATGCCATTATCCTCTCTTCCTACGTGTGTGAGTATACACAATTTGAACGACTCGACCAGCTTGGTGGCCAACTCGTGGTATGGAAGAAGTTTTTCATTTTTGACTTGCCAAATCTTTAACACTTGGTTTATGACAAGTAAAGAATCTCCAAAGACTTCGATGCATGATGCCCCTAGAGTTTTTGAAATTTTCATGCCTTGTATGAGTGCTTCATACTCGGTTGTGTTGTTGGAACATTCGAAATCTAGGTAAATGGCTATGGGTATTTCTCCCTTTTCAGGGGATATGAGGACGATCCCGGCCCCAACCCCTCTTTGGTTTCGTGCCCTATCGAAGTGCATCTTCCATACTTGGTTTTCATTCGAATAATTTGATAAGATATGATTTTGAAAATGGTTTTGAAAGATGCCTTCATCGGGCATTTTATCAAGTGTGGGATACGAATCTTTTAAAGGGAAGTCGACCACATAGTCGGCTAGGGCTTGGCCCTTGATGGATGTTTGATGGTAGAATTTCAGGTCATACTCCATTAAGAGGAGCTGTCATTTACCCAGCCTACACGTGAGGATAGGTTTTTCAAACAGATGCTTGATTGGATCGAGCCTAGACACTATCCAGATCTCATGATCTAGGAAGTAGTGTCGAAATTTCTGGCAGGCCCATACCAAGGCCAAGCATGTCTTCTCCATGGCTTGATAATTTCGTTCATAAGCCAATAGAGTTTTTGAAATATAGTAGATGGCATACTCTTTATGGGTATCATCCTCATATTGAGTTAGTAATGCACCCAAAGCATTCGCATGCACAGAAATGTAAAGTAAAAGAGGTTTTCCTTGCTTTGGAGGGTTTAAAACAGGAGGATTAACCAAATACGCTTTTAGTCTTTCGAAAGCCTTTTGGCAATCATCGTCCCACACGAATTTTGCCCCTTTTCTCAAAAGTTTGTTGAAAGGTTCGCATCTTGTAGCGAGGTTCGAAATGAACCTTCTAATTGATTGGAGGCGACCTTGGAGACTGCGAATTTGTGTTAGATTGGAGGGTGGAGGCATATCTATGATGGCTCGACACTTAGAGGGGTCAACCTCAATACCCCTTTGACTCACCATAAAACCTAAAAGCTTGCCGGATTCTACTCCAAAGACGCACTTTTGAGGGTTTAGTTTCACTTTATAAAGCCTTAATCTTTCAAAAACTTCTTGCAAAGATTCGATATGCATATCTCGGGTTTTTGACTTCACCAAGAGATCGTCCACATATACTTCTAAGAGCTCATGAATTTGATCATGAAATATCGTAGTCATGGCTCTTTGGTATGTGGCACCGACATTTTTCAAACCAAAGGGCATGACTGTATAGCAGTACGTGCCCCAAGGTGTAGTAAAAGCAATTTTAGCCTGGTCTCTTGGAGCTAATTTGATTTGATTATAGCCCGAGTAGCCATCCATAAAGGAAAACATTTCATGATTTGCAGTACTATCGACTATCAAATCAATATTTGGCAAAGGGAAGTTATCCTTTGGCGTGGCTTTGTTCAAATTTCTGAAATCTATGCAAATTCGAATTTTCCCATTGGATTTTCGAACCACAACAATGTTGGAAAGCCAATCAGAATACACAATGGGTTTTATAAAATCGGCTTTAAGCAGATCTTCTAAACCCTCCTTTACTTGCGAATGGACATTCGGATGAATCTTCATAAGCTTTTGTTTTATGGGTTTTGATTCTAGATCTAGGGAAGACAATGCTCAACCACTTTCGGGTCTATACCTGGCATGTCTTCATATGTCCATGCAAACACATCGATATATGTTTTCAAGAATGCAATAAATGATGCTTTTTCATGCTCATGTAAACATGCGCCTATCTTAATGTGTTTGGGTTTTGTTTCATTCCCTAAGTTGATCTCTATGAAATCCCTTCCTACAGAATTCGAAGGTTTTTCAAAATCAAGGATTTTGTTAAACTCGGGAAGCTCGGATGTGGGATCCTCCTCAGGGAGAAGGGGATCATCTTCCGGGCTTTGATCATTCTCGAGAATTGTAAATCCTAGGGAATTTGGAGTTAATGCAGGATTTTGGCAAATACCTGGTTTTGATTTTGGAGTTTCTACAGGTTTTGAAGACTTGGGTCCTTTTATGAAGACGATTTCTTCAAAAACCTTGGTTTTTTTCAAATTTTTGCTAGGGACTGCTATACACAAGGTTTTGTTTTTGGGATTTTCTAATTTTTCGATTTTTTTGGATTTTGGCAAAGCAAAGCTATTTGGAGCTATACAAACTACAACTTTTTTTTGACTTTTCACAAATTTCTAATGTTTTTGGTTTTTGAGATTTTTCAAATTGTTTTTGTATTTTGAGAATTTTCAATTTTTTTGGATTTTGGTTTCAGAAGGGATCTTCCATCATACCTACAAAGGAAAATGCCACAAGTTAGACTCTAAACAAGAGGTCTAAATCGTAGGTTTCTGCTTCACTAGGTTCCAGGGCACCCTTGACCCAGGTGGTCACAGGTGGTGGTTCTGGTGGTATTTTGGGAGTATAGCCGATCCCATATCGGCTTGGGTTTGATCTAGGCACTATGAGCTCGAGGCAACCTTGGTTTTGATTCCCTAGACTTTGGTATGGCATGTATCCCATGTTCAATAGCATGTTCCACGATTTTTTGTTTTTTGAAAAGTTTTGATATAATTCATGGTTTTGGAACTTGCTATCGTCCATGTTATGCATGAATGGTTTCTTTTCTAGGGGTTTAGGAAATAGACAACACTTGGTCTTTCCTAGGATGGTTATGGTTTTGAGTGGGCAAGCCTTGGGCTGCCCCTTGATACACACGACCTTCCTAGGCTTTTGAAGGAAAAGCTTGGGTGTCTCGACCAAGGGATTACCAAGGTTGTCCTCGTAGGCTCGAGAAGCTGACAAGCATGGGAAATTCTAGATTCCCTGAAGCTGAGGATGGTTTTCACCTAGAATTACCACTATTTGGTCTTCGTAGGGGATTTTCACACACCTATGGAAGGTGGATGGCACAGCTCGCAGGCTGTGTATCCAGGGTCTTCCAAGCAATAGGTTGTAATGGGGGTGAATGTCTAAGACATGGAACACCCCCACGTGGGCTATACCCCCCGTTTCCATGGGTAACTCTACGACTCCCAACGGTCTAGATGCATTCCCATCGTATCCAGTGATTACGATGGGGCTTGGGTTTACGAAAGTCAAGGTGACTCCGATTTGATACGCCACATGGAGCGAAAGGATGTTGAGACCTCCTCCCCCATCAACTAAGCATTTGTCGAGAGGATAGTGATTCAAAACTACCTCGATGTGCAAAGCTTGGTTGTGGGCTTCATAGGGTCTTTCTATCTCGTCTTTCGAGAACACGATGGGCGTTTTTGCACTTATAGATGCCACTTGGATTGACAAGGACTCAGGGGTTATGTTTGAGTTAACCTTGGCTCTCTCTAAGATTTTTTCTAAAACAAGCCTATGCCTAGGTGAGGTTTGTATCAGCTCTAGGATGGACATGTTTATTGGGATCTTAGAGAGATGATTTTCGAAATCATATGTGGTTAAAACAATTTGACCTTAGTCCATTTTTGGTGAGACCTTAGGTATGCATGCTTTTGAAGGGCTAGGGACACTGACCACTTTTTTAGCAGATTTTTCTAAGTTTTGGGGTTGATAGATCCTTCCAGACCTGGTCACTTCCCCTATACTTTGCCTAAGGCTCGTGCCTATTGTGGCTCACCTTGAATTTCTAAGATGGTTCTAGCCGGGGGCGAGACTCTAAGCGCTCCCCGGATTACTACTTGGGCGTTTTACTTATAAAGAATGAGAGATGATGCACAAGTAGTAAAACTAGAATATAATGAATGCACTAGACTCTTTGAAGTCGAGAAAGCACATATCTCTTTACCCTTCCCACTAGTGTTTGCGTGATTGGGGAAGGGTTCTTTGAAAATGGCTTGGGTAGGCTCTGGTTCCTCAATGACCTAGAGCCGACCCTGCGCTATCAAGTTCTCAATTTTATTGAGGAGGGAAAAACATTGGTTTGGATCCAAATCCAATCCAAATATTCAGTTGGTTTTGGATCTCGGATCTCAGATATTTTGGATCCAGATCCAATCCAAACACTATTTGGATTTGGATCTAGACATTTGGATCCATATCCAATCCAAATTTCTTTTCTTCAGTCCTTTCTAGCGTTTTTCGAAATGGATGGTTTGTGCGGGCCTTAGTTTCATCAACGCTCCGTCTTATGCTGGGTTTTCCCCAACTTTGTCGTCTGAATTCCTTCTCGCCTTTTGGGACTTCGTTTTTGTTCAATTTCATCGTTTTTGGCTCAGATTTCTGTTGCTTGGGTGGATGTGCTTGACTTGGCTTCTAGGTGCATCGGGCTTGCAGTCTGCTTCGGGCCTGGGCCTTCCTTTTGCCTTTTGACCCTAGCTTTTATCAGGCCATGATGCTTTCTTTGCGCTTCTGAACCTGTTTTTTGAGGATGCTTTGGCATTCAGGGTTTTGGAGCTGCTTTCTAGGTTGCTTCTTAATCAATTGTCATCCTTCATGCTTCACTTGTTTCATTTGGCTCTTTATGAAATTGGGACTTTGCCCGAGTTTAAGAAATCCACATTTTGATCGGGGTTTAGGCAAAATTTTGAAGCTTTTACAGCCCCTGGGTTTTCGAAAACTCCAGATTTTGGTTTTGAAATGAATTTTAAAACTAGGTGTTTGATTTTGAAATTCGTTTTATTTTGGGGTGTTTACACACCCTAAACCGACTAAACCCAGCCAACACCTAGCCACTACCTAACCACGACTGCCTTTGGCTAGCCTGCACCCCACCTAACCCAACCACCCCACCAATCGACTCCACTACACTTAACCTAAACCTAACCCAGCCACCACCGACTCCACTAAACTCCATCCTAAACCGACTCCACCTAAGCCTAACCACCCTACCACCGACCTCACCTAAACCTAGCCAAAATCTAAACCTAACCGACTCCACCCTAGGACACACCTAACCAACCCAAGGCCTGCCCTTGTTTGGCCTAATCCCCACTTGACTGATCCATATCAACCACCAAGAACCGAGTGCACTTGGCACTCAGTTTGACCCTTAGCCCCAACAAAAAACCGAGTGCACTTGGCACTCAGTTGAACAACCATCACCCGCCAGATTTGCTGGCCTGCACCCCACCTAACCGTGCACCCCCCCACGGCCTGCACCCCTGCTGGCCGGCCCTTAGGCTAACCCGCACCCTAGCCTGCACTCGACCCAAAACTACCTAAAACCTAGCTCTTGGCTTGACCCAAAACCAGGCCAAGATACCCTTGGCCAGCTTTTGTCGCCCCACTCCCAACCGGACCTAGCTTGGGCTGCCACCCTAGGACCCACTTTGGTTCTAGCCACCATTGGCTCGACTTGCCCCCTCTAAAACCCTAACTAAGCTAGGTGCTGGTTGCACCTAGCTCATTCCCATCTCCCTAAACCAAAACCTAGACCTACCTATGACTCGACCAATCATATCCTAAACCTAACCAAGACACCTTGGCCGAACCCAGCCAATACCAAGCCCACACCCACTTGGTTGTGCCTAAGCAGACCCACACTCAAGCCTCACCTTGGAACCCACTTGAAGGGACTTACCTTGTGGCTGCAACGAAGGACAGACCCGAGTGACTTGAGAGGCAAAACGAACACTTGTAAGTGTCATTTACATTCGGTTGTATATTACTCGTTTAAATTAAATTCAATTCGAAACGGGGTTGTAATAATGGAGCGAAGTCTCCCCCCAAGATGTAATATTTGTGTATGATACACAACTACACACGTGCACTTGAGCCTTCTCGCTCTTAACTGCACACAAAGGACACCCACGTGCACTTGAGCCTTTTCGCTCTTATATTACACACGATTGCACACACATTGAGCCTTTTTGCTCTTAAGTTAAACATATATACTTCAATTTGGGTATTTACTTTAGTGAAAGCCGTGTGAGTTGCAATTTCATTTCAAGTGGATTTACTTTAAGTTGTGTGAGTTGTCATTTAAATTTCACACGAGAAGCACCCACAAGCACTCGAGCCTTTCCGCTCTTTACACTCACACACATTGAGCCTTTTCTCTCTTAGGATAAAATATATTTATATATTTTCAAGTCGTGTGAGTTTACTTTAAGTCGAGTTGCATTTCCCTTTGTGTGGATTTACATTTAAGTTGCGTGAGTTGCCTTACATTTCGGGTATTTATATTAGTGAAAGCTATGTGAGTTGCACTTTCATTTCGGGTATTTACATTAGTGAAAGTTGTGTGAGTTGCACTTTCAATTCGAGCCTAGCTCACATCATCACTTTCAAAACCTGAAAAGGATTTCTACATCCTTGCATTCGCTCACTTTTAAAAGCCCCCGAATCCTCGCTCAAACCATGTTAAAAATTGGCCACATATTCACACACATATCAAGCCTAATAAATAAAACTCAAAAGACTTAGGGTCATCCAAACAGTCGTAATAAAATTTGCAAACAAGGCATACATCGAAATTCATAAAACACTACTCTTTCGAAGTTAGTATTTGATTTGAAAAATCGAAATTTTTAAGCGTTTAAACCGACCCTTGAGCATCGGTTCAAGAAGGTTTAAGCGAAAAGATCCCGCTTTTCCACAATCACCAGAAAGTCAGAATATTTCAAAAACCTTCGCTAGTTTGAGTAAGCTAGTTGGCATGCTCGCAAAAATGACTTAGGCACGAAAAGGTTCATTTCCGGTCTCATAAACCAGGAGTGAAAATTTTCATGCTTACAATCTCCAAAGAGGAAAATTTGGCAAAAAGCAGAAAAAGAGGATATGAAAGTCCCTCCAAAAGTCCCCTTCCAAAGGAAGGCAAAATTGGAAAAAAGAAAGAAAATAGTTCTTTGATTGAAAAAGAAAAGAGGGAAAAATGAAAAGAAAAATCCTCCAAAATAGGAGGCCCTCTATGAAAGAAAAAGAAAGAATTGCCAAAAAGCTCAAAAAACGCAAATTTTTCATCTCATTGCCTTAAACCACGGGATGCTTCAGAAGGGACTGTGGTAACTCTTTCCCAAATCCCTATGATTTATCCCAATGAAAAAAGGTTCATTTCAGAGAATCCTAGAGTAATAATAGGATCCTCTGATTTGAATCTCATTTTGTTTGAGAATTAGACGTTGTTGGCTAAGGTGTAGAAATTTTGCAATGTTTCCTGGTTTCCTTATAAAACCTCTACTAAGTAGTAGGTATTAAAACAGGGAAACACGAGAAGCTAGAAATCCTTGTGATTGAAGATAAGAGGGTTTTTCCTCTTTCAAAATCAAATTTGGAAAAACCCCGAACATCAAGCAACATGAGACCAGCTCACTTGAGGCAGGCAGCCTTTATAAGCCTCCCAAGTTCAATCATTGTATGATTAGGGTCTTTAGAAAATCATATTCTCCGTCATATTATCCATGTCACCCACTCATGACCATGCATTCACACAAGGTCGTCCAGCACATGATCCCAATTAGGACTAGAACCACAACAGGCCAAGTCCCATGTGACACAAATTCCCTCTTACCTATCATAAGGAAAAGGGTTTTTAGAAAGCTGGGATGATCCATATTCTCGAGGAAAGATCCAAGAAGAAAACCAAAAGGGGTGCTTTTTTCTTTGACATTATCCAAATACATTTGGATCAATGCCAAAGAGGGGCATCTATAAACACCCTAAAGTGGGAATGTTTTCAACAAACTCCTAAATTTCAAAAACCAGCTTATAGTCTTTTGAACTTTTAAAAACCCCAAAATTTTGAAGTTTAAACTTTTTTGGAAAATATTTCAAAATAAAGATTTTGAATTCAAGTAAAAAACCCAAGGATTGCAAAACAGCTCAAACGAACAGGTGAAACCTGATCCAAAATCTAGCTTGAGATTAGGTAAAAAAGTGAAGGAGAGGCCCAGCCTATCCAGATAAAAGCGAGATGGAGGATCGAACTCGATGTCCATTTCAAAAGTCAAATTCAGCTAAAAAAATGCAAAATGAAACCAAGATCCTGATGAAGTCGTTAGAAATAAAAGACCGAGCCTGTCAAAACAGAAATCAGTGTCCGCTTCAAAATCAGGGATCAACCTCATCAAATGAAAGCTCAAGACGGGGCTAGACAAATCAAAACCAAAAATCAAAAAGTCCAGAAAGCGAGAAATTGGCTGGTCAAAATGACTGAGAAAAACCCAGCCTAAAATCGGGTCACCGAGGAACTAGAGCCCGCTCGAAAACCGTCCATTTCATACACCAAAAAAGGACTCAAAAGAAAAAGTTTGGATTGGATCTGGACCAAAAGATCCAGATCCAGGTCTCACTGAAGATTGGATCGGGTTGGATCCTACGATCCAAACCCAATCCAAAGAACCACCCTTGGCCTATAAATAGGGCCAAGGGGGTTCACATGAACTCTTTTGAAAATTTTGGAAAGGAGGAGAGAGGTTGGAGCACTTAGTCAACAAAGGGGAGAGGACTTGCTCAACAAAAGGGGGAGGACTTAGCTCAAGCAAAGGGGTTCACGTAAAGCATTTGCTCAAAGTGGGAGCATTTGGTCAAAGATGGTAGGCTTGACCCAAGGTGGAGTCAAGACTTGGCCAAGGTGAGTGCCTAAACCTAGGGTGGCTGCACCAAGATGGAGCTCTTGACCAAGTAGGGCTCGAGCTAGGCTAGTGGGTTGCACCTTGAAGGACCAGTTGCACCTGGCCGAACCCACCTTGACCTGCACCTTGGATCGGCTGCACTTGACCGAACCCACCTTGACCTGCACCTTGGATAGGCTGCACCTACCCGAACCCACCTTGACCTGCACCTTGGACCGACTGCACCTGGTCGAATCCACCTTAACCTACACCTTGGACCGACTGCACCTGGTTGAACCCACCTTGACCTACACCTTGAATTGACTGCACCTAACCGAACCCACCTTGACCTGCACCTAGTTCACGGTTGCACTTTGGGCTGACCAAGACCTAGCCGAACCCACCTTGAAGGACCGGCTGCACCTGGTCGAACCCACCTTGACCTGCACCTAGTTCACGGTTGCACCTTGGGTTGACTTAACCTGGCCGAACCATACCAAGTGAAGGTGTTGACTTGACTTGGTCGAACCACACCAAGGAGAGCTTGAAGGACCCGGCTGCACCAGGGTGGAGCTCGACCAAGTGAAGCGAAAGGAGCTACGCACAAAAGACTAAATCGAATGGGGAAACTTGTAAGTACTTTTAACTTCGGTTTTAAACCACTTTTTCCATTAAATTCAATTCGGAACGGGGTTGCATTAATGGAGAGAAGCCTCCCCCCATGTTGTAATATTTGTGCATGAACACGATTGCACCCACAAGCACTTGAGCCTTCTCGCTCTTAATT
This sequence comes from Brasenia schreberi, assembly GCA_036023115.1. Classification (NCBI taxonomy): domain Eukaryota; kingdom Viridiplantae; phylum Streptophyta; class Magnoliopsida; order Nymphaeales; family Cabombaceae; genus Brasenia; species Brasenia schreberi. The sequence goes on along the minus strand of JAYKKT010000081.1, from coordinate 15,079,004 downwards.
GGTGGATGAACACGATCGCACCCACGAGCACTTGAGCCTTTTCGCTCTTAACTGGTGGATGAACACGATCGCAACCACGAGCACTTGAGCCTTTTCGCTCTTTACACTCACACTTGAGCCTTTCCGCTCTCTGCCTCAATATACATTATAAACATTTTGTACTTCGAACCCCCTCTGTTCTTAAGCAAGTATATGTATTTCATTTAGCATGAGTTTTACTTCCGTGATCGTAGAGTGGTTGCACTTCAATTCGCGTGAGTTTACTTTCGTGAATTTAGAGTGAAAGCACTTCAATTCGCGTGAGTTTTACTTTCATGAAAGTAAAGTGAAAGCACTTAAATTCGCATGAGTTTTACTTTCATGAAAGTAGAGTAAAAGCACTTAAATTCGCGTGAGTTTTACTTTCGTGAAAGTAGAGTGAAAGCACTTCAATTCGCGTGAGTTTACTTTCGTGAAAGTAGAGATAAAGTACTTAAATTCGCGTGAGTTTTACTTTCGTGAAAGTAGAGTTAAAGCACTTCAATTCGTGTAACTTTTAATTTTGTGAAAGTAGAATAGTTGCACTTTCAATTCGCGTGAGTTTTACTTTCGTGAAAGTAGAGTGGGTGCAATTTCAATTCGGGTGAGTTCGCATCATCATTCTCGAAAACCCAAAACATAATTTATAGCATCTCTGCATCCACTCATTGCTGCAAATCACTCGAACACTCGCTCAAATCACGCTGAAATTAGGCCACACATTCCACACACACATCAGGCCTAAACGAATAAAACTTGCAAGAAACTTAGGGTCATCCAACCCTCGTAATAAAATTGGAAAAAGAATGCACAAACCAAATTTGCCCAAAACACTTGTCATTTGAAGTAAATACTTGTTCAAAAGTCAAAGTTTCTAAGCGCTTAAACTGACCCTTAAGCATCGGTTCAAGAAGGTTTAAAGCGAAAAGAGTCTGCTTGCCTACAATCGCCAAAGTCAGAAAATTATTTTAAAATCTTCACTAGTTTGAGTAAACTAGCTGGAACGCTCGCGCAAGCGTAAGCACGAAAATGTTAACTTTGAGTTTGCTAACTTGGGAGTGGAAATTTTCATGTTTACAATATCTTCTTATCACAAAGAATACCTGATGCTCCTCTCCATTTTAACCAACAAGCATTAATTCTATGCATACATCTCCATCAATTCTTCCATCACTCTGAAAAATTGAACCTAGGTATTTAAAACTTTCCTTTTGGGGGATCCAATGTGTGCCAATTTTAATTTCTATATCCTCTGAGGTAACCAAATGATCAAACTTACATTCCATATATTCTATCTTTGTTCTACTAAGTCGGAGGCCTTTGCTTTCTAATGTTTCTCTCCATATTTCCAATTTTCTATTAACTTTTTCCTTAGACTCCTCCACTAATACAATGTCATTTACAAATAACATACACCAAGGTACTTCATCTTGAATATGTTTTGTTAACTCATCAATCACCATTATAAATAAGTATGGACTTAAAGTTGATCCTTTATGTAACCCAATATTAAATTCAAAGAAGTATGTCATTCCTTCATTAGTCCTCACACATGTTTTTGCACCATTATACATGTCTCTAATCAGGTTAATGTATGTCAATGGGATACCTCTTTTTTCCAAAGTTCTCCAAAGAACCTCCTTCGGTACTCTATCATAAGCTTTTTCTAGATCAATAAATATCATGTAAAGGTCATTCTTTTTTGCTCTAAAATGTTTCATAAGACGTCTCAAAAGGTGAATCGCTTCAACAGTAGATCTACCTTGCATGAATCCAAATTGATTCTCTATTGTACTTGATACTTGTCTTAACCTACGTTCGATAATTCTTTCCCACAATTTCATAGTATGTCTCATTAACTTGATACCTCGATAATTCACACAATTTTGAATGTCTCTCTTGTTCTTATATATGGGTATAAGTGTACTTGCTCTCCATTCCTCGAGCATCTTTTGGTTTTTCCATACTTCATTAAATAGTCTTATGAGCCAAGTGATTCCTATTTCTCTTAGTATTTTCCAAACTTCTATAGGAATATTATCTGGTCCTACCGATTTACCACCCTTCATATGTTTAAGAGCCTCTTTGACTTCATTCTTTTGAATACGTCAGTAGAAATTGTGGTTTATATACTTTTCTGATTTGGCTAACTCTCATAAGCTAATACTAACAGCTTTATTTTCATTAAAAGCTTATAAAAATAGTTTTTCCATCTATTTCTTATATCATTATTTGTCACTAGAATTTTTTCATCCTCATCTTTGATACATCAAACATATTAAGATCTTTAGTTTTCTTATCTCTAGCCCTAGCTATCCTAAAAATATCTCTTTCACCCTCTTTTGAGTTGAGCTTTTTATATAAATCCTCCCAAATTTTAGCTTTTGCTTCACCCACGGCCTTTTTCACTTCCTTCTTTGATTTCTTATAAGCCTCTAAAGTTTCACTAGTTTTCTTAGCATAATGTAATTTATAACATGCCCTCTTTGCCTTGATTTTATTTTGCACTATTTCACTCTACCACCAAGCTTCTTTTTGTGCCGGTACACCTCCCTTAGATACACCTAACACATCTTTCGCCACTTTCCTAATATGTCTAGCCATATTGTTCTACATATCACAGGGTGTACCAACATAATTCCAAACATCTCCTTGAAGGACTTTCTGTTTAAATATATCTTCTTTCTCGCTTTTGAGGTTTCACCATTTAGTCCGAATAGCTCGATGCACTCTTTTCTTCTTTGTCCATTTTTTTATTTGTAAATTCATAACTAAAAGTCAATGTTGGGTGGTTAAGCTTTATGATGAAATTACCTTGCAATCTTTACAACACGCTCTATCTTTTTTTCTACAAATAAAGTAATCAATTTGTGTTTGTGATAAGCTACTCTTATAAGTAATTAAATGTTCATCTCATTTTTTGAAGATTGTATTGACTATAAAGAGATCAAATGTCATAGCAAAATTTAAAATCTCCCTACCTTCCTCATTTATATCCCCAAAACTAAAGTTCCATGAATCCCTTGATATCCTAATGCCTCTTTACCAATATGTCCATTTAAGTCTCCTCCTAAACAAATCATCTCCCTTTGTGGAATCTTTTGAATTACCTTATCTAACTCTTCCCAAAAAGTTGTCTTTATACTATCTTCTAGTCCTACTTGGGGTGCGTAAGCATAAACTATATTCAAAACCTATGCTCCTAACACTAATTTCAACGTCATGATTCGGTCACTATATCATTGTATGTCTACTACACTATCTTTTAAATCTTTATTTATGATAATACCAACTCTGTTTCGAGCCTTTTCTTTACCTGAGTACCATATTTTAAAACCTTTATCCTCTATCTCTTTTGCTTTTTCTCTAACCCATTTTATCTCTTGTAAACATAGAATATGAATCTTTCTCCAAATCATAGTATCTACCACCTCCATTAGCTTACCGGATAATGTTCCGATATTTCAAGAACCAATACGAATCTTATTATCTAGGACTAGCTTTCTTATCCCCTGCATCCGTCCATATTCAAAATGTGGAGACCCTCTCTGAAAATTATTCACTACATTCGGGCGACAATGTAGCGGGACTAACTTCTTTACCCACACCTGTCCATGATATTGAAACCCTCTCTACAATTGATTCACTACATTCAGGCGAAAATGTAGTGGCCCTTGCTTACTTATTATTGTATTCGGGCTCTTCAACACGTCTTTAGGCAAGGATGCCCCAAAGCAATGCTCATAATTTTTGTAATCCATGTTATAAAAATCCGATGAAGTTTTACGTTGGCTGTCGGAAGCCTAACACAACCCTCCTCCTTTATTTGGGCTTTACAACACGTCGCTAGGCGGGGATGCCCCAAAGCAATGCTCATAATTTTTGTAATCCATGTTATAAAAATCTGATGAAGTTTTACGTTGGCTATCGGAAGCCTAACACAACCCTCCTTTATTCGGGCTTGGGAACGGCAATGTAAGGGTGATCCCTTACATGGGCGGAGTTTTCCTCTTCTACCACTTCTACTTCCAAAATCTTCAACAACCCTCTTTCTCCTAATTGATGGTCGAGAACTACTACTATCAACCTATGTTCTACCATAAAAAAGAATACTATCAACTAATCCAATAGCATCATTATCATCTTCCTCAAACATTCTTAAATCATCATTCTTTTGTCTCCTCTCATGTATGCTCTCAATCATTTACAAACATTGTCACTTAATAGCTTCTGACAAACTTCTAACTCTGTACGTGCAAAGAGCAACTTCTTTCCTAGTCCTTGCTAGGTTGTGTTTTAATCATGAAATTTCACTACTATCCACCTTCTCACAAAATAAACATTTGATCTTCAATCTATTTCTCTTAACTGTTATACCACACTACAATGTCGGATCATCAAACTGAGACTTGGAGTGCCTACCACCCCTTTCTGTCATCTCAATTAAGCACTTCAATTCAATAAAAAACTTGAAAGTAAAAATACTTCATAAATCATCAATCTTCACTTAACACTCAAATAGAGTGTCTCCCACTTCACGAGTACAATAAAAATCATATCCACGCACTTCATAACTTCATATTTTGTCATTCAAAAAAAAATATATAAATAACATAAAAAACATTAAATATAAAAAAATCTAAAAAATCCAAAAGTTATACCATAATTCGAGTTGGGAGCCTTGCACGGATGTAGTAGAGCACTTTTTTTTTAGCCTTAAATAGGATCGAGGGGGAGAGTCACTGGATGATGCCTTGGGAAGAAGTGAAGAGAGGCGAACAGAGGTGAGAAACCTATAAACCTGCGAGTTTTTATTTGGCCAGGGCTATATTGCATGATACGGTATGATAAGTGTGGTTGGGCGATACAGGAGCCTGTATTGTATTGTGGCATTCTATGATACAGTGCGATACATATAACACTGGCTCCAAATGCTCGCAAGAAGCTTCCGAGGATCAATTCATTTCAAACAAAGAGAATCCTTCGAGAAACCAAGCTACTGCCAAGGATGTTTTGGAGCCATTATGTCACCTAACTAATGAAACCACCTAAACCAAGTTGGCATGACCTGTTCACTGACATATAGGTTTTGGGTTGGAGGTTCCAAGCACATTGCTTCGACCCAAGAGGGTTTAATTGACAACACCCTCTTTTTGACATGTCCGGTAGGACATCGAGCGAGGAGATAGTATAATTTGGTGTCTGATTCCTTCAACTGACATTTATGTGCGATTTTTTTGTTTTTAGGAACCCTAACATACAATACGATCTACCTAAAAAGAAAGAAGAGAGAATTAGAAAATAAAGCTCAAAAGAAATAACTCCAAACTCCTTGAATTATAATGTAAGTGATCCCTCGTCTGTCATGCAATTCATGCCCTATTCTCCTCTTGTAAGAGCCGGATCAAGTCGGGTTCATATAATTGGACCTCATTCAAATCCTTACTCAAAACACCCAACCTTGTTCTTTGAGGAACCAATCTGGATCCCATTTCCTTTAGGTCTGATTTACATCTGCCCAAACCAGATCCTATTTCCTTTAGGTCTAATTTAAATCAACTCAGCTTGATCCATCCCTTCGGTTCAAAACAATCCAATTTAACCTTATCCAATCCCATAAATCTCAACCTTAGTCGAATTTGGACTGATCTAAAGACCTTTGTTGAACTAGAATCTACTGGCCAAACTAAAATCTACAATCCAAATCAACCCATTTATTTCAACTTGGATACAAATTTTAGGTTATGCATGTATCCAATCTTCTTAATTTTTTTGAAAGTAAATAAAAACTTAGTCAAGAGAGACTCACCTCTTTTTTACTTTTCTTTTATGCATTGTTGACCCAAATCAAGACATGAGTATGCATAGTTTGTGGTACATCCCACACTAAGATACCTCTTTATCCTCATCAATCCCTAATTCAACCCATGATATTTCTAGAAAAGCCCTTGACAACCCCATGATTTTGCCCAAAAATAAAAACTTGTGCTTTTACACTAAGCTTCATAAAGAGTTTTCAAGTTTACCCAAGAAATATTTTCCACCAAAATTTTAAAATCTAGTAAAATTTTGGTATTTACTACTTTGCCACCAACCAAGTTGTCTTTGTTTGATGCTAAAGAAGAGCGTATGTAAACACTCAAAATTTTTGTAAAAAATATATTCTTAAAAATTATTTTTAAAAGGCTAGTTTCAAAGTGTATAAGGTGAAACCATGAGTCTTTGATTTTATAAAAATTAAAGCTCATATGAAGGAGAAATAAAATATTTTGGAAGAGAAAAGAAGAAAAAAAAAGAATTTTGAAAGTTGTTGGATCCAAATCATAAAAGCATACTTCACCAAAATTTATTCTATGAAGTGGGTTGACTATAACTGATACTCTTTGAGCTTTTGGTTTTCTTTATTTCTTTTATAGGAAGACTTCTACAATTGAAGATGAGATTGCTAGTAGTGCAAGATGAGATTGCTAGTAGTGGAAGATGAGATAGGGTCTAGCTTTTCAGAATTGCTCCTAAAACTAGCAATTGAGAAGAACACATGAACAAAAACAAAAGAGAGAAATTACTAGTAGTGGAAGATGAGATAGGATCTAGTTTCAAACCCAATCGAAGGGGAAATAAACCAAACAAAAAGTTTGACAAAAATAACAAAAAGGGTGGTCACTCTTTTAAGAAAATGCAGGAAACCATTTATCGGGTCAAGTATTTCAGTTGTGACAAGATCGGACACTACAAGAAGAATTGCCGCAATAAGAAGAGTGAAAGAAATAACCTACAACTCGAACAATCAGAGAAGGAAGACATAATCTATGTAATATCATAATGTCTCTACATGGACTATTCGGTGACTGGTTGGTGAATTGACTCAAGAGCGACTAGAAACATCTCAAAGAGTAAGGAAGGGGCAATGGATCTAAAGGATTACAAACTAGGAGAACATCAAGTATATATGGAAAATAATATTTTCTCAGATATTCTGGGAACTAGGTCATTTAGAATTTTTGTACAAGTCACATCGGTTATATTAACTATTGTCATCTATAAAGCTTAATCTAGTTTAGGTCCATGCCTTAGTGAAGAAAGGTTTTGAGGTTAGGTTTGTTTTTGGCAAAGTAATTGTGGGAAAACATGAGAAAGTATTTTTCTCTAGAGAATTTGATGTAGAACATAGATTGTTCAAGCTAAAAATTAATGAAAATAAAAGTTCTTCTGCTTATATTGATTGTGCCTTTAATGTTCATGTGAATGTATGGCATAAACGCCTAGGGCATATAAGTATGGAAAAGTTGAGGAAATTATCTAACTTTGACTTACTACAAAGATTTTAAGAAAATCTTTTAACAAGTGTGAAACTTGTATACAAGAAAAAATGACAAGAAAAACTTTTCCCAAAGAGACAACAAGGGTAACAAACCTATTGAAAGTTATTCACATTGATTTATGTGGACCCTTAAGATTAAGGTCACGTCAAAAAAAGGTTTATTTCATAACCTTTATAGATGATTACTCGAGATATATGCATATATATCTCCTAGTACATAAATCTAAGGCACTTGAAAACCAATTGGGGCATTCAATCAAAGTCTTAAGATCAGATAGAGGTAGAAAATATATCTTTGCAGAAATTTTGGAATTCTATAAAGACTTTGTTATTTCAAAACAAAGATATAATGCCCAAGACAACTCAACAAAATGGTGTAGGTGAAAGATACAATATGACCTTACTAAATATGACAACGTTAATGTTAATAGATATCTCTCTACCAAGGATATTTTGGAGAGAAGTAGTATGTACAATGGTATACATATTCAATAGAGTACCGTGTAAGGTTGTATTCACTACACCATATGAGATGTGGTTTGAAAGAAAACCCAACCTAAATCATCAAAGGAGGTGGTGATCTATTGATCATGTGAAGATCTTTTATGAGTGTAGAGATAAGCTAGACTGCAGATCCTTGAGATGTATATTCATCAAATATCCTATAGGTTCAAAGGGATATCAATTTTATCATAAGGACCATGGATTGATAGATAGCTTTGATGTTGAATTCTTAGAAGATACTAACAACAATATCTTAGAAAATAATGATAAGTATGATGATAATCTAGTAGATTTAGATCAATCATTATTTGAACCAATAGAAGATTTTCCTAAGACAACCAAAACTTTAAGCAGATATAAAAGGCCTAGGGTTGCATCATCTTACTTAAAAGATTATCACACTTATTTTCTAGAAGAAGTGTGAAATTAGGTGGATTTAGATGAGTTAACTGATAACTTGACTTCTCAATAAACTATAAACTCATCGGAAGCAACAGACTAGGAGAAATTTATGGTTAAGAAAATTGAATCCATTGAAAAAAACTAAGTCTGAGAACTGACTGATTTGCCAAAAAGAATGAAAGCCATAAGTTATAAATGGGTTCCGAAAAAGAAATATAAAGACGATGGTTCGATCGACAAGTTTAAAGCAAGGTTAGTATTAAAGGGTTTTTTTCAAAATGATGGGATAGATTATGTTGAGACATATTTCCCTGTTGTGAAATTTGTATCTACAAGAATAATCCTTGGCGATATCTGCATATTATGATTTGGACTTACATCAATTAGATATAAAGATTGCTTTTCTAAACGGAGATTTAGGTGAAATCATATATATACAGCAGCCCAAAGGATATATAGTTGAAGTCCAAGAATGTAAAGTATATAGGTTGAGAAAATCCTTATATGGCCTAAAACAATCACCTTACCAATGGTATTTGACTTTTCAAAATGCCATTATTGAACTCGGGTTTGTGGTTAATGAGTTTGATCACTATGTATATGTATAGAACAGTGGGGTCACTTTGTCATCTTATCTTTATATGTAGATGACATATTGTTGATTGCAAATGACAATGAGATGATTGTCAAAACCAAGTCATGGTTAAACTCAAGGTTCGAAATGAAGGATATGAGGGAAGCATCCTATATCATGGGTATAAAGATTTCTCGAGATAGAGAATCTAAACTCTTAAGTAAGGATGATTGTTCTGGTGAAAGAGATGATAAGCCTAATGTTCTTTATGCACAAGTTGTGGGTAGCTTGATGTATGCTATTCTTGTACAAGACCTGATATCATCTTCATTGTTGGTCTTGTGAGTAGATATCAAAGTAATCCTAGATAACAATATTGGATAGCTATAAAAAGAATTTTAAGATATCTCAAATGAATAAAACACTTGAAATTGTGTTTTCAAGCAGATGAACTGAAAGTGGTCGAATACTCATATGCTAACTTTGCTAGGTGCAAAATGACAGTAAATCAACCTCGGGACAAATAATATTATTTGGAGGTAGAGTTGTTTCTTGGGCATGTAAGAAACAGGGTTGTGTAGCATTATTGTATACACAGAAAGCAGAGTATATGGCTTACTATATGACGGCAACGAGTGCTGTCAGGATAAGCCACTTCATACGAGATTTGAAGCTGGAAATAGTCATCTAGCTAGTTGACATTTATTGTGACAACAATACAACAATTACTCTAATCAAGAGTAGAGGTGACAACTCCAAAAGCAAGCATATAATGGTGAAATATCACTATGTTCATGATATGGTTATGAGAAAGGAAATATCCATCTCATACATGTCAACTCATGATATGTTGGCAGACCCCTTGACTAAAGGCATAACAGAGTATCTTTTCTCAAAATATGTTATAAACATGGGTTTGAGATATGTTTGATTGTTGTGTAGGTAAAAAACCACACAATGGGTGATGATTGTAATAGTAATCATGACATGACATTACTAGAAAAACCTCGCAAAAGTGGGAGGAAAACTAGTATATCAATTCATTTGATTCGAATGGCCAAGTGGGAGATGTAACGCAAAGGTGGCCAATCTCGGCAACTTTATCATAGAAACGGTTGGATTGGTCATCTAGCAGTTACCTATGGTGGAAGTTACGGTGTTAATCTGTAACAGTCAGTCGGTTATGGATGAGCTCTGTAATCGACTAGATAAGGCTCCAATATGAAAAGCCCAGCCAAAAAACCTAGGAGGGAAGGAGTTGGCACTGCTCTATAAATATAGAGCAGCGCACAGGGAAGACATACAGTGAAAATAACAAAGAAACCCTCTCTGGAAAAATTGGTTGTGTGGAAATCGAAAAACATCACAAAAATCCTTACCTCTACTTGTAATTCTGCTGCTCAAAAACAAAAAGAGGTTTGTTGTTGCTGCATACCAGGAGCGAGGAACACGAAATCGGCCTCGGGTCTTTGCAGAGGTCAGCCCAAGCCTTCAAAAACTCTCATGGTGCTTGGTAGGAAAAATCACAAGAGAGGAACCTGCATCCAAAGCCAGCTTCTTACCCATTGGTTCACATCAAGAATCGATAGATTGAACAACTAAAGACTCCTCGTGCCAATGTCATAAAACATAAGGAGTTTCTTAGCTGCCATTTGAATTAGGCTGCACTTCAAAAGGCTAAAAGGGAAGGATCAGAGTCACATAATTGTGCTTGGTTTATGCAGAAATTTATCACCGAGATAAATCATTGACAGGATTAACTGGGTTGTATAGCTGACAATAAATCAATTAAATGTCCATCTTTCAATCTGAGAATCCATGATTATTTAGTACAAGGAGATGAAAAAAGAGAGGGAATAAAGAATGTATGGGTAGGAATAGCGTCTGAATGGGTGGTTGACACTGATAAAAGGATACAATATCAGAAGCTCCTAGGTGGTAGAATCAGAAGGCACTTTAATCAAACTAAACCCTATTAAATATAGTGAGAACTTCACTTTTGTAGTTTGCAAAATTATCACTTTTGTGTTTTTTCCGTGACATTTATTTTGTGCGGTTATGTTATTTAAAAGCCAAAATCGGTTGTTTGGTACAACTTGACAAACATATGTCAGTGCCACATTATTTCCGATTTCATGCATGCATGCCACATCAACCTAAAGTTACCAAATAATGCTGACGTGAAACTGATGGATCATCACTTTACAAAATCAAGCAGCATTTTTTATTGGCTTTAAGTGATATAATGATGTAAACCAAAAGTCACTAAAGTGTTATGAAAAAACCCAAGAGTATTGAAATAACAATTTCTCAAAGCACAAAGTTTTTCCTTAAATATGTTATGATTTTACCATACAGAAAACTTCAAGATTGAAAAAGAAATGACCATAACTAGTCAAATCTAATGCTTGCCGTTTTTATCCCATAAATGGTAGCCAAAAGCACAAGTCTCATTAAGATGTCTCATTCAGTATAAAATCTCCGGTATGGTATAAAGTTATTTGCTTTTCGAGATGGAAGGTTTTTACTTGGGCCTAAAGCTGATGTTGGATTTATTTATTAGTTTAATATCTTTGGCATTAAGCTCACTGAAGCTGAACGACCAGACTCGAGTTAGCTCAAGCTTAAGAATAGAAGCTCACTTGAAAGCTTAAACTTAAGTTGAGCATTTCAACGAAAGTGAAAATAGATGAGAGGCTGAACGATGAAAATGGCTGAAAGGTTGAATCACACGGAAGGGAAACTTGCTGATTTCTTGCGAGCTTCCTCTCTTTTGATCCTTCATGCAACAACTAGGTATGGCAATCCCTACTAGCAGTAACGGACCCAAGATCTTTTTTTGGTAGGACACATCTAAGCGGGTTTCGTTGTATTAATTATAACAGTAAGCTTTTGTAAGTATTACTTTTTAAAACAATTTATAACTCATTTAGTTTTATACTGTCATGATGTGTATCAATTATGTCTATAAAATATCACAATAAGACAATTAATACTCAAAATTTTAATGCTATTGGAAATACAAAATTATCGTGTACGCTTCAAGAATGTAAGCAAATGTGAAAGGAGTAATTCTTTTAAAAATAAAACATTTGATAGGAGTAAATTGTTGAATGAAAATTCAATTTGCATATAACAGTAATGAAATACAACTTGACATTACATATGAAATGTTTTGAGAAATCTTTACTGTTATATAAGAAAAGGGCATAATTGCTCTCCTGAAAACAACTAGTATCATGAGACGGAAAACTTTCATTAAGAACTTGTCAGAAGAAGATCGGACTCACAAACATAACTCAAAAGAAAAGAATAGTTCTAAAGAGAATAAGAATATGGAAAATTGAAGAAACAATCTTCACAGTAAGAAAGTAAACCCATGAAGGGGAAAGACTGCAACAGCATTGCAGCAATCAAATAGTCCGCAATGTTGTTTTGTTTGTGTCTCATACAATTTGAGAAAGAAATGCATCACCGGAAGCGTATGAGACGACATTTTAAATAATAAAAACAGTATACATGTCATAAAATGTAAGCATGATGCATGGGTTATTGATGAAAATAGCCAAAGCAGCAGAGAATAAAAAACAAAGGAGAAGGAACGAACGAAATTGGGGGAAGAAACGAGTCAAAGAAAGAAAGGAAGGGAGACAAAGAGGCAGAACTCGACTAGCAGGGGTGGGTTGAGGTGTGCCGGTGGCGCTGCTCTGTTCTGTTCTGCCTCCCGTGACAGAGCTCAGAAAGAGATGAAAGAGGGAAGGGACCAAACAGACACGAGGCCTACGATGTTGTGTGCCCTAAACTTTACAAATAAAAAGTACAATTCTTTTATAGCTTGAAGGCTTAAATTCACTATATTTCTTTCTTTCTTTTTTCCTTCAAAATTTCAAGTGGGGCACCTGACTTTTTCCAGCTGCGGCCCTCTTCATCTTCTTCAAAAGTTACAAGTTTTTTCCTCAAATTTCAGGCTTACCCACAATCCACCATGGGTGCCCCCCCTCCAACCTTGCATGAAGTGACCTTTTAGGGTTGAAATCACGTCCCACTGTGGGGTACACATATCACTATGTGAAGTGAAGTCACGTTAGGGTTAATCCTATATATATATATATATATATATATATATATATATATATATATATAGGAAACAAATCTCAATCATTATCTTTTATAACCAATGCATGAGATTTGAGTCTATAAAGTAAAAAGTATATGTATACATTTTGTAAGTACACTTATTCACTTGAACACTTTTACTTTTTAAATTTTAAATCTTAATCGTCCATCAATAAAGATGGTTAGTCGAGATTTGTTTAAATTTTATAGTAACCAAGGATGCTAGTGTGTACTCGTTTCTCTCTCTATATATATACATACATACATATATATATATATAGAGAGAGAGTGTGTTAAATAGTAATATTTTCTTATGCACAATCTTACATAACCATCTTTTCATATTTCAATTTTTATATCAACAGTAAAAATTTAAATTAAAAGTATCATTTTACTTTTGTAATATGCATTTAACTATGTTCATTAAATACAAAGTGTTTTATCATCTCAAACATTGAACCATAAAAATACTTATGCAAGATTATGCACTAGCACTATATATATATTTTTTTTATATATAGGCAAAGTCACTCCTTGAATTTTTATTTGATATCTTTTTGGCAATTGCTTCTTGTCAAGAGAAGGGAGTCTTTGTTCATTTGAGGCAGCAACAATTTTTGCATCTCAATGACAACTTCCCCCGTTTGCTCTCGAATGTTGGTTGTTGCTTGGACACCATGTCAACAAGGTATGGATCCAGAAGTACCTGATTTGCCTTGACTTCTTGCACAGAGGAGTTGTAATCAATAAGATAGACTTCGTCCCGGCCAGAAAACAGAACTTTTAGAACCGAAACCAAAACTGATGTAGTTTATGAACTTCGGTGGTTCGTGTCACCTTGGACCCGCCAAGTGACAGCGACGATGTGTGATATATATTGGCTAGCGATAAGCATGTTGAAATGTGCTTAACCATAAGTCCTCTACTGTTGAAGTATTAAAAAACTTCTAAGATTTTCCCATTAAGAAGTCTATGCATGTCACACCTATTTCGGTTTCGTGTCACATGTTCGCACCCGACATGCGATACATTGACTGATTATTTCTCTAACAAAGCTGTAGGATCTTTATACCTAATTTAAAAGTTGCATTTGATTTTAGAACTAAGCAGTACATAGAAAGTTTACAATGAGATTAAGAATTTGTGATGAGCCGAACAGTTCTCATGTAGCACATCTTCTTTGGCGAGCTCCACGAGCCACCCCGAGCCAGATACACACTCTTCATGAGCTCAGTTAATGTCACGAGCTGAACTGAGCCGATCTACAAACAGCACGGTTTCTTAGTTTACTATGCTATTGAAGTGTCGACCTATAGAGAAACGATTGAGGCCATAATCCCAGTTAATTAAACAGCTCCATCCTGTAATCTTCTTGTTACAATTAGTACATATTTTATGAATATACATAGCTTCAGTTTCCCTGAATTTAGTATTTTCGGCAAGTTAAGTAATTTTTAGACATTTCATGGAATAGGGGGGACATATTTTCGACACTGCATCGCCATGACAATGAGAGCAGAAGCTTTATATCATCTCAGTGCAGCTAAACTGTGCCCCCCATCTGTCTTTCATGCCTTTTTTTATACGTTGATGTGATACATGGAATAATATTCATTGAAATAATGCAAGCATTCCAGAATGGGCCAAACCACATGGATGCAATCTTTTCATGCATTGATGCAGACTGTCCAGTGTTAGAGACAATGCAAACACTGTGCATAAATAGGGTTTTGAATGCAATGGATATGAGCTCTTTATACTGTTGATCCATTACTGACACCCTTAACTGTACATTTATTTGTTTGTCATTATTGCATTACTTCTTATGTTTTCCCTCGTCACATCACTTATCTAATAAGCTAAGCACTTCATCATGTGTATTTCTGGGAGTAGTATTCTACAGTCATGAGTTAATACAGGTATGGTTGCTGGAAATTTTGTTGAAGCAGATTTCTTTATGAGAATTACAATGGGGAGGCCGAAGCCAAGTATATTATAAACATGACCAGTTTGGAACCTGCTCGGTTCGGTTCTGGTTTCACCTTTCATGAAACAGGAGCTAACCCCAGTATCTTTATAAAATGTTTCTTTAAGATTTTTTAAATATTATTTAAGTCTGATTGTGGACTCAAACTGGAACTGTGATGAAACCAAGTTTTTCAGAACCATAATGGGAACGGGCCGGTTCGTTTACGGTTCTAGGTTTTGATTTATCCGGAACCAGCTATGTCAAGGTACACACACCTGGATATCAAACTTACTACTTGCAACTTGTCAATTTGAGTCCCCTAACCAGGTAAGTTACGCTCCAAGTGCTTGTCCAAACAGATTTTTCTTTTGGGAGTTACCACGGAGAGGCTGAGATGAGGTATGCATGCTCCCTCCCTGTATTGAACTTAAAACCTGTAACTTGTGAATGAGCCCCCTAACCAGGTGAGCTATGCTCGTCGTGCTTGTCCAAACAGATTTTGATATGCACAAATCATTTCTTTGTGTAATTGTATGCTCGTGCATGACAGAGTGACAACAATGTCTGAGGCGTTTGAAATGTGTATTTACCTTGAGGATGTTTCAGATGGAATTCAGGCGCTAGATAGATCTATTTAAAGTTTCAAACGCACTCAAAAAATTATAATATTGATGGATCTAGACATGGCTGATTCTGGTTATCCCAGACCTAGAATCGGAACCGTCGATTTTGGAGCAGTTCCTGTTTGAGCTCTAACCCACCTAAAACTAAACAACAACGCTGTTTCCCATACTAGATGGGATTGATTATACGGATTCTTTATTTTTATAGAGTTTTATCATGTATCATACTTATAGTTAACTGAGCTAGATCATTCTTTATTGTTTCTTTCTAACACTTTTGTGATCTTCCTCTTTCTTTTTTACCATTTTCACAATATAGTTTTTCATACCTTGTTATTGGAACTACTTTTAGCTATCTTTTTACATGTTCAAACCATCTTAAATGGTCACTTTATCTTTTATTGGTGCCATTCCCAACTTATATATGGTCTTTCCTTATATAATCATTCATCGATTTCAACATCTTCATTTCTAAACCACTTAAAACTAGAAAAATTCGAATTTTAAAGAAAAAACAACAAAACAAGTCGGTTTCAGGTTTTATAAAAGGTGAAACTGGAACCAACCATGTGGTCATCAGTTTTGGGCCCGATTCCGGTTTCAACCATTTTTTTGTTCTAATTCGGTTCCAAACTTGCCGTGTCTAAGCGGACCCATGTGCATACCTTCAAAATTTAAGGCAAAACAACTTATTTCAGAGGCTTATTTGCGAGCTCGAGAATGTAAAAAAGCCAAGAATGTTTCCCCTTTCTTTGGTGGACCCTAGTCTCAGGCAATGACATCTTCACTGCAGGTATTGAACTTTTTGCCTCCTTCAACTTTAAAGTTTAAAAAAAAAGACTACTTTTTATTTTTCCTTCCTCTTTTGATTGGCAAGTTGGGTTTTGCCCACTTTAAAAAGCCATTCCTTGGCCTTGAACTCATGACCTCCTTCACTTAATGGTTTGGAGAACTTGACCCCTAGCCATGACAGACATGGCAAGCCAGGGTCCGGCGGATCATCCTACATGATTCTTATTCCCAAGTATTGAACTCATATGAAAATTCATTTTACTGAACGTTTTCATTGTCGACCTTAGCCGGCAGAGCGGTAGTTCTCTTCACGTGAACTTTGTAAATGCATCTAAGTTAAGTTGCTAAATTGGATTCATTCTATTTGTATTATAGATATCTAGCATCAATGTTTTGATGTTTTATGACAAAAAATGCTAAAAGAATTAATATCAAGCCCTAATGCAACCGTTTTGCCGTATCATGCTCTATCGAACCATCTAGCCCGAGCCAGTCTGACTCAACTTGGTTTCAGCTTGGGTTGTACATGAATGGTGACCGATTCATCAACATGTTAAAGAGAGGCTGTCCAACAGGAAGAAGAAGTCTAGTGACTTGGGGCACATTTGCTTTGATCCTCTACTATATCTTTTCAACAGCTTCTTCTATTGATTTCAGAACATTTGGTGGAATATTTAATAAGGAATCCACAAACTTTTGCTGATAACAAGCTATGATTGCATCATATTTAATATTATTGACAATAGTTATTATTACTTCTAATTAAATATGACAAACAACATCGAGGCATCTTGAATGCTTTAAAAATCTAGTGACAAAGCACAAAGAACAGCTCACCCGGATAGTGGGTCGGCTTAGAAGCGAAAGATCATGAGTCCAATAAGGGTGTGTGCTTAGGCTTTGGCCTCCCCATTATACTAAAAAAGAGAATCTAGTGATTGAGAGAAATTCAAAAGGTTTTCTTTAATTGCTTCGTGGTTGAATCATGGTCAATATGGACGCTTTGTGGGTTCAAGTGATTTGGGTCCCTATGCTTGATTCAAGGCTTTAAGAGAATTAGACTTTGATCTTTGGTGTTCGCAGTTTCAAGCTCGATTATGCATCAAACACAGAACTCATCATTGGTGTGAAACTACGACTACGTAGGCTCAATTTGAGTCAAAAACTTCATCACGTGGAATAGATAGGTCACATGAACAGGATTCATAATCTTCGCATGAAAACCCAAGTACCTCTTTCTTTCTCGTGTTACGATCTTGCCTCATCCAAAAAAAACTCAAATATCAGTATCATTCACGAATCAAACATGAAAGCATGATTCCTCGAAACCTTGATTACAAGCTTGCGTGACTCTAAGCCTACATTTTTGGTACGAGAAACTTAGCACAAAAAATCAAAGATACCCTCAGGTAACATCTCGAGTTCAAGCCTTATGAACAGAGAAAACTGGCATTGGGAAAACTTTAACCCACGGTGACTCGAAACGGGTTAGTGGAGGCCCTTGTGAGCCTCCGGATGCCGGTGGCTTAGACCAATAAGAATTGCCCAACAACTCAACAAACACTTCATCAACCTTTTCACATGGGCTGTCAACAATAATAAGTGGCATAATAGCCGATAGTATAATAAATATATGCTTAAAGCTGAACACTAAGAAACTAAACAGAAAAGAACAGCTAAGAAGAGAATCCCATGCAACATGCCAATAAATTTGATAATAAAATAATTGAAGAATGGAAAAAATATATAAGGAAGACAAAAAAATCCACAAATAACAGTTATTAACCACGCCACGATTTACCATTATCGACATCACAGGAGTCATAAAAGCCATTGTTATTTTGATTCTTCTACATGACAGTGTTCCCACCTTAATCTGTTCCCCGCTAATATTATCAAACCATGATACAAACGCATCCTTGCATGCGCACTCACATGAACTTAAACACACACACACACACATCCATTCGTCCTTTCTTGGCAATCAGCTTCTGTTCTTGCACTTCTCCACAGCTCTAGGTGCTGAAATTCAGAAATTAAAGAAATTGAGTTTGGATGAAACTAACATAACATTAAAGCTGCTCACGGAATCACATAATATGCAACGAAATTTGTGATATTTGGTTTATGAAGAGTATCATTTCTTGTTTGGATGACCACAAAAGCAAGAAATGTTGAAATCAACGATATTCGGGATTTCAATGGCGTCTAAGTATGCATTTTGACAGATCAAGTCAAAGTGTGTTGCCTTTGGAGTAGACACAGCCCATGACTTGAGCCATAAGACTGTTCAAGTTGATCAAGCATATATAAATTAAAGCAAGTGTTTAATAGCAATATCATAAAAATGTAAGAAACAACTAAGTTTGGTAGGTGGGTTTAGATCAACAAACCGAGTCCGATGGCCTCGGATCCCTTCATTATTCGAAGCCGCTTGCAAGAATCCACAAACATCCTGCAAAATAGTAAGAATTTTCTCAGCAAAATGGCTTAATCTATTTATTTTTCGATAATACACAATAACCATAATTACCATAAGTTTCTATTACTGTTTGAATTAGTAAAACAATTAATAATATTAAAAATGAGTATATATGAATTTAAATCGTGGAATTTATCAAGCTAAGTACTTACTCCCATGGTACATCTCCCACCAGCATCCAGTCTCCATCCTTGTCTTCATAAGTAGGCACGTACTCCGAACCATTCAGTAGATCCATCAACTTCTTTTCGTTCATGAAATCCTTACCGTTCATCCCTTCCAAAAAAAAAAGATCTCCTTTAAACCAAATATAAACATAAAAATAGGTCATTTAACGCAACCATAAAAGAAGATAATTAATATCACGAACAGTGGACATATCATCACCATGATCATCGTACATTAACATAAAGTTAATAGTAAAAAATCATGATCATACCTATTGTGAAGCAGCTGAACATGTTCTCCAAGGCAGTAGATAGGTCTTGGTAGCTCTTGTACATCTTGAGATCCACTTTGCGAAGGTACGGCGCACCATCCATGCTCACCTTGACGAATGAGGCGCTGCTCTTCTCGCCATCCTCTCCACTCTTGTTGATCGACTGGACGGTCATGATATTCTTCCTGAACGATCGGACGGGTGGCCAACCCACCACTTGTGCTCTGCGTAAGCCATCACATTGCCACCCATTAAACGCCACCACCAATACACGTACACGCGCACGCTCACGCAACACAGAGAGAGAGAGGATGGTCTCTAAGAAACTTCACGTCTCTAAGAAATTTTCTCCTAAGGAGCAATTTTCTAAGGGTTGTTTCCAGAATCACTGATTCGTTTTGAGAAATTTCACTTGAGATCATGGTAACAATTGAAGGGTTTTGTTCGTATTGCACTCGTTTGTTTCATTATGAATTTAATAACATCATATGAATGACATTTTGAGGATATTAACAATCTATAATGAAAAATATAAGAAAAATCATGGCCAGATTTATTTTTTGGTGATATATGGTGTTGTCTCTTGAAAGATGGATGCCAAAACCATCTCCCTCACTTTGGTCTGGAGGATAATTTCAGTAGATTCGAAGAACCACCACTCGGAAACGTCAAAGAACATTCAGTTCTACTTGGTAATTGTAGAGAAGTCATAAATTCGGTGGCATCTCTTACTTGGCTGCGGGTAGTTTCCCCAGATCGTTTGTGCAATTAGGAAGAAGGTTCTGCTTGGGCAGGTTCGTCATCTTGCCGCCAGCAGATTCCTTTGCACCGAGCTTCAGGTTGCAGTCCACCTCCTCAGCCGTCGTCGTTTCGGCAAACAACCTCTTGCCGGTCGACTTTACGGTTTCATTGTCACCGCCGGGCAGGCCGAGCTTCAGCTCCGTTGCGTCGAAGTTTAGCGCCATCGATCCCTCCTCCTTTCACTTCAATTCGAACGATGACTGCTTGCTATCCTCGAGTACCTATATACTAATTTCTCCACTAGCTTGCTAGCTACTTTTGCAGAAGATCGCTCGTCTTCAATTCGATACCGCAATACAAATTAAAGATCTTGTTGGGTTCTGCTTTCTCCTTCCGCAATCTTCCTTTCTTCCACCTTTCTGTCACTAGAAACCACAAACATCGTGTTAATGCTAATGTTTTGGCTGATAAATATGAGGGAGGCGGAGAGGAAGCTGCACTGTGTGATGTAAGCCAATAATACGGCGACAAGTGAAGAGATCATAGATGCCTATCTGACGTCATGCATGGCGGGAGCAACGGACGCAGTGTGAGGAGCAGCAGCAGCTTGAGCGCCGTCGGATGGCAAACGTGGTCGGCCCGACTTTTTCGGAGTCCGTATGGCGTTTGTTGTTACGAGCAAACCCTTGGTTTCTTTGAGAACGAGTCGGTGTCAAGGCGATACGTTCGCTTCGAATCGAATGAACCGGGCGTAGGTCATTTTAACTAAGCAAACTATAAACAGAGTTAGATAATCGGCTGACGAACGTCGATAATATCGCTTCTCATATATAATCTGGAGTGAAACTATAGTTCTTCTAAGAACGATGAGAAATAGATCACTTGGGTCAGGAGTACGGTGTGCATGTGACTACAGCTTCCCCGTTGTATCGAAAATAAGTAAGTTGAAACTTTGTTTTTACTTAATTTTCTTATAAAAAATAAAAAGTTAATCACTTTAATTGCATTATGACGTAAACAAGCTGTATCTAACCGAACAAAATTTACTCATGTTTAGGTTGTACCGTTTAGCGAGTCAATTACGGCCTCGTCCCGAGTCGAACCATTCCGTTTATTAACCGGGTCTAGGGTATTCTAGTCACTGAAATAGTGTTGGTGGTGCACGAAAAGCGCAGCGCGACATCATCACCAGAAGCAAGTGGAGTTTAGATTGAAATTCCACAATCGCCCCTAACGGAGCGGTCCCGTTAACGAAACCCGTGGGTTTGGATATAAATCCGATACTTTGTTCCGGGTCGGAACCAATTTAGATCTGTCCCGAAACCCTATTCATAAACACTGTCATTCTCCACGGATAGGGTTATCAAATCTGGACCTTGAAAAACCCAAATATTACCCGTTTCAGTTGGTTATTCGGATCCGACTTTTATTTTACAAACTCCAAAAACGAAAATCTGCTGGATCCATCGGTACGGCAGTATCCGGACCCGAAGAAGGAAGGCACTGAGAGTGTTCTCGAGTGCGTCCCGCGTTGCACCATGGCACGTTGGTCCCACTCTCTAGTCGGGGGAGAGAAGCATCGCGGCTGTGGGACCCATGGGGCCCTCCAGCCAAATCAAGTCAAACAGGAGAAGGCAGGTGGTCAGATTCGCTGGCGTGGGGCCCGCCTCTTGCATGTGGCTAGGATGCTGGCATGTCCCACTGTCGCCTGTCGGGGCCCACCAACTCTTCCTCCATGTGCAACGGCTGATAATTTAGGTGCCTTCCCAAACCTCAAATCTTGGCCGTCCAAACCAAACTCCATCACTTAATTCTTCTTTCCCGTTAATAGGGACACGATGACACGTATCCGAAACCCCACTAAGCCACCCAACTAATCCAGTTAAAGCCGGGTTGAGCCCAGTTTGGGATTAAAGCTCTCTAGTGAGTTTTTCAATATAATTTATATCATTCTTTATTCTTTATTGTTTACTTTCAATATTTGTTCTTCTTTTTTTTAATATTTTCATAATCAAAGGTTACTAATTTGATTCTTTGTGGAGTGCATAATATATGGCAATGTAAAGAACGACAAATCCCACCTTGGACTGCATGAATGACGAAGAATATCGACTCTTACAAAACTTAGAACCGAAACAAAGCTTTTGCCATATAAAATTTAGCTTAGGTAGAACTTTGTTCATTCATTCTAAGCATCCATATTTTCACTTGCATAGGAGAGTTATCCATTGATTTGTGTAATTAGAAGTAACAAATCAGGTTTACAACGAAACTTATGAGTTCGATCACTAATCCATGGAATGGACCTCCACAAAGATTTGAAGAGTAAAGAAGATGCGTAATTGAGTTATGTGGTTCCTCATATAAAGTTATTGACTCCAAAGATATGATAATATGTGGAAGGAACAATTTCTTTGAAGCACACGCGAACCTTGCTTCAAGAGAGAAAGTGTGGCTGGCTATATGAATTCATAGTCGCCATTGATCTCCATATTGTAAAACTTGATATATAAGAAATGATTTATTAACAAATCGTTGCAATTGTTAAATCAAAGGAAATATAATTCAGTATTGTATGTGTGATTTTTTCTGTTGAATGGAAACCTGACAGGTTCATGTGTAAATGGTGAAAAATCTATTGCTTTTAGGTATTATCTTATTAATTAACCTTATAATATCCAATATCCTTGATATACAAGGAATGTAGAAGATGTAGTCATGTGGTTATACACACTCTCAGTGATTGGATTATATTGCTCATTTATGTCTAACTATTATTTTTTAGAATATCAACATAATAATATTCTCTTTGGCTCTTTTTAAAAAAAAGCTTTCGTACTATCGAAAAGCAATGAGCAAGTATCTAGGATCCGCCCCGTTGATGAAGGATACGATTGTGCTGCAACGGTGCGGCCAATCCGTCATTGTCAAATTGTTGCAGTTCGGCACTGAGTCGAATTACCTTTCAGACTTCTTCGGTTTTGCTTTCTTCACATTCTCTACATTGTTGTATAAATTTAAGAGTGGGGCAATCCGTCATTCTCAAATTCGAAAAGGTTACTTAAAAGTGAAAAATGCATGCAAATGATGACTATGTTCACACTTTTAAATGGGTACACATAATGTGTACGTAGAAAAACACATACCACACACATACATATATATATATATATATATATATATATATATATATATATATATATATATATATATATATATATATATATATATATATATATATATATATATATATATATATATATATATATATATATACATGTATATGCATATATATATATATATGTATATGCATATATATATATACATATATATATATATGTATATTTATGTTTATGTAATAGGTTTGACTTTATATTTTAACATTAACACTAAAAAAATGATACTCATTTTTTTTCCTTTGTAAGAACTGAAAATAATAAGATTATTTTTTATATTTTTCCACACACTCATAATGATACCATATCTAAATAAAAGCAAAGCATAAACAAGAGAGACTAGTAACATAAGTGTATAAAAAACAGTTTTAATATGTTTTTAATTCAAATGTCAACCATTCATATTTAATATTGAATGATTAACATTTATTTTAAAGTATATACCAATCTCTCTCTCTCTCTCTCTCTCTCTCTATATATATATATATATATATATATATATATATATATGTGTGTGTGTGTGTGTGTGTGTGTGTGTATGTATATATGTATTATGTGTGTGTGAGAGAGAGACATCATTTCTACCTACCAAAAAGGTGATTTCAAGTAATTAAATAGGTGGAAACGGGATGCCTCTCTCTCTCTCTCAAATTCTAGAATCAATCTTAATCCATTAGGATGGAATCATTAGTAAATTAAGTGTTTTCTGCTTTTTAACTTTGTTAATCCAATCGGAGGAGGCTCAATTGAGTTATATTTTCAATAATTGTTAGCAATTTAAATAAACAAACAAATGTGTATATATATATATGAAAAAACTTCATAAAAGTATCTTGAGGGTTTTGAGTTTTTCAATTTAGTCCTTATGATTTGAAAGCTACTACAAACTATCATGTGGTTTTCAATGTTTATCAGTTTAGCCTAGCTATAGCAACTTATATTAGCTAAGTAAGATGCTACGTCGTCATTACCCGCCATGTCCATTAGCATCACATACCACATCAGCTTATCTTTGTTGTTCTACTTAAATATTAATTAATATTAAATTTAAATCTTAATTAATATTAAGTATTCATTACTATTTTTAATTATTGGAAGTTAAACTTAATAACATTAAAGCTATATAAAAATTAATGTAATATTCATTAATACTTAAATATTAACTAGATTTGCTTTAATTATTATTTAATATTAAATATTCTTTAATATTACTCATTATTGTATATTTAATAAAATTAAAGTTATGAAAAATTTTAATTTAGTATTTAATAATACATAAAAGCTCATTAAATTTAAAATTAATTAAGAGTAAATGTTCTTAATATCACCTTCTACAAGAATCCATCTTCCACGTCATTTGTGGGTGACACTGGTAATGCTTAGGGGGCAAATTGATAACCATTGAAGGTTTAAAACCACAAAGGCTAAATTGAAAACTTGGAAATCTCAAGGTATTTTTGAGAAGTTTTTCTTATATATATATATATATATATATATATATATATATATATATATATATATATATAGAGAGAGAGAGAGAGAGAGAGAGAGAGAGGATCCTCCATACATATTGCTTTTGGTTAGCATGATTGAAATAATAATAATATCCTTCATACTTTTTAAAACTCCTTAAAAAAATTTAAATTATGCTCATGCTACTCAAAAGCAACGGTAGACATGAACCTGGTGGAAAGAATAAAGTTTTCCTATATATATGTATGTATGTAAAAGTGCTGGTAGTTACCGTCACAAATTTGGTGAGACAATTTGGATCATGCAAATATTTTGTCTATTAATACTTTTGGATTTGGGCATTTTAAATACTGAAACTGTTTAGTCCTTGGATTTGTATTGGGTTTTCCATGTGTTATTCAGTGTTCATGCCTATATTGGTCAAACCAAACACATTTTGCGTTTTTTCATGTATCTTTGGGTGGACACGACTGTAGACTTTTCAGGTTGTCCTCGTATCAGCTTTTCTTATCCAACTTGGTATTTTTACAATGCACTTGTTATCTTATTTGTGTAAGGTTTTCTTAATTCATTCATATTTTAAAGTAAATATCTTTATGATGCAGCATATCATGCAAAGCATGTGACTTCCAATGCCAATGTCATTCGAATCAGTTCTGGAAAGGAAAAAATTCCAAGCACTAGCAATTTTGCATCAAAGAACAAGCAAAATACATCATCAGCTGTTCCTTCCTTCTCTTTTGATGTGATGCTTTTATTTAAATTATGGATAACTGACTATATCTTTCATGGAAGATTAGTGCAACATCATGCATTTTCTTCTTCTTCTTTACTAAATCATCCTTGAATATAGTTGACTTTAGTTTACCCTTAGAGAAAGGGTTGAATTTGAGCCCGGATAAAAGAGAAAGACTGTGTTAGGTAGTCAACTTTCAACAAAAAAAAAACTATGTCGGACCTTAGCAGCAATAACGCATTTGATCTTATTAGAATAGTAAAGTTAGGGTAGTGTTTGATTCATGGTGTCAGGACCATGACACTATAACTTATGGTAATTTGTTTTGTGAGTGCTATTGATGTTTTGGATTTTTGTGTAAAACCCTTGAGTCCAGTTTTTATGGCTCACTTCTTTTTTTGGTGTCGAATCTCTGACTTAAATTGGCCCATGAAACAATAATTTTATATTAGTGTCAAGTTTAATATTTGATGTATAACGAAACTTAGAACTACGAGCACAAAAAATCAAAGTTCATTGGATGCACCCACTAGTTGGCGCATTTAGTATGGGCATAGTCTTCTTTGAAACCAAGGAAGGATTACATAATGCAGGTTGATCTACCGTCGTGGGCGGAAGAAAATTGTGTACAAAAATGCTTGGTTAAGAATTAAGAAATAATCATCAAATAGTCGATCTACAATCGTGGTGCAAGCAAATGACAAAGACACATGGTTGCCCCTAGCATACATTTCCTTTTCATGCCAACATACATTTGCAATTGTTTGACATATAATGTGTGTGTGAGAGAGAGAGAGAATTCCTCTTCAAGTCAAAGATGCAGGATAGACATATAATGAACTATAATAATACTTTGCAACAATGAAGAAATCCATAATTCGAAAAGATTTATTTATTTATTTTTAGATGGTCCACCGCTTGTAGATGATGGCAATTAATATTCCATTTTACTTCCTAATTACTTTGCTTTAATCGCGAGATTATTGAACAATTTGACTTAACAAAGCAGAAATCAGTCTTCACCCTATTACTTAACTGTTAGAAGGATTATTAGTTTATTTTAATCACTAAAATAAATTGTCACTAAGCGGTAATCAGGATTAACACGTTAACTTGTGGAGGGCCCAAAGAGAACGCAAGACACGAGAATCTTTCTTAGGCCGATTTGGTCTCTTACATATTCGAGATGTTGGTTGAACAAGAGACACTTATTAAAAGGGGCTTCCCGGATGTTTAGAGGGTTCAATCTAGCTAACCTGACCGGACTGCCCGTTAGTTGAACTTCTTCCAATTTGAAGTTGGTGTGGGGGGGTGGGGGAGCGAGGGGGCTGGACGGGCACAAAATGCCCGGAAAGTAGGGCACCCTGTTGGTTCATGATGGAGACCCTAACTCGTCTTTTCCATAGCTGACCTAACCACATTGTGTGTGTGTATATATATATATATATATATATATGTGTGTGTGTATATATATATGTGTGTATATATATATATATGTATACATATATATATATGTATATATATATATATATATATATATACATATATATATATATACATATATATATATATATATATATATATGTATGTAGTGTGTGTGAGGGGGGGAGCGCGAGAGTGTAATACTGCTGTTTGGATCATTACAATGTAGGCTTTTATATCGTTTTCATTTTTCTGATTGTGTATTGCATGGGATCGTATGATATAATACAAGCAGTATAATCAAGTTACCATGATGTTTTATAAAACTTTTTAGTTTTTAGTTTAACTTTTTTTTTTAGAAGAAAAGTGTATAATATATATAAGTAGTGGTAAATGTCTAACGTCTTTCGATGCATAACCTTACATCAACATCTTCACTATTGGATTGACATGATCAACATAAGAGATTTAATCTAAAGTAGCATTATACTTTTATAATTTACATCTAATATATAGTACCTTTTATTTTATCATCTCAAAGATTGAAGAGTAGAAATATTTATGCAAGGTAATATCCTGATATGCATTTAGCACTATATAGAGAGAGATAGAGGACCTTGTTGCCAAATGGGTAGCGTTGTAAGCAGTAGATATATAGTACAAGAAATTTGCAAGGTAGCGTTGTAAGCAGTGGATATGCAAGGTAATATCCTGATATGCATTTAGCACTATATAGTAAATTTGCTGGATATTCTTTGGACGGCAGTAAATCTACCGGCAATTACGACCGGGAACAAGCCGGAGAAACGAAACATGGCTTGCTCATCAAGCTGAGCTCTCATCATGTTTAGATGGTTCGGCTGAAACAGACATTAGCCAAACGTGAGGTGAGTTAGACAAGCTGAAAGAAAGAGACTTTTCATGTCCGGTATTGAGTAGAATATTTACTTTATAATTGTAGATTAAGTTAAAATTATATTTTCGTACAAAATTGTTGTTCATTGTTTTATTAAATTATGCCAGCCCAGTTCATTGGGTTAACATGATTATCTAGCGTATATGTTTTCCTTTCTTGGATTATCAAGATGGGTTAGACAGACCCAAAACCAGATTACAAGAATGGATCTGTATAAGGATCTATATATTTACCGACGGAGGTGACCACTCAGGCTGTTGGTTCTCCAAGCAAAAAGGATGACCTAAGGAACCCATCAACCCGAGACATTGCCCGATCCAGAAACTTGTTTAGGGTGGGGCAGGCTTTAAATTTTTAAATTTTTTTTGAAACTTCAATACAAAAATACAAATTTTCAGAATTTCGGATAGGGCAGTCACCCCAACTCACTGGCGCGAGAAGTCTCCATATGATTCCTTTCTTTCAGTATCCAAAGCCACTGGACGCTGCCGAGCTGCATCAGCTCTAGAATATATGTGCATGTAAATGTTATACGTACTTGATTAGATGAAGGAATACGAGTCAAGCTGAATGAACGTGAATAATTCATGCTTGTAAACCATAACGAGACACCTCATAGTCCGTTCTTTCAAATTGAAAATGAACAGTCACAACTTGTTAAAAACAAACCGAGCCAAACCCGGGCTAGCTGGCAAAGATGGACTTATGATCCAGAGCTAGAAAATTCAAGTTGTTATCAATGGGGAAGCGAAAAGTTTGCATGTCATAGAGAAGCTTAGACCATTATATTTACCGCATACGATATAAAACATGAGCAAACATGTTTAGGGGGTGGTAAATCCTCTCTCTCTCTCTCTCTATATATATATATATATATATATATATATATACATGCTTAGGTATTGAACTTATGACCTGCATCTTGTATACACAAATATAGAGAGAGAGGAGAGAGAGTTTGTCTTTGACTCATGTTCGACTATTGCTTTTCAAAAATATGAGTGTAATAACTTTGTCCTTATCTTTTTTGAAAACCCTTAGTAATTTTAAATTAAACTCATGTCAGCAAAAAGCAATGGGTTGTTGCATGAGTGGACATGTCAAAGATGGGCATGATCGAGTTTTCATATATATTGTTATGGTTAGTCACAAATAGTTCTTAAGTTGCTATTAAGCATTGCACAATTCCTTGCTTAAAGTCTGTTGCAAGAATTCCTTGCATTGATCTCAAGTATTGAGAAAAAAAGGTCTCAATTAATATAATAAAGTAATTAGAGTAAAAGATAGTACAACACCAATCAAAGATGTAATGATAAGAACAAGATTAAGAGGCAGTTTAGATGTTACTAGAGAGGAAGTGGAAGAAATTGGATGATGAACACTTTCAAAGAGGTGAGGGAATACATGAGAAACTGTTTGAAGAAAATGGTAGGATATGTTTTCTTTAATTGAGCTCAATGTTGTTGGTATCATACAAGATAGAGCAGAATTCAGACCAAGAATCCACGTACTCGAGCCCACGTACTGTGATGTAGGGCTTGGATTTTATTACGAGCATAAATTTTGTTTCATGTAATTAACAAACCAAGATTAATCAAGAATTTTCTAATTATTTAGTGGGGCCAAAGGAGATGATGCCTCCATGTTCCTAAGTTTGTTTCTGCATAATTTAATGTGTGATTAGGCCCATTCATGGAGTTTACGGACTTCATTGATGCGTATAAATCAAAATAATTGAAGTTCATGTACTTGGTTATGTTTCTCATGCCGACATGAACATATTGCTGCTGGCCGGATCATAATCGTCATCAATATTCACAACTATCACATTAACTTTTGTGTGTGTGTGCATGCGCGTGCGCATGCACGAGTGCTCATGCATGTGTGTGCGCATGCATGCGTGTGCGCGTGATGACCATGGGTCCAAGGAATGAATTGCCATGACTAAGAAGGTCCCCATGTGTTGGGGGAAATGTATACATGACAAACATGCAAAACCTAATATCATATCATCATCAACAATAATATTTGGTCAAAATTGTGTGGTGAATATGACATGGAATGAATGGATATATGTAATTATGTGGCTAGTCTTTCGTCCACTCATTCCGACCTTCCCCATTAATTCTGAGATTAGGGCATATGGGTACAGCCATGCATCACCTGTGGTCCTTTACTCTCCATTGTTGGGCATGAATGAATAATACATTCAATTAGTCTAGCTGTCTCGGCTGGCCTTCTTAACACTCTCTCTCCCTATATATATACATGTATATGTATATATATATACACATATGTATATATATACACATATGTATATATATACACATATGTATATATACATATGTATATATGTATTGTCTATGTATCTATGTGTACGTAGTTTTCATGCAATTAATGCTGCTTATGTTTTGATGGTAGAATTCAAGGACCTTAGCCATATGCGCGTGTATTTATGACCGTATTTGTTCATGCATGTGCCTTGTTGTTCGATAGGTCTAAATGTCTGGGTTCTATTAGACACTAGATGAATTTCCAGGATAATTGTGCATGTGCACATGCACTAGTTGTACTTGAAGCTTGGTATTTTCGGTACTTACTGGCAAAATATGTGATAAATTTGTGTATAAATATGGAAAATATAAACATAGAAATACATGACAAATTAATCTTTCAGAATTTGGCTTTGCTTTTGTGTCCCATGTTCATGTAACTATCACATGCATGGTTGGAAGACGGATATACGGCATATATTATGGTGTATATGAGTCATGGGAAATTAAAACCATTATTGCAATGTCTTGTTAAAAAAAAATATAAAATTGTGTATTTTTGGGAACTATAAGCTGTATAAGAGTCGAGGAAGTCTGAAATTCCTCAAACTCAGTGGTCAAAATCACAACTCATATACACTGTTCTAGTCAGTACCCAGTTGGCATACCCATAACCATTTACTAGGCTCAGTTCGCACGTGTGTGTGTGTGTGGGGGGGGGGGGGGGGGGGGGGGGGAGGTGCGTGCTTGCATTTCACGTGCAACTGAACCTAGCAAGTGGTTATGGGTATGCCAGACCTGAAACGGGTCGGGCTCAGTATTTTATATGATAAAATTGGAATAGACTACGTTTCTTATTCGTAAAGTTGAAGAAGATAAAACAGTAACAAATTTTAGTATTAGTAGTTTATAAAGCTTATACTAAATTAATATAAGTGCTTGTGAAAAGATTCTCCATCTTGCAAGTAATCAATTTGCTGAACAATGATTGAATTTCATTCTTTTGTATGTTCACTGAAAAAAATTATATATTCCTTTCATTACGAGAAAACTTAGAAGGAGGACCTCCTCTCTCTCCATTTCATATATATATATATATATATATATATATATATAAAGATAAAGATTTTCAATCTCATCCGTGATCAAATTTATTTACATATTTTTATTATTGATTGACGTGATAAAAAATAAAGATTTAAATTTAAAAAGTAAATTATACCATTGCATTTCTCGTACTTCACATTTAATATAGATACACAAGAGAAAAGCCGAAGCCGAATGTGCACCCGAGTATTTAACTCATGGCCTTCGACTTGTGACTGCACCCCTCCCCAACAGATGAGCTATTTCTTGTTCAGTTACTTTTGGAAGTATGATACCAAAACTTTTCCGTATAACTCATGGTCATGATAAAATGTTCTTTATCTCGGTTCTAATGGAGAAAGCCACAGACAATCCAGATGCATCTTCTAAAGTAATAACCTAAATTTTGAGTAATACTAAGAGAACTACTCTGCTACTTATGAATTAATATAATATTTGTAATAAAGAAAGAATAATATTTACCTTCGTGACAAATTTGATCTGAATAGTCTTGCAAGAGCATACGAGGAAAACCGTGAAAATGGATGATAGAGAATCTCATTAAGATTAATAGTAATATAAAATAAAATAGCATTAGGATATTAAAGTACGTATTTTTGCAGAAAAAAGGTCAACAAAGGAAAAAAAATGGAACAAAGGGTTGGGTGGATTCCTTGTGCATGCCCACTTACATATTTGGCTTCAGCACTCTTTTCCTAACCGCCTCTAGTCTAAAGGTGTTGGGCACTTCTCTTTTTAAAATATTTCTGGCAGAGGGTTGATGATTATGATGGATAACTAGCAAGGTAGTTAGCTGAATTGACTAGAAAAGCTTTCTGCTCTGCAAGTTGCAGGAAAATTAAGGTGGTAGGCAGCAAAAAATTCATTAGATTATCTTGCTTTGCTTGGAAACAATTTTACGTCATTGCTGCATTGTGAACCTTCGGCGGTCATTCGCTTATTTCCGGCAGAGAACAATGGCCAGAAATTGGCTTTAAATATTTCCACCGGTCGGTTGTTGACTTATTAAATTAACCACACACACACACACACATATATATATATATATATATTCATCAAAACTGTGCAAGATTAGGATTTCTAACTAGGCTTTGGTGCACAAGAGCGTAATCAACGAAGTTCCATATAGGAAAATTTCACCAAATTAGCTCTGTACCATTGACACTCTAGTTTATCCCTGAAACTTAAAGATCACACTTAGTATTGGTCTTCGTTAAAGAAGGTCTGAAACACAAATAAATCTTTCTCTTGTCTGCCGAAGGTCTGAAACACCAATCTCTCTCTCTACATGTGTGTGTGTTACTTAAAAAAATCTAAAGAGTGATTGCATGTTGGATTTGTCATCACGAAATTAGGCTTTATGTATATTTTAATTGATACGCATTGTTATCTTTCTAGTTCGTGGAGGACTTCATGATGCTAGATCGCTAGAGGAAAGCCTTTTGCAGGCGCCACATAAACATTTGGACCAGACAGGAAGTTTCCACAAAAGATTTATTTTCACAAAGGGAGAGAGAGAGAGAGAGAGAGAGAGAGATGACAATACTGAAGATTGGCTTCTTTGTGGTAGTATTGTAGAGTGTCTGGTATCTGAGTGGCTTTTTCATGTCCACGCACTGACTTTCATTATAGAAGCGTGCTGGCTCACTTCCTTTTCCGTAAATGCAGCGACTCATTACAACAAAACAGAATTCCGGTGAAGCTCATCACCAATCTGACTTGGAATTAGTTGTATACAGTGGTTTGACTGGTCTCAGATGACCTTCACACAACTTTTTTTTGTTGCAGTACTCAACTTTGATCTCTATTATAAATATTTACATAAAAATTTTGGTAAAAATTTGATCTCCGCCGTGTGCTTTGACATGGAGAGAGAGAAACAGACAGGAATAACCTTATAGATCTGTACAATCCACCGTTCATTAGGTTAGATTTAGCTCTGTCCATTCAAACAGCGTTTAGCGACATTATGTGATTCGAAATTAAAGCACAACTCTGGTTCCAATGAAGAAATTTAACCCGAAAAAACTGTTAAGATTAGCAACAACTTTCTCTCTTTTAATAGGGAGGGGGAAGTTGTTAGTCAGCTTCCATTGATTATCTTGTACAATCAAGACATTCATCTCACATTGGTCCATTAAATAGCATCGATTATTGTATCAATATTGATGAATGAGTCTATCTGTGTTATCACACGAATCACATATATTGTCTACTAAAGTGTCATATCAAAAAGGGTTAATATATACACGCACCCACGTGTGTCAGTGTGTTTGTTTCGGACATTTCTTGCTTTCTCTTTAACCCCGACTGATCTTTGGCATCATCTCCTTGGGATTCACATTCGTTATCTCCAATGTGAGTGATATCTCCTCCATCTCTCTTTAATGATCGGTACCATTGAGTAATATCTTCGATACACACACCAAGAGAAACACCTCTCTTTTTTGGGTAAACGGAGACCGTACCTAGTCTAGAAGGATTGCATTAAATGCACACACATATGAACTCACTGTTATATTATTGATTCATAACTTAGAGAACCTGCCTCTCAAGGGTTTACATTAACATGTGTGTGTTCGTATGTGCGTGAGTCAGTGAAGAAGTGCATGTGTGTTTTTAATCAGCTGCGTTGAAATCTTTGGTAGAAGTTGCATTTAGATGATCGTGATGTTCATGGTTTATTTAGTCAAAAGCAGTTTGATTGTGGTGGTACAAAGGGGATCTTAAGAGCTTTTGGAAAATGATTCTTAAGAGTACCTTGGGTTTTGTGGAAAGAGTACCTCCAACATGAAAATGACCTCTTTCTCTCTCACACACAGCTTCAGTTTGCTCAAAACCATGAACTGAAACCGAACTAGATCTAACTCGGTTTCAATTCTGATTTTATAACCGTTGGTTTGGATCCAGTTCCTATTTAATCTAGTAGAAAACCCACAAACCAAGAAAAAAATTAATGTAAAATATGAAACTAGAACCACCTATTTGAGCCGTGTTTCTTGCTTTGGTTTCGTGGAAGGAGGAGCCAGAGGTGGCCCGCCCAGTCACAATTTCTGTCTAATTCAAACATCTGACCGGTTCGAAACAGGATCTCTCCACACGAACACACAAGATAAAAAAACGAGGGAGCTCTGCTCACCTAGGAAACTGATAAATAGGATTTGTTTCCCTCACATACACAGATAGATAGATAGATGGATGTATGCGCTCAATTCTGCTTATGCTTAGCTTAAATCTACTCAAAAGGTTTTCATCATTTGATCAATACAATCAATAGCGAAGATATGAATTAAAAAACAAATTGTATCTTATGCATTAAATACGAAGTATGGAAAGTGCAATGGTACAATTTGCTTTTTAAATTATAATCTCTACCATTGATAATATCAATCGAATGGTAGAAATACAATCAATAGTGAAGATATAAATTAAAAAAACAAATTGTATTTTATAGATTAAATACAAAGTATGAAAAGTGCAACGGTACAATTTGCTTTTTAAATTATAATCTCTACCATTGATAATGTCAATCGAATGATAGAAATGTTTTAGTATATTTAAGCATGAATAAAATTGAGCATATATATATATATACTTTTTAAATTCTAATCTCTATCATTCATAATGTCGATCGAACCGTTGAGATGTTTGAATATATTGAAGCATGAATAGAATTGAACATATATCACTATATACGTATGTTTGTATCTCTACATTATTTTCATGTAAAGTGTATGCAATCTAGCATAATAGAAATTTTCTATCATATTAACGAGATACGCGGGACTAGTTTTAAGGGATTCAAATTTATAATAAACAAGAACTAACTTTGAAAAGAACTTAAGAAAAATATGACTTCAGTAAACAAACTAAATGATGTAATATTTTTGTTAGATGGGTTTAATACATCATTGACCACTGCAGGTGCATGCATCATTTGAACCGTCAAATTCCTTTTGTTAAAACTTCTTTCAAGAATTTGAGAGAACTTACTGAGAAAATGATGAGGTCCAAAGTGATAGCTAGTACTGCCACCTGCTCACTTAACAATCTCAACTTTTTTTTATTTGCTTAAATTTACTAGATTAATCTAGTATTTTTCGAGGCTCATATAAATAATATAATTATAATATTGCAATTAACTAACGGTGGAATTGCCTCTATGGCGTATGGAGATGCAATCATTCACATGGGAGCGACCCCACACACGCAGAGCCACCGACGTTACCTTAGCCACGTGGGTTGTCTGACCAACGGCTGGGATCGACCACCACCTGTCATCAATCCATTCACAGCCGTTGGATCAATACTCAGAGAATCCAAGCGAGAACCAGAGATAGGACCCACGCTCTGGGCGTGCCCCTTTCAGTACAGACACCCTCCCCTAAACCAAGCTTTTGGCGTCCCATCTGTATTCTAGGTGGGTGTCAAAGAAATCTCTCTCTTGTATAAAATAGGCTGTTGTGTTAACCATTTTCATTGTGCAAACCACGCAAGTTTTTTCGCATCGTGAGTGCTCTTGTATCACAAAGCAAACGTTGCCGGGAAAAGGTGAAATCTTGCCGGAATTTGTTTGTTGGTGCACTTCAGTTCGAGACTATTATCTTAGTAATCAGGCGGGAATCTGGAGTCTTGCAGTTGATTGTTTGTGAAGTTCTATTGAAGGGTGTTCTATTGAGTCGATAGACGGTGCTTTCGAGAAAGGGAGAACGTCCCTGAAATTAGTGAGAAAGTTGAGATTTGGATAGGGTGTGCTATTGCGGTCAAAGAGACCAGGAAATGGACAGAGGAACTAAGTACGATTGCGATCTCAACCTGGAAGCGACAGAGCTGAGATTGGGATTGCCGGGAAGTGATGTCACGTGGAAGCCTTCGCAAAAGAGCAAGAAGAGAGATTTTGCCGATGCCATCTGCGGCGAAACCACAGTCGGTGCCGGAGATGCCTCTACACCGGCTGACCACGAAGCTGCTCCAGCTGCCAAGTATTTTTCTCGTCCCATTCTAGGTTATGGCCACCAATCAGATCCTACAGGAAAAACAGCCTGCAAGAGACTGAGGCTGCTGGGATCTATGTGAAAGTGAGCATGGATGGAGCCCCTTACCTCAGAAAGATTGATTTGAGGGTTTATGGAGGCTATCCAGAACTCCTCAAAGCTTTAGAAAACATGTTCAAGTTGACCATAGGTGAGACTGAGAACTGAGAAGAAATATATTACTTTTCGCTACTGTTGTTTTTATTATTGTGATGAAACTAGTTAATCATTTTTTTAATGCTGAAAATGACCTGGGTTTTGCTTTTTTAGGTGAGTACTCTGAAAAAGAAGGTTATAAGGGATCTGATTATGCACCTACATATGAAGACAAGGACGGTGACTGGATGTTAGTTGGAGATGTTCCATGGGAGTAAGTTCTCTCTCTCTCTCTCTCTTTTGCTCTCTCTGCTTTTGCTTATGTCTCTTGTTTGACCATTAGCTATAAATTGATCTCAAGCTGACGGAACTATACTTTTTCTGCAGCATGTTTGTGACTTCCTGCAAGAGGCTAAGAATCATGAAAGGATCAGAATCTCTGTATCTTTGGAAGTCTTTGACATTAGGAAATATGAACGAGGTCCTTTTAGGCCCTTGCTCATATTTTTTCTTAATGTTTTTTTGCTCTTAATAATGTGATGAGAAAACACCATATGTAGATTACATCTTGTAATGAAACTGTGTAAAGAAAACCTATTTTTATGATCATGATATTAATATATGTTAGCAGATCTCAGTTTTAGCTTCCTGCAGTGCTATGCTTGGAACAAATTAATTCACTGCTATGACTTTCGGAATTTTAGGATAATGCATGAGTTGCATAATTGCTCTTTTCCAGACAAATCTTTCCAGACTATGGCGGAAAAATATAGCCCACGATTGAGCGTGTGTCTAATACATAGTTATCTCACCCTGAACAGTTTCGTGGTCAATTCTTCTCACAACAGAAGTATTTCTTGATCCGCCACTAATTTCCGGCAGTCTTGTTCCGGCGGTTTTAGCCTATTCCCAATGGTTCTGATTACCGAAAATAACATTTCCAACTGTAACTTTTAACCCTCGTTGGAATACCACAAAGACCTTTACAATTCAGAATCGTCATTCCGGTATGTCGACGGGCTTTTCCTCTAACGTAACTTTCTTCTAACCATTATCAATTAAAATAACATTAATTCGAAACTGCAACAGATTGAAATTCACATTTCCGTCAAACTTCTTACTTGTTCTCATCTTAGCTAGATTTCTTCAACAACAGATATATATTGAAAAACAAGCTGCTACTCCAAATTGTTGTAGAACACCCACAAAATTTGTTGATTCTCTCCTTGAACTTGACTCTAGAACCAAATTTATGCGGAGAGAGAGAGAACAAATATAACAAATAATCAGAAATGGAGATCAAAAGAATCAACGGCGAATCAATAAAAAATTTGAATACAAGAACCCAAATGAATGGTAGCAACAGAGAAGAAGAAAGAGAAGACCACACTAGATTTACGTTGTTCAGCAATCACAGTAGGAAGTCAAACCTACTTTCATGGATTAAGAGGAATGGAGCTTTACTCCAAATAGTAGCAGCTTCAAATGAGTGTACTAAGAAGCGATCAATTTTCCTAAACAAGAGATATTGAAATCCAAAATAGAAACTCAAAAAGCGCACGATATGTTCAGTACTCTTTTCTCTCAGAATAACAATCTCACCTACAAGAACGAGTGCCTTTAATCTCTTTCAATCATATTCGGAAAGAGAACCGACCATCTCTCTACCAATGCACTGAAACTGCGGAAGCCCCATCTAAAATATTTCCTTACGTTGAGATGGTTTAAATGGAAAAGAATGATTTTGGACATAGTTCAACACAAAGTTAAGGATTCAAGATAAAACCAAATAGCAAATTTCCACATTGTCTTGAATCCTTTTAGCTCCACAAGTGTCATGCCACACTTTTTCCTCATATTCCTCCTATTTGTAAGACCTCAATCTTTGTGGAATTTTAGATAAACATAAACTATACTCAAACTTTGTCACAGAGTGAATATATTTGTGTCCACTTTCTCTAATCAACAAATATAGCTTTTGTATTTAAGATGAGATATTTGATTAAATGAGGCAGGCTAACAGCTTTCTACTATAAAAAATAACTACCACCTCTAATTCTACCTTAGGTGGAGTACCTTTGAGACATCTACGACTCAAAATAGCCATAAAAGCCATACCACACTCATTCATGTGGCTGAAACGTATATGTTATAAAAGGGTAGCTGCTATATTAATGGGCTTTTTCTCTAACATGACTTTCTTCCAACCATTTTAAATCAATATTACCCTCATTGGAATCTTCTATGGACTAAAATTCTCATTACCACTAAAGTTCTTAATGTTGAATTTCGTAATGGTACTCATGCTAGTTGGATTTCTTTAACAATAAACTTTTCTGTGAAATAAGTTGCTATTAAAAAAGTGTTATAACAGTATACAAATTGTTAATTCTCTTCTTAAACTTGACTCTAACACCAACTAGTTGCAAAAAAAGAAAAATATTGCACATACAAATAATATGAAATAGGATAAATATGAAAACAATGATCAGTTGATAAAATACTTGAATACAACAAACCTAAATAAACAACAACAATAATGAAGAAGGTGAATATCATATCAGTTTTACATCGTTCACCAATTATGGTAGATAGTTGTGCTTATGTCCACGAGTGAGAAAGAACAAAACTTTATTCCAAATAACAGGTATAACTAGCAGTTACAAAAAACAATCAATTTCTCCAAACTATCACCAACCACAAAGATTAAAATCACTCAATGATACTTACAAAGAGAGAACAAGGACACCTCAACCCTAACCTTTACCGTCTTTGCAAGGGAGCTAGATACACTACACTGGTTTTGTTACTTCAAATCCTTCAAAATAGAGCAGTCACCCATGCCAAGAGGAACTAATTCTCTCAACCCTCAAAGAGGTGCACACACACTCTTACACATGTGGTGCTCCTTCAGTGTAGCCACCACACAAAAGAACTCTTAAGAGCAATTGCCTTATGAAAAGAGAGTTTACCATCTCCCATGTGATGTTGCTATTGCACACAGAGAGATAGGAAACCTTATCTCATGACTTTTACAAGTTGAGATGGGTCAAATGAAAAATAATGGTTTTTGACATACTTAGACGCAAGGTCAAGGATTTTATGACAAAACCAACATTGGCTTGAATCTTTCTAGTTCCTCAAGGTGTATGTTATTCTGGTTCCTCATATTCCACTTCTCCAAAGGATCCCAGTTAACCTACCTAAATCTATATAACATTTCGATGAAACTTAAATTGTACTTGAATATAGTCATGACAAGCAAATACTTTTCTCTCTATTGTTTATCTCTAATCAACAACATTGTTTTTGTATTCCATACTAAATGGTAGAGGTAATAACCTCTAATGTTGAAAAGAACTACCAACCTCTAAATCTGCCTTAGTTGGAAAACCATGGGCACCTCTACAACTCAAAACTTTCATGCCACACTCATTCAGGTGGCCAACACATCTGTCACGGACTAAAATTCGTATTAATACTAAAGTTTTCAATGTTGAATTTCATAGATGTACTCTTCCTTGTTAGATTTCTATAGCAACATTAATTGAAAAATAATTATAAATTATTATAGAACAATTACAAATTGTTGATTCTTTCCTTCATTTGGCTTTGGTACCAATTTGTTACAAAAGGAAAGAAAACATATACAACAAATAATTGAGAATAGAGAGCAAAGAAAATGACAATGAGCCAATAGAATATCTAAATGTAATGATCCCAAAAATAAATAATCAGGATAGGAGAGAAAAATAAGATCACATATGTTATTCATCAATCATGGAGGGAGTGTCTACTTTCACCAGCAAGTAGGAATGAAAAGCTTTATTCCAAAAAACAGCAGGTAGAAACGAGAGCTAAAAGAGGTAATCAAATTTTTGAAATGAGAGATGCCAAGACCCATAAATAAGAAGGAACTACAAAACTCTCAATCAATTCACTCTTTTCTCTTAAAGAAACAATCTTACTATGAAAAAAGGAAGGAAATCCTCTTTAATCACTCTCACTCATACTCGAGAAAAAAAAAGAGCACAAGCACCTCAACCCTAACTCTCACTCTTCACGGGGCATCCACTCCCCACACAAGACTACTAATGCACCAAAAGAGAAATTGTCTCTTACAACCCTCAAAAATACGTTCACACTCGCTCATACTCATAGTTCCCCATCATTGCAGTCACTCAACACCATAAACGGAAGCCCTTAAGAAAAGCCAACCAACACAAGTAGAGTCTTCTCTCTCACATAATACTCAAAGAGATAGGAAACTGTTGAACAAGAAGACAATCTGAGATGCATGATGGTCTGTTTTGATTACTTTTACTTCACAAGGTTTCCTCCCAAAAGGTTTTTCGCAAGAAGGGAAGAACACTGAATAATGCTTGTTCGTCATCTTTTATATTTTACATTTTTTCCTTTTTATACCTTTTTCTTACCATTTCTGATTCCATCAATACTCGGGGATGGACCCAAATGGTCTATCTGTGGATCCCCTTTTGATCAAGCCCAAACATAGTGTTGGTCATTACTGTTTTGCTAGAAAATACAAATAGAAGAAAACATGGTTTATCTAAAAGAAAACAGGTCCCAAGCCCAAACGTGCTCGAGGATGAGTATATGTATACATGGTCCCAAACCCAATTTTGTGTCACATACCATCCAGTTACTCGTGGTGACAAGCATGGAAATAAGTCAATGTTATCCCACTTCCATTTCTAATAACATTCTTACATTTAAAAGAATTTTCAATTCAAATAATTTTTTAACTGAAATTTTTTAAGGTTAAATGGTTGAAATATTGAATTTTTTGTGTATATTTATGTGTGTATAACAACCAATTGATGATATGTAAAGGAGTAGTTAGATTTCCACTATTGGTGCAGGTAGAACTTCTTGAGGTTTCAAGAAGTAAGCGTGCATAGCCGACTCTACTATGGTTGTCAAGTTCATAGCTTTAGATATAACAGGTAAAGAAACATAATGACTAAGAAATTTCTTTCATGAGATTCTGATATAGCCAAAGCATATGCCACTCATTATTAGTGAATTATAAAGTCAAAATACATTATCAAGGGCTTTTTATGAAACTCATTATGGGAAACCCAAATATATTAGTCGAAAATGTTATTATGTGAGATATCTATTCTAAGAATAGGATAATTTTTATTATTTATATAAGGTCTGAACTAAATCTTACATATATTTTGATAAAATTCTAACAAGAAATTTGATATGGAAGGCAACAAACAGGATGGGTCTAAATCCACTTTATAAGAGTTCTAATGATGAAATCTGGACTTGCACTTAAGTAATATTAGGTCTTGAGTTCAATGAGATTGAAGGTATCGACTAAATAAACATTCAAAGGTAAAGGAACTTGGTTCCACAAAAGTTATTAGAATTGGTTGAACTATGTTTTTAATTAACATATAACATATATCTCCTAGAGTACTCTC
This sequence comes from Brasenia schreberi, assembly GCA_036023115.1. NCBI lineage: Eukaryota > Viridiplantae > Streptophyta > Magnoliopsida > Nymphaeales > Cabombaceae > Brasenia > Brasenia schreberi. The sequence goes on along the minus strand of JAYKKT010000081.1, from coordinate 15,037,335 downwards.
TTGTGGGAGTATTTTTTTATAGAGTCCACTTGCATGAGTATGAAGTGAAACCATTTCATGGGGTTTTAGAGACTCTTAAAGTACTCATGAGAAATGATATCAAACACAAGACTTATACAAATATGTCAATCTTAATATGATATATACTGACATTAGAATCTTATATAAGATATGCATATTTGTTCAAATAGATTGGATAATTGCAAGCTTTCTACTATTCAATTGAGAATAGTGAAATTCAAGTCTTATTAGGTTCAAATCATGAGATACATTCATTAAAAGTATAAAATTTCCAAAGTAAAGAGTTTTCAAACCTATTTTGAAAATAGTGAGAGATTGCTAGAAAATTTTCAAAATAATTAGATGAATGTTCAAGCATAGTTACATGAATCTACAAAATAAATGTTAATTGATGGCAGCATATGCCTATGAACATGAGTATTAAATAGCAAGATGTTATTTGAGTTACATGAAGCAACTTCTTCATGGCCTATTAATGTGTAGTAGCCATAACAAATAAAAAAGAATTCATGGAGTGTTTTTCTTGTCTTGCATTTATGATGTGTTTTCTTTGTCTTTATGTACTTTCAAATATTATAGGGTAACCGTATAACTCCTTTTCAAGTGTTATAAGTAGCTAATTAAGCCCATTATAGCCATGATAGTTTATGTTTAATACATATAGTAGATATGTATGTAACTCTTTATGAGAACAAAAACTACATATTTGCTTATAAATAAGTGTATCTCATACCAACAATATAGAGGAACAACATCCCAACTACATGAAGCTTTTTCCCATCAAGTGCCTTTTCTTATATAGTGTTCAAAAGCTTTTACAAGTCCTATTTAGCGTTAGTAGGACTTAAGCCTCATCATCTTGGTTTGTGAGAGTTGTATGTGGATGAGTTGCATTAGTGCAAGAAGGAGCAAGGGCCTTTGTTTCCCTAGTAATTTGACATTGATAGTAGTGAACAAACCTAAAGGTAAAAGTTTATTATGCCTCAAAGAATAACACTTTTCTAACATTCTTTTCAAGTTGTCGGTCTCTCGAGAAGCTAAGATTTCCTAACACTCTAAAGAAAATATTGTTTTTGTATGGAAAATGGTGATTGTTGATACCCTCTAGAAATAATGTTTCCTATTTTCTAATTACAATTTGTCATTTATAGATTCTTGAAAAGGTTGTTGGCCATTTGTAGATTCTAAAAATTGTCAATTGCCGATATCTCTCAAGGAGTTGAGCCATCTACAATAGAAGATTACCAACAAATCTCTAACATAACTGCATCCAATGGACATAGGTTCATATTAGCAACCACCGAATATTTTTCTAAATGGGTTGAAGCTACATCCTTGGAAAATATCCAAGGACATCATGTAGTGGCATTCATTAAGAAAAATATCTTGGCTCGATTTGGAGTTCCAAGAGACCTAGTGTCTGATAATGGCACACCCTTCAAGAATGAGAAGGTGGAGAAGTTATGTAACACCTATGGTATAACTCAACACTTTTCATCGCCTTACTACCCTTAAGGCAACGGCCAAGCCGAAGCCACGAACAAAACTCTCATAAGCATCATTGAGAAAACCTTAGAGAAGGATAGGACATGGCATGAGAAGCTTGATGAAGCCTTATGGGCTTATAGAACTTCCATCCGAACACCCACAAATACCACACCATTCGACTTGGTCTATGGTATAAATGTCATACTCCCCATTCATACGAAATTGCATTCATTCCATACATCACTTGCACTCAACCTACCACTAGAGTCTTTACAACATGCTAGAATGGTTTAGCTTGATTTGTTAGGTGAAAGAAGGCTCCTTGCCATAGATCATGCACATGCATATCGGAAACGGATAACCCAACATTATGAAAAGCATATGAGGGCTCGCCACTTCCAAGTGGGAGACCTTGTATTGAAAATCACCCACCATCGTGGTCCACATCCACTTGAAAAGTGGCGGCCCAAGTGGGATGGTCCCTATGTTGTAAGGGGAACAACTACCAACAATGCATATTGGTTGATTGATGTTGAGGGTAGAAATTTAGTAGACCCTATAAACGCTCAGTACTTGAAAAAATATTATGTATAGGGTTTATGTTAAATTTCTTTCAAAATTTTTTTTTTGAAATGGACCTCCTTTGAACTTCTCAAAAGAAGGATCAAGGTTGATCATATGACCCTGAATAAGGGAATTGATGCTTTATTAATAGTAGAGATTTCAAAAATCATGTGGTAACATTTCAAAAATCTTTAGCTTACAAAATAGAGCCTTATTCAATATAACAAATATTTTCAAATAGTAAATGCTATTAGGAAATAGGAGGATCTTGGTTAAATCGAGTAACCAAAGGGATAAGTTTTCTCCCATTTTACTTCCCTCCCAAAAGAAAAATTGGCAAAAAAAAAATCAAAAGAAAAAAAGAATACAAAAACTCCTCCATAAAGAGGTCTTTCTTTCGAATAGAAAGAGAGAATACAAAAATTTCTCTGAAAAGAGGTCTTCTCTTTGAATGAAAAAGCAAAAAAAAAAGAGAGGGAATATGAAAAGAAAAAAATTCCTCCAAAAAGAAAAGAAAAGGAGGCCCTCCATATTGATAGAAAGAAAAATGTCAGAAAGCTCAAAAGAGCAATTTTTCGTCTCTTTGCCTTAAACCACGGGACGCTTCAGAATGGACCGTGGTAACTCTTTCCCATATCCCTACAACTTATCCCAATGAAGAAAGATTTATCCATAAAAATCCTAAAGTTGGAATAGAATCTACTTATTTGGATTTCATTTTGTTTGAGAATTAGACTTTGTTGTGTGGGAAATGGAATTTTGAAATGTTTTCCAAAATTTCTTACAAAACCTCTACTAAGTAGTGGGTATTGAAACTCAAATGAAGGGAAATATGAAAAATTGGAAGTCCTTTTGATTGAAGTTAAAAGGAGTTCTCTTTTGAAAATAGATTTTGAAAACCCGAAATGTCAAAACGACATGGGATTATCCTACTAGGGGTAGCCGGCCTTCATAGGCTCTCCCCAAGCTCATTCGTATCTTAAGTGAGTCTCTAAAGTCTCACACTTCATTTGCATCACCCACACCATGCATACATACATTCGAAGTCGCCCATGCATGATCATACTTAGGACCAGCACCCAATATAGGTAAAGTCTCCTTTGACTAAAAATCCCCTCTTCATCTATAATCCAAGAAAAATGATTTTATGAAATGAAGGGTGATTTATATTCTCAAGAAAATTTAGGAAACAAATCCAAAATGGTGTTTTCTTCTTTGCAATTATCCAAATAAATTTGGATTAATACCAAAGAGGGGCATCTGTAAACACCCAAAATCAAAATTTTCTTAAACTCTAAAATTCATAAATTTAAATGATTTAAAACCTTTTGAAAAGGTTCAAATCTTTTAGAAATACTTCAAAATAAAGGTTTTAAATTCAAGATAAAAAGCCTAAATAATTTGAACAAATCAGGTGAACAGGTGAGACCCAATTCAATTCAAAATCAAGCTTAAGTCCGAAAGCGAAGGATGGACTAAGTCAAAGGCATATCCTCCTCAAACAAATCCAGTTACATGGGGCTATCAAAATATCTCGAATTGGTTTCGAATTGATTGTGAAAATCAAGGATGTCGTTTGGATAAGATAAAGATGAGTTGGTTCATTTCGAATCAAAGTGGAAGGGCATCTTGGAGCTGGCCCCAAAGATTCATTAAAAGCTCATTCAGTCGCATATCAAGACCCAAGCAAACAAGACACATGGGATCAAGGCACCCATTCAAGCCTAGCCGGGTGTATGTGGGCTCACTCGGCTAGGGCTAGGTGTGATCAAATGGAGCCAAGAACCAACCCACATGGTGTTGGTCCATTTTGCCTAAAGGGGGACCATCTAACCAGACCTTGGGGATGGATTTGGGCCAAGGAAGGCCTGCCCCAAGGAAGATCCTATAAGATGCCCCTCTTGGCCTATAAATAGGTACAAGGGGAGCGTGATTTCCATATGGGAGAGGGGTTGAAGGAAGAGCTGCAACAAGCATCTTGGGTGTTTAGCAAGGAAGGGTTGCACCTTGGGTAAGTCGTGGGCTGCTAAGGGAAGAGTGGAGAGAGGGGAAAAGTGGGTAGATCATAGGCTAAGTGCTGCAAGCACTTGGGGAAACCGTGAGTGAGAGAGTGAGTCAAGGAGAAGGAAAGTGTGGGCCGAATTCATCTTGTGGAGCCAGTTCTTGCAGAAAATTTTGTAAGTATTTATCATCCTTGATTCCTACATATCTCTTCTTTCCATTCAATTTAAAAGGGGTTGTATTAATGGAGCCTTGTCTACCCCCATAATGTAATAAGAAGTAGATGTGCTGTGAATTTTTCTTTCTTACTTACGCACTCTATGTGTTTGATTTTGTGATTCTACCCCAATATATTCTATAAAATACTCTATATTCTCTAATCCCCTCTATGCTTAAGCTAAGATATATATTTCTATTCATTTTCTTTCAGCAGTTTGCTTGGTGTTGTTGGGTTGTTGCAATTTAAATTTGAGTGAGTTTGTATTCATGCATGTTCTAAAAACGAAATTTTGGTTTTTCAACATTTGCAGACCTTTATTGCCTTTGAAATTTTAGGCACAACACATACATATACCAATAAATTAGAAATAAAATTGGCAAGAATTTTAGGACCGTGCAACCTTGTGAATAAAATTGGGCAAGATCGGACAAACTCAATTCTGTTTTCTGCACAGTCAGTTTTCCTGCAGCAAAGGTTGGGTAAAAGTCTCATATCTCTGTTTGTAGGAATCTAAATTTGATAAAATTAGTTTCATCGAAAAACTGGCATCTATAGATTTTTTAAAAGACTAAAATAATAACATTTGGAGTTTTGTACACAAAGATATAGAGAATTCGTTGAGCCTCTGTATTTCTGTCACAGAATGTCCTGAAACTATTGAGTCAAGTCCAATCTCTGATTTAATTCTGCAAATCTACTTTCCCAAAATTCAAAATAAAAAGTGGTTTAGGATCTCAACACTTCAGGCTATGGCCTCTCAAATTTTTAAAAATTTTGGAGATTCCTAGACCACAAAAAAAATTCAGGAATAAGTTATGAAAATAGGACCAATTTTTGTTTTTCAGGACTTATTGAGTTTCAAGCTTGAAAACCAAGTGCACCATTGTTTCTTAGCAAAACACTTTATTTTCACATGAATTGGAATACATCACCCATGAATTCGAAATCCCTAAGCGCTTACGCTGACCCTTGAGCGTCGGTTTAAGAAGGCCTAAAGCGAAAAGAGTCTGCTTAGCCACAATTGCCAATTAAGTCAGATTTTTATACACTTTGCTAGTTTTTTAAAACTAGCTAGCATGCTCGCACACAAAGTGGAACTGAAATCCTTATTGCAAGTCTCTACATAGCCTTAGAGTGAAAATTTCACGACTACACCAGTATCACCTGATATTCGTCCAACGTTACCACTGTGAAGAGTGTTACCCCGCGCCAACTCCCCACTCGAGTCGCAACAACAACTGTCTCTCCCAAGATGAGTTTGGACTATTAAGTTACAGCCTTCATATTGCTACAGCTTTCCACTACTCTTAGGCCCAAACGTTTAACTTCTTGTGGGAACATAAAGTTGTGAGTTGCGCCTATATTAATCATTTTCACGGTGTCTTTGTCATTGACAATAATTGGTATATACATGAGAGTATTGTCCGTAGGCTTGTGTGACGTTGATCCTTCATCTATAGCATTCAACCGTCTCATTGTGTCAATCCTCATAGTCTTTTCCCTTGGATCGTCATCCGAAGTATCTGTCCTTTGCACGGCGTTAGCAGCGCGCACAAAGTCCTCCTTGTGTTCGCACTCATTTGAGTAATGTTGGCCACCACAATACCAACACTCTCGCCTGAAGGATCCCTTGGCCTTACCCTTCTTCGTATGGTCTTTGTTGTTCACATGTTCTCTTGGTATGGAAGACTTGATTTGGGTATCATTCGAAGTGTCCTGTCGATTCTCATTCGTCCCACAATTTCGCCTTTCAGTGTCATGCCTCTCTTTCTTCGAACTAGTTGGCCGACGATTGTCAAGTAGACATTATGCCGCCATTATTGCTTCAGAAAGAGTTTGCGGGTTGATCTTGTTCAGCTCTTGCTCAACCCACCGTTGTAACCCGTTAAGAAACTTGAATAAACGATCTTTTAAGTTCAACATAAGTATATAGTATTTCTTAATGTACTCTTGGAATGATCCGTTATGCCTCAAGCAATCAAGCTTCCTTTTTAGAGCTACCTATGTATTAAGCGGGAGAAAATGTTCTCGTAGAGTCTCCTCCTGCACCGCTAGTTTTTCCTCTTCATCCTCAAGCTAACCAACCTTGAGGTATAGGTTCATTTGGTAAAGAAAGTTATCAAATACCTGTGCATCGCAGCCCTAGTAAAGGCTTTCGGTTCTCGAACCTTTATGTGATGTGGTCGATTTACTCCCCCACCATGTTCATGCCCATTTGCCAACCTCTGCTCGATACAATCCAATCGAGTCAGTACCTTCAGCTGAGATTGTTCTGAAGTCTGTCTCTCCGAAAGTTGTGCAGAAGCACTCTCCTCAAGTTTCTGCAGTCGGGTCTTGACATTTATTTCAATGTCTTAGATGTGTTGCTCCAAGTGCTCTACACGATCACTCGTAACATCGCAAGTATACTTGCAAGCATTTGTTCGTCGTTCTACGTCTCTTACAGCGGTGCTCATCTCGCCCGTCAACTGGTCGAAGCCTTCCGTAGCACGCGCTACTACATCATCCAAGCGACCTACCAACTTTTTGAGTGTGGTAAGCCTAACATCGACGTCAGGTAGGATTCCTGACACTGTCTCAAGGTCGGCCACTCGTACAACCTTTGACTTCCCCTTTTTATGATGAATGGGATCGCTAGACATCTCAATGTCAGTGGTCATGACGTCAATGTGGGCAATCGTTAACGTGTAAGAGTTATCTTTATGCTAATAATACGGAGGGGTGTATCTCGCACCCACTCACTGATACTCTGAGTCGAACTGGCTCCGATACCAAAATTGTCATGCCCCGGCATTAGAATCACTCAATGACTCGGAACTTGCGACTGGCACTAAGCTGCACACAACCTAGCAAGTCTTTCACCAAGTATGGAGTGGTTCAACGGGAGTTTAAGACTGATGATTGGGAGGGTCGATTGGAGTAAGGAAGGATACTTGAGAATAAATAAGAAAGCAATGCAATTGTATTGATAGCAGATAAAGGTGTGTGATCCGTGACACACTTACAACTCAAATGCGGGACTCTTAAGAAGCACAAAAGCAAAGGGGGTGCCTTCCTGTCATAAGGCAGTGCCTCATTCCTATGCACTACAAGTTGTCCGAGTGTTCCTACGCACGAGCCTGGTTACACAACCATAGTATAGTTCACGGTCGAAGGGTCACATTTCAATGGCCTCTAACTGTAGCCCACCATCTACGCACTCGGCTAAAGGGTGTATAATATATGTACTATTTTTGCCTCATACCCACATGGAGGATCGACTAACAAGTTGAAGAATGTGAGTTCGATACTTGAGGCATGCATCGGGCTTCGGCCTCCCATTGTTTAGAAAAAAAAATATTATGCTCACTCAGCATGGTTAATTACAGAGTTTTTGTGGGATATGGTGCAGCAGTCACACCAACTAAAAAATGCTGATAGTGATTAATTATGACAACAACGGTAGATGATGGTAATTATAGATGTGGTAGTCGTCACTCACGGCTAGTCGTACTAGTAGTCTTGAAGGCAACAAAGGGAGCCAATGGTGATGACAGAAATAGAAGGTGTTGGTGGCAGCCGTGGAGTGAGTAAGTTGGTGACAATGGCTTGATTATGAAAATTGTCAAAATGATAATGCATGTATATGCAGTTATATGTATTCTTTAAGCACTGATAGCGACCTCTTCAAGTATCTAAACGCCCTAATTTGTCTGATTAGAGGATTGTGTGTCATATGGCCTGCATTTGCATATGCAATATGGTCCATGAAGCTGCATTTGCATTTTTTACAAAATGTGTTGAATTGCGACTTAATATATTCAAAACTAGTTATTAATTGTTATGTTTATTTTTATTTTAATCCTTAGTATACAACTAAGTCCATATGTGTGGTGATTACTTGCACAAAGGATTGACTACATAAGTGGCATTAAAGGCTATTGCCAGTATCAGCATCGCGAGTCCAAACCAAGAAACAATGAATGTTAGCATTTTGTAGTACTGTTTCTTTCTTATTTTCTTGCTTCTTTACTAGTAAAGTAATGGTAAGGGATAAACCAGAGCTATATATAAGACATATTTTATATCGATATTGCAACCTGTATCTCGCATTTTTCAAGCAATGCGTTGAGTAGGGCACCAACATATTTATGATAGTGTACTCTTAATAAACAAGAAGGATGTTACCTCACTCATGTTCAATGCAAGAATCATCATCAAGAACAAATCTATGACATTAAATTTAAATCCCAAATGCTTTACATCTAAATCTAATATGAGCACATGATGATATTGGATCCTCTCTGATAGGACTTACAACTCTTTCATATAAAACATGAAGGTCAAAACAAATCCAATCTGGTCCAAATCCAAATACGTATTGCCCCAAGACATAAATGCGAAGATAATATGATTTGACACTTCCAATTTTTGTAGATTTAGATTGCCAAAACCCAATTCAAGTTACCTGACAGATTTAACTATGTCCATTAGAAAGTCAACAGTTATTTTAACATATAAAATTCCTTTAGATGAGCCTTATTTAGGGGTGTAATCAAGTCGAATCAATCTGGAGCATGGGCAAGCTCAACTAGGCTCTTTAGAAAATATCCAACTAAAGCACAAGCTCAATGTAGATCAAGTTTACAGTTCCACGCTTGAGCTCGGCTCAAGAAACATTCAGTTTACTTGAGTGAGTAAGCTTGATTACTTGAGCCAGAAAGATCAATGCATAGTAGTGTCCATGGGCTGCATTGATGAGGTTTAAAGGGCTAAGGAATACACTGAATATCTGCATTACAACTCAAACTGACTTTACTTTTTTTAAAACCATTCTATCATCTACTTCCTTTACTGTCTTTAGTATGGATTAAAGTGTACTAATAGTTTTCAACTCACAGTTATTATATATGCTTGTTTAAGATCCCAAGTAACTTGAGTTGAGTACAAGCAAACTCGAGCTTGGCTCACCCAAAGGTTGAGCATGAGTTGAGCTTGACAACATTGAGTCAAATTTGGTTTAATTTTGAGTTGTTCTCGAGTAGCTCACAATAAGCAATTCAATTCATGTTGTAGACACGAAATTTTCACTCCAAGCCTATGTAGAGACTTGAAACGATAATTTCTAATCTACTCTTGCGCGAGCATGCCAGCTAGTTTGCAAAAACTAGCAAAGTAATGAATCAAATCCGACTTCAATTGGGCATTGGGCTAAGCGAGCTCTTTTTGCTTTAGGCCTTCTTGAACCGACGCTCAAGGGTCAGCCTAAGCACTTAGAAACTTCAATTCTAGAGGTGAGAAACTCCAATTCACGTGAAGATTGGGTGTTTTTCAAAGAAGAAATGAATGCACTTGTTCAAGCTTCAAAATGAAAAGGTGCTGAAAAATAGAAAGTTTTGTTTTCAGGACTTGTTTCCTAAATCATTTTCAATGCTTTATAGACCTCCTAAAATCATCAAAAGTTTATAAGACAAAGCCTGATATATGTAGAGTCTGTAGCACTTTTCAAATCATGATTCAGAGTTGTATTGTTGTAAAATTAAATCTAGGAAGTGCCTCTGCTCAGACACCTGGAACTATTCTATCACAAAAATACAGCAACTCAAAGATGAGCCTGTATCTAAGTGCTCAGAGTTCCAAATTTAATGAATTTGATCTTGATGGAAATCTATGGATATCAAATTTCCAATTGATCAAAATTCATCGATTTTGGAGACCTAAGGTGGAGTTATAGGATGAAAACCCAGGCTCTATTGCAGGAAAACTGGTTGGACAGACAGTTTGAAGAAATTATTCTAATTTTGCATAATTTTAATTACGAGGTTGGACGACTATAAAATTCTTGAAAATTTTATTAGAAGTGGGTTGTGTGTTTAGAACATGTGTACAAAGTTTAGAGGCAATTGGAGTAGAGGTTTGAGAATTAAAAATAAGGCAATCAACATATACAGAGATGATGAAATCCAGTTTTCAGATTTGTAAAAACATACGTGATGCAAACTCACACGAATTTAAATTGCAACAACACAACATCATGAATTCAAATTGCTGAAAGAAAATAAAGGGAAATATGTATATAAGCTTAAGCATAGAGGGGGTAGAGAGTATAGAGTGTTCTATAGAATATATTGGGAAAGAATCGCATAAACAAACACATGGAGTGCATACGTGAGAATGAAAATTCAGCAAATCTAATCATTATTACAACATAGGGGGAGACAAGGCTCCATTAATACAACCCCTTTTAAATTGAGTTAAAGGAGAAGAAGAATTAGAAACAAAGTATAAGAATACTTACAACTTTCCACCCAAAATGCCGAAAATTCCAAGTATGGAATTCGACCTCCTTCTTCCTTGAATGCCTCACTCTCACTCAAACTCAATGTGCAGCCCTTGCCTAGACCTACCCCACTCTCTCACCAATCTTACTTCACTCCTTTACAGCCCACGACACAAGATAGGTGCAACACCTCCTTGCTAAGCCCAGCCCCAACTCTCTCACCAATCTTACTTAACTCCTTTGCAGCCCATGACCCAAGATAGGTGCAACACCTCCTTGCTAAGCCCAGCCCCAACTCTCTCACCAATCCCCAAGATAGCACACTCTCCAAAAGATGCAAGATGGAGAACCCACCCCCCCTTGGCCCAGGCCAAGGGGTTAGCTTCTAGGGCTTTCATTTGGGGCGGGTTGAGCTTCCATGTCCAGCCCATGAGCCAATGTTGAGTGGTCCCCCTTGTGGTATTATGGACCATCCCCATGTGGGCTAGCTTTTTAGTCTATATGGGCTCATCTAGCCCTAGCCGAGTGCACCTATATGGCCGGCTAGGCTAGCTTTGCTTCTTGTCTTCATTTAACTTGATTTAAATTGATATGTTGTAGCTTGAATAAGTCTTTAAAGTCAGCACTTTCAAGTCTGATTCTTTTTGTAAAGTCGGTCATGGTCTTTGATTTGAGACGAACTATCCCATGATTTAAAATAAACCGGCCCCCGGATTTGCATTGAACCATCCCATGATTTGAAGTGAATTGGCTTGCATTATCCAATCGGTATCTTCGATCTTCATATTCAACCTAATTTGCTTTATATCTGGATAAGCCTCTAACTTGATATGCTTTGTTACTTGATTCTATCCGGAGAGGATAGGCTTCTGACTTGGTTCATCCTTCACTTTTGGACTGGATCTCGATCTTGAATTGGATTGGATCCTCACCTGTTCGTCTGATTCGCTTTGAGTCACCTAGGCTTTTAACTTTAATTTAAAACCTTTATTTTGACATGTTTCTAAAAAAAACTTAAACTTTAAAAGGTTGGGATTTTCGAATTGGAAGTTCATAAAGGTTTCAAATTGATTTTCAAATTTGGGAGTTTTGAAAATATTTTGATTTTGGGTGTTTACACATGTACAGCACTAGCCTCATTCCTTTATACAATTTCATTTTGTGAGTTGAACCCAAATCCAAATAATGCCTACCTTGCAATCACACCTACATTGTTATTGAAGGGTTTTTCCATGGTAAACATTATTATACGATGCATTCTATGAAACCATTTTAGGACAATTTATCCCTTGACCTATATCAAAATGTAAGAAGTAACTTCAATATGTCTCATGTCTATAGTTGGAGAACTCAAGAGGCATTTGTTTTGTCCAGCCCTATGAACAAATGTTGAGGTAGCAACTCAGGTTGTAGATATTTCTCTCGACAATGAAAATCTGTTTATATTGCTTTTTGGGGAAAATTTTCTTGAGAATGCGAGTAACATGCTTGGAAAATCTTGCTAGGTTGAATTTATAAGGCATTCATATGCAAATGATTTCCCTTATTTTCATGAGTTACAAGTGCTCATCAAATCCATGATAAATAAAGGAGATGAAAGGCGTGGTTGATGCATTCAATATAAGTTCTATTCAACAATGTCTGGAATGTTAAAGTATGTCTCTATTAACCATGTTTCTTTCAAAATTAAGTGTTCAAATGTGGAAAATCTTTTCTAAAAATGGCTTCTTTTCATGAGTCATTCTCTATCGGAAGTGGGTATAGCAAATGGGGACTTATGCTCTTGAATTGAGGTGGAGTCACACAGAGTTGAGATTGTGTGTGGATTGGTGAGTTTTATTGTGCGATTACAACAATGAAGCAAGAGCTAATACAAAAGTGTAGAAGACTCAAACTCACAGAGGAGGAGACAACTCTTATAGGTCCAAAAATGGAGGTAGGGAAGGCACCAATTTGGCTAAAGAATCTTTGAAGCTGATTGACAAACTCATAATAATCTAGCCATTCAATGCCGTTGTGCTATGGAAAATGATGAAGCGCATTTGGATGCCGATCAAAGGTATGGAGGTGCAAAAAAGAAGGCACAACGTGATGGTCTTCCAATTCAAAAGTGGAAGGGATAGGCATCACATATTGGTTGTGTGTCTCTAGGATTTTGATAAAAGTTTGCTCCTATTGCAAGAGTATGATGGAAGATTAAGGCCATCCACAACAACATTTGCAAAACCCCACTTTGGATTCAGATCCCAAATCTTGCAATGGATGCTATGACCAAATGAATAGCAGAGGTGATAGGAAATGCAGTGGGCTCCTCTATTGAAGTGGGTGTCAATGACTAGGGAAGTAGAAAGGTTACCATCTATAAGTTTGAACCAACATTAACATAACAAAACCTTTAAGAAGAGGGATTACCTTGAAGTTTTGAGAAGATAACAAACCACACTAGTTTTTCATGAGGTACTAATGGTTGCCCGATTTTTGCTATAAATGCGGCATATTAGGACATATTAGTGAAGATTGTGAAGCTGAGGAAGATTATAAAGGTGATCATCATCAATTGAGTGGCTAGCTTCAAGCCACAAATAAGTTTGGAAGCACACATATTAAAAGAAGTCCCTCAAAAATCCCATTGATGACCACATAAGGAAGTAGGAAAGAAGAGATGTAAGAAACAAATCCCTACTAAGGTTATAGTACCCAAAACAAGAAAAGAATCAAAACAAGGTGTAGCTTTGAATGATTAGTCTGAAGTGAGGCCTAGAAACAAAGAGAATATGACAAAGGATGTAAAAGAAAGTAATTTAGTAAACAATACAATGAGAGCAGGATCAAAAAAATGGATAAGAAGAGGCTTGTGAACAACAAAAGAGAAAAGAATATATAGATAAACCAAAAGAAACTGGGAGAGACAATCTCTGACATCAAAGCGGGGATTACTTACACTGTTGATGGTTGTGGAGAGATGGATATAGATATGGACCACAAACGAAGATGAGAAAGGAGTGTTACAGATAATGGTCATTCTCGGCTCAGGTAACGGCTGGACTGGCCATCCAGTCCGTTACCTGAAGAGGATAAGGATGAAACAGTAATGGATGACCGTTACCGGGATTTCCGATAATGGCTCCGTTAACAACTCTCGGACAAGGGAAGACACAAGAGGATAAGCACGGACGAAGGGGGAGCACCTACCTATAAAAGGCAGGCATTACAGGCATACACATACGGTGAAAGAAAACATAGAAATACAAAAAGAAAAGAAAGAGTGTGTGTACTGATCTTCGTCTATAAAAGAACCCTATGTGGGAACCTCGTGTCCATCACCTGCATTCCATTCCGCTGCATTCAATAGAGGACCCGAGAACGCTAGATAGCCATCATCGGAATCCGACGAGAGAAGAAGGTACAGTTCTTCAACACTAGTATTAGAGCCTAAAAACTCTATAAAACAAGAAAAGGAGAACAGGTAAGAAAAAAAACAGAGAGAAGAAGAAAGGAAAAAAAAAGTGGATCAAAGAGAAGCAGCGGCAGTCGACAAAGGCGCAACACGCAAGTGAGATAGGCCAAGGCCAAACGCCCAAGGCCAGAACAGCCAAGGTCGAACTACCAAAGCCAGAACAGCCAAGAGAGGCAGGCCGGCAAAGCTAGAGAGGCGAAGCCAGAGCGGCAGGCCGAACGGCAAAGCCAAAGCGGCAATGCCAAGAGCGGCGGCCAAAGCCAGAGCGGCAGGCTGAACGGCGAAGCCAGAGCGGTAGACTGAGTGGCCAGAATGAAGACGCCAAGGACGCCGACAGCCAAGGAGCGGCAGGAGAAACCAGTCGGAAACACCCCACCGGCTCCCTCCCTCTTCCTCTTCTCCCCTCTCTCTCTGTCTTTTTCAATTCCCCCTTCTCTGTCCTCACACTATAACGCTGTAAAGCGTTTTTATCTGTATTGAAAAGAAAAGAAAAGAAAAATTGAAATCCATGGTTTTGAAAAACCGCAGGCGGGAAAACTGGCTGTTTTCCAAAACCGCCTACGATTTCTCGAAAACTGCCTCGGGGAACGGGGTGAAAAGTCCAAACTGTCCTGTTCAGATTTAGATATTACGCAGTTTCCACTGGGTAAAATTACCTTTTGTCCAGATATTTTTGGGTAAAAAGACTATTTTGCCCTTACTAAGCAAAAGGTTAGTTTTACCCTCTGGCTGTTAAAGACTATTTTGCCCTTACTAAGCAAAATTACCTTTTAAAAAATCATAGATTCACCCTAAGGGTTAAAATTACGATTGTAATCCCGATCAGTTGTGAATTTTACAAGAATACCAAATAGTAATTTTACAAGTTTGTCCTCAGGTTTTTACAAAATTAAAAAGAGGACAAATAGACAAAATTATAGTTGTATCCCTTGGTATTCTTTTAGGGTCACAAAGGCAGAAAACCCCTTAGAAAAAAATTTTAAAAGATTACTTGCTAGATATCATGCATCAACATGTTTCTTGCTATGTGTGCTTGTGTTTTTGTGTTGGTTTCCTTTTTAGACCCCTTAATTGTTATTTTTGTCAAACACATAAAAATAAGTTCTAAGATATGTGTGTCGGAATTAGCAAAAATGGAAAAGCTGAATGGTCTAAACTTTCAGATATGGAAGAGAAAAATTCCCTTGGCTCTAACACTAGAAGATGTTGAGTATGTTTTAAAGGAAACCATGCGTCCTCCACCCCCAGACACAAATGAGCAACAGTTAGAAATGTATAAAATATTTCTAAAGGAAGATACCATAGCAAGGACGATCATGTTAACATACATGGAGGATGACTTTATCAAGGTCTTTAAAGAATATGAGACCGCAAAAGAGTTGTTTGACTCATTAACAGCTAAATATGATACAACTGCAAAATTACATGTGCAGTTGCTACTATAGAAATACAATTCCTTCCAAATGAAAGAAGGAGAAAATGTAGTAGAGCATGTAAATCACATGTTGGTAATGGCTAGAGACTTAGCCATAGTAAAATCAGTCATTCCCGAACCGATGCAGATATCAACAATATTAAACAATCTACCCCCGTCATGGAACATGGTCACCACTGCCCTAAGATTATGACTAGAGATCAACCTTTCTGAGTTGCCTCTTAAATTAGCAATAGAGCAAGAACACATGCTCAAGAACAAAAAAGAGAAATTGCTAGTGGTTGAAGATGAGTTAGCGTCTAGCTCCAAGTCTAATCAGAAAAAGAAACCAAATAAAAAGTTTGGCAAGAATAACAAGAAAGGCGGTCAAAATTTTAAGAAATCATAGGAAGCCGCTTCTCGAGTCAAGTGTTTCAGCTGTGAAAAGATGGAACACTACAAAAAGAACTGACACAACAAGAAAGGTGGAGGAAACAACCCACAGCGTGGATAGTCGGAGAAGCAGGATATAATCTGCGTGATTTCAGAATACTTGTATTTGGACCACCTAGTAAAAGGTTAGTGGATAGACTCAGGAGCTACAAAACACATCTCGAAGACCAAGGAAGGGGCAATGGATTTGAAGGAATATCAACCTAGAGAACATCGTGTGTATGTGGGAAACAGTACTTTCTCAGATGTTCTGGGTATTGGATCCTTCAGGATATATGTACAAGGCAAACCAATTGTACTAACCGACATGTTAATTGTGCCATCTATAAGGCGTAATCTGGTCTCGGTCCTTGCCTTAGTTAAGAAGGGTTTTGAAATTAGGTTTATCCCTAACAAGGTGACTGTGGGAAAACATGGGAGAATCTTGTTCTCAAGGGAATTTGATGAAGAGTAAGGACTGTTCAAATTATCTGATAATGAAAATCATCAATCTTCTGCTTATATTGAGAGTGCCTTTACTATTGATATGAATATGTGGCATAAACACCTAGGGCATATAAGTCTCAAAAAGTTGAGAAAATTATCCAACTTTGACTTATTGCCTGGATTTGAGGAAAAGTCTTTCAACAAGTGTGAAGCTTGTATATAAAGTAAAATGACAAGGAAAGCTTTTCTCAAGAAAACAACAACGGCAACAACCCTGTTAGAAATTATTCACACAGATTTATGTAGACCTTTTAGAGTAAAAACACATCGGAGAAAGAGATATTGAGAGTGCCTTTACTGTTGATATGAATATGTGGCATAAACACCTAGGGCATATAAGTCTCAAAAAGTTGAGAAAATTATCCAACTTTGACTTATTGCCTGGATTTGAGGAAAAGACTTTCAACAAGTATGAAGCTTGTATATAAGGTAAAATGATAAGGAAAGCTTTTCCCAAGGAAACAACAACGGCAACAACCCTGATAGAAATTATTCACACAGATTTATGTGGACCTTCTAGAGTAAGAACACATCGGAGAAAGGGTTATTTTATAACATTTATCGATGATTACTCTAGATATATGTATATATATCTCTTGGCACATAAGTCGGAGGCACTTGAGGTATTTAAAGAATATAAGCAAGAAGTGGAAAATCAATTTGGGCATTTGATCAAAGTCTTAAGATTAGATAGAGGAGGTAAACATACCTCGGCAGAATTCTTGGAATTTTGCAAAGACTTTGGTATTGCTAAACAAAATATAATGCCCAGTACACCTCAGTAAAATGGTGTAGCTAAAATATACAATAGAACCTTGCTAAATATGACAAGGTCAATGTTGATTGATGTCTCTCTTCCAAGGGTATTTTGGGGAGAAGTAGTAAGAACAATTGTTTACATACTCAACAGAGTATCATGTAAAGTTGTATTCACTACACCATATGAGATGTGGTTTGCAAAAAAACCCAACCTAGGTCATCTCAGGAGGTGGGGACCTATTGCACACGTGAAGATCCTTGATCAGTCTAGAGATAAACGAGACAGTTGGTCCTTGAGATGTATATTTATAGGATATCCTAAAGGTTCAAAAGGATATCAGTTTTATCATAAGGACCACAAACTCATTGAAAGCAGAGATATTGAATTCTTATAATATACCAAGAATGATATCCTGGAGAACAATGAGGAATGTGTTGATGATTTGGTAGATTTAGACCAATCATCTTTTGAGCCCATAGAAGATCTTCCTGAAACTACCGATACCTTAAGTGGACATAAGAGTCCAAGAGTCACTCCATCCTACTTAAAGGATTATCACACCTATCTTACAGAAGAAGTGTGTAATTCGATAGATTTAGATGAGTTGACTGATAACTTGACTTATCACCAAGCAATGAACTCATCAGATGCAACAGACTAGGAGAAAGCCATAGATGAGAAAATTGAATCAATTGAGAAAAACCAAGTTTGGGAATTGGCTAATTTGCCGAAAGGAAGGAAAGCTATAGGATGTAAATAGGTTCTGAAAAAGAAATACAAAGTTGATGGTACAATCAACAAGTTTAAAGCGAGGTTGGTTGCAAAGGGTTTTTCGTAGAAAGAGAGGATAGATTATGTTGAAACATATTCTCCAGTTGCGAAATTTGCATCCATATGGATAATCCTAGCAATTTCTGCATACTATGGTTTGGATTTACATCAGTTAGATGTAAGGACAACTTTTCTAAATGGAGATTTAGAAGAAATCATATACATGCAGCAGCCCAAAGGATTTGTGGTAGAAGGCCAAGAAGATAAAGTATATAGGTTGAAAAAATCCCTATATAGCCTGAAATAGTCACCTCTCCAATGGTATTTGACTTTTCAAAATGTCATTATAGAACTTAGGTTTGTGGCTAATAAACTTGATCACTGTGTATATGTTTGTAACTGTGGGAGCCACTTTGTCATCTTGTCATTGTATGTTGATGACATATTGTTGACTGGAAATGACAATGAGATGATTGTCAAAACCAAGTCATGGTTGAACTCCAAGTTCGAAATGAAGGATATGGGTGAAGCATCCTATATCCTGGGTATAAAGATCTTTCGAGATAGAGGATCTAGACTCTTATGC
Organism: Brasenia schreberi; assembly: GCA_036023115.1. Lineage (NCBI taxonomy): Eukaryota > Viridiplantae > Streptophyta > Magnoliopsida > Nymphaeales > Cabombaceae > Brasenia > Brasenia schreberi. Next base: position 15,018,855 of record JAYKKT010000081.1, on the reverse strand, counting down.
CTGAGTCAGGAGAGATATATTGACTATATCCTCAAGAAGTTTAAAATGGGTGAATGCAAGTCTGCAGATATACCTATTGTAAAAGGGGTTAAATTAAGTAAGGTTATTGTCCCGATAAAGGAGCTGATAAGCGTAATGTTCCTTATACACAAGCTGTTAGCAACTTGATGTATGTTATGTTGTGTACAAGACCTGATCAGCTTTGTTGTTGGTCTTGTCAGTAGATATCAAAGTAATCATGGTTGGTAGCACTAGGTAGCTGTAAAAAGGATTCTAAGATATCTGAAAGAAACAAAGGACTTGAAACTGTGTTTTCAAGCAAATGAACTGAAAGTGGTAGGATACTTAGATGCTGACTTTGTTGGGAGCAAAGATGGCAACAAATCAACCTCGGGACAAATATTCTTATTTGGAGGTGGTGTTGTTTCTTGGGCATGTAAGAAACAAGGTTGTGTAGCATTGCATACACAGGAAGCTGAGTATGTTGCTTGTTGTATGGCTGCAACAAGTGATGTCTGGATAAGCCACTTCATACGAGATTTGAAGTTGGAAATAATAGACGAGCTAGTGGTTATCTATTGTGTAATAATAATGCAGTAATTACTCTTATTAAGAGTGGAGCAGATTGCTCGAAAAGCAAGCATATAATGGTAAAATACCACTATGTTCATGATATGGTTATGAGAAAGGAAATATTCATCTCATACATGCCAACGAAAGATATGTTGGCAGACCCCTTAACAAAAGGCATAACAGAGGATCTCTTCTCAAAACATGTAACTAACATGGGTTTGAGATATGTTTGATTGTTGTATAGGTAAATAACCATACAACAGATGATTTGTTGTATAGAGAAATATCCACACAACAGGTTCTGATTACAATAGTAATCAGGAATCGACATAACTAGGAAAAACCCCTGAAAAATGGGAGGAAAACCAGTATGTCGATACACTTGGCTCGAATGGCCAAGTGGGAGATGTTACAGATAATGGTCATTCTCGGCTCAGGTAACGGCTGGACTGGCCATCTAGTCTGTTACCTGAAGAGGATAAGGCCGAATCAGTAACGGATGACCGTTACCGGGATTTTTGGTAACGACTCCGTTAATAGCTCTCGAACGAGGGAAGCCACAGGAGGATAAGCACGGATGAAGGGGGAGCATTTGCCTATAAAAGGCAGGCATTAAAGGCATACATACACAGTGAAAGAAAACACAGAAATACAGAAAGAAAAGAAAAAGTGTGTGTACTGATCTTCGTCTGTAAAAGAACCCTATGTGGGAACCTCGTGTCCATCACCCGCATCCCATTCCGCTACATTCAATAGAGGACCCGAGAACGCCAGATAGCCATCACCGAAATCCGACGAGAGAAGAAGGTACAGTTCTTCAACAAGGAGGTCAGATCAGAAAAAGAAAATATAACATCAACACAGTTAGGGTCTCCATTGTAGCCCCGCCACCACAAACATGGATGAAATTGTTATGGGTCGGGCCACTCGCAAGCATTTCTTGCTGTATGTGAAGTCGTCTCCCCTTCCGATTACTTTATCTCTCTCTTTCACCCAATTTTTTAATTTCACATTTTGTCATAGATTCATTGATGTTTGTATTTTCTATGCTTTGTATTATTTAGCATATTGTGTAGGGATTTGCTATTTGTTCCCAATTTTGACATTTTAGCATAATACACTATGGTGTCCTTCGATTTTCATTTGTTCCCCAAATAAAATCCAACCATGAAAAAAAAAACTTTTTCACTTGAAGTATATGAATGAAACCTTAAGTGTGAATTAGAAACACTAACATCATGGAGCGTAACTGCAAACTATAGGAGGCAAGATCGTCTATCCATCTTTCTATAGGTGTCATGGCCTATATGGTTGCACCTTATTGTCCATCGTGTCCTTTCTTCTCTAAATGCATGTTGGATCTTTGAAAAAGTTTGAGTACACCCACAAACATGAAAAGGGATTAGGAAAAAGGACAGAAGAACACATAGCCTTGTTTATTTTTTGTTTGTGTATGAGAGAGAGATGCCAAGATAGTGCATACCTTTGATAAATGCCTTACAAGACCGTTATCAAGGCTTTTATAGGATAAGAGATTCAAATTGAAATAATGGAAGGATTTTAAGGTAAGAAGCTTTGGATTATCAATTAGATCATTGCAATAACTTAAATCCAATTCCTTACTATTTCTCAAGATTGATATATCTAATATAGTTTCTAAAAAAATGCAACATTTGACTTTGGAGTGAATAGAGAAGAAATGATTGGTGGTAAAGAAGATAGGTTGTTACATTCGTTGACACAAAATTTCAATAAAGAAGAAAGGATGTAGATCCTTGCAGTTTCAGTGATCTTTGCGATGCTAGTTTTACTTAGGTCTAACTCTTATAAACAAGACAAATTATTAGGTCAAATCTTGTATATCTCTCAATTGCCAAAACCCCAAAAAGATAAATTGCACAGATTTGTTTTCCTACAGAATTTGGTATATCTTATAATGGTGTTTTATCCAATTTGATTTCTTCTAAAGACTTCAACCTCTAAATTTAATTGGTAGTATCTCCAGGTTAAAGCACATTGGAAAATATAGAATTTGGAGGTCAACGATCTCCTTATGACACTAACATTCAAAAGTTCTCACAAGGATGACATCTAGGATCAATTGGTAAATCGTGTAGTAACAAAGCTTTAAGATGAGCATCATAGTGCTTTAATAGGAAGCCAATAGAGTGTGATGTTGGTTCCCTTCATGCATGGGTCTAATGCACTAACTTTTAGATGGTGCTAGTGATAAACTCTATATTGTTCTACATTTGGGTAATTTTTATATGCTGACTTCTGTTGCATTTTAGTCACTGGTATGCACTCATTTGGTCATTGATTGTTGTTACAGGAGTTTGGTTACTGATCTCTGCTATGTTTAGACGTTGTTATGTGTGCAGTTTTATCATTGTTATATGTTGCATTTAGTCACTATAATGTATTAGTTTCATGGTAGTTGATTTATGATTTACAAATAGGGTGTTTCTCATCATTGTAAAGGGGGCAAGAGAAGAAGGAATAAGAATTTGAACAATCTCTCTCTTTGATATGGTGTATGACCATTCTGCCATAACACCCAAGAGTTGGCTGACCACTTTCTACCAACCTCATGAGTTTAATCTCTTAGTTTTCCTAGGATTCCTTTTCATATATATATTCAAGCCTTGGTCATTTAACATAAGCATCATATGCCTATACCATCATAAGTCTTAGTCGATCTTTTTTTAATCATGTTGTATCTTCATCCTTTAGTTTTGTTCTTACATAGATAGTTTAATTCTTCGTCAGGTTAGGATTATTTTGAACATTAAATTTAATTCATGCATGTTCAAGATCCCATTCTTGCACCTTTTGTATAAGTTTTTTAAACTTTCGTACACATTTGATTTTATAAAAATAATTATTTAAAATTCGTGTACACTACAAATCATGTTTTTCTACAAATATTGATTTTTTTACAAATTAAGATCTGCAAATTGGGATCTTATGTGCATTGGGATTTATGCACTTAACACTTTTTTCATTAGTTGCATATTCCATTTATTGCATAATTGTTAATTAAGACATCATTTTCTTCGTGTTGATTCTAGCCATATTCATTCATAGGTCCATATCCAGCTAGAAGTCTATATTCATTTTAGATTGATATTCATTTAGGCCATATTCATTTTAGATTTATATCCATTTTAACCCTATCCAATTTAGATCTATATCCCTTAGACCCAAAACCAATACAAATATATATTCTCCTTTTGTCCTCATATCTCAATTCAAGCATGTAGGTATCTTTTTCTTTTATTAGCCAGAAATTTTGTAGTGCAAGAACCAACCCTTGCCTCTCGAGGTAAGAAGGTATTTGTGAAAACAACTTGATTTGGGCCCATAACTCATAAAAGGAGAGTGAATAAGAGGTGAGCCATAATTGACTTAGTTTTTATTTACTTTCATAAAATTAAGAAGATTGAATAGAAGTCGAGGGTTTCGCATAACATAAAATTTGTGCACATGGGTGACAAAGTAATTTATCCTACTCTACTAAAAGAGCCATCATCCACATACAACTTTTAAGTTCCTAATTTCACTCTTCTTCCTTGATGGCTTATCGAGGAGAATATGAGGTGTCAAATTCTCCTAGCTCGAACCAACCACTTCATGAGTCACTCCAATATTCCAGGCTTATAAGGAACCTACCATAAGGGTTGGTCCTTATATCAATGAAGATGGTGTGTCCTGAAAATAAGGCAACAATCATACTACCAATAGAATCAAATAGAACACCAATCTCTAGATGGGAAGATAACACATACCATGTCCTATAACACTTTGCTCACAAAGATGGGAGGTTGTTTTATATCTTCTTTTTTAGTTAACACTAATGTTATTATTTCCTGTGATACCACAAGATAGATTTAGAGGATGTTTCTTACCTTTGGAATGATGAGATGGGATATACATTAAGTGTTCATTTAGTTGGAGGGAAAACCTCTTTGTATTTAACATCCTTTCAAAGTCTTAGGCTTTCCAAAACAATTGAAGAATGGGAGGTTGCTCTCTACATGCTTAGAAAGGATCCTACTCATGGTTGCTAAGCTCTTGGTAAGATGTTGGATATTGTTGATAGATTGTGGGTTCTTCATCTTTTTTATGATGGTGACCTTATTTGGGTTTACTTTGATCCTTTCTTGACATACCATCTTACTTGAGTGAACATGAACCCACGCTTAGAGGGACAATTTCATACAATGACGAGCTAACTTATCAAATGCTTAGGACAAATCAATCATGTGATTTATCACTTTCTTACTCTCAATGATCATGTTGTGGATGTAAGCTTCCATTTCTAGCCAAGTTGGTCCTAAAAGATACTTTGTTCACCAACCTCTAGCACATGAATCTGATGCTTCACCTTAAAGGGCATAGCCCGATAGCAATATAGGCCCTTGTTAGTGATAAAGGCAATGTGTTCCTCATCAGATAAATGCATGGGGATCTAATGGTATTTCAAAAAAGCATCTATGAAGGAGAGGAGTAGATGTGGAATCGACTAGTTGGTCTACAAAAGGCAAGGGAAAGATATCTTTAGGACAAGCTTTGCTAAGATCTAAAAAGTTCATTCATATCTTTAGCTTGCCATTAAACTTCTTCACCATCATGATAATAGTAATGCAAGGGGAGAATGAACTTCTTGTGCAAATCCTATAAATAGAAGCTTGTTCACTTCTTCCTCAATTACTTTTACTAGATCTTTTGTCATGTTTCTTTTCCACATTTTTTATTAGAGGATAGTCTAAGTCATTGTTGAAGTAATGGGTAATGACATTCAAGCTAATGTCAAGTTCATCTGTGATACTCATGCAAAAGCATCAATATTTTGTAGCATGAATTTACTCAATTGAACCTAACCTTATTGTGTTCTTGAGGATTTGATAAAAGTGCAATCTTTTAGAGTGGTTCCAGTCTAGAGAGGAATGAGGGGCTTAGTAGATTATGACTCCTTGCCATTCAAATTATTCCAAATGTCTAGATCAACTAATAGAACAGTTGTGTCAATGTCTTACATTTGTGCCTCTTTAATGACATAAACAATCCACATGGTGGCAATATAGAAATCTAGTATGGGTTTTTCATTTCTCCAACTACATGCAACCCCACCTTCGTCAAATAACTTCATCATGAAGTGTAGGACCAATATGATGGCTTCGATGGTCTTGAAGAATCTATGTTCGATGATGGTGTACTCCAATGAAACCTTGACTACTAGAAAATCTACCATGGTAGTTTTTCATAGGGACTTAGTTTTGATTGTGACAAGTAATGCTATATTCTCTTATGATCAAATTGTGTTTACCATGAAGCTTATCAAGGGAATTTTAGGCTAATTTAAAGTTTTTAAAGGTTAAACACGCTAGAATTTCGAAAGAGCTACTTGAAGACTTGGCTAACTTGGGAGTTACCAATAATAAGGTTTAACACCAAGGTGTCATTGGGCGACATACAAGTGCCTTCGTAATCTTCATCTCCTAAGGTTATGCAAAGTTGCCTTTTCTTGGCCTATGAGTATAGATTAGCCCTACCAATCTAGGCATGCTAGTTGTTGGAAGATTTGCTAGTACCACTACTTGCTAGTCTACTGTAGATGTAAAAATTTCACTTCAAGCCTATGTAGAGACTTGAAATAAACTTCTCAAATCTACTTTGCTTGCGCTAGCATGCCAGTTAGTTTTCAAAACTAGCAAAGTTTTGTAAATCAGACTTTTGGGCGATTGTTGCTAAGCAAGATCTTATCACCTTAGGCCTACTTGAACCGATGCTCAAGGGTTAGCCTAGGCGCTTTGAGGACTCATTGGTGTAGGTATGATTCCAAATCCACTTCAAGAAAATCCGAGAAAAACTTGATCAAACTCGTGCACTAGGTGTTTTGGAAGACAAAATTTTTACTAAGTCCTGAAAAACATAAACTGGTTCTGTTTTCAAAGCTTAATTTCTGATTTTCTTTCAATGTCTTTCAAGTTTTCAAAAATCATGAAAAATTCATGATGAACCGGAGCAAGTGTATAGGGTTTAAAAATATTTTTGTTCTATTTTTTGAAGTTGTGATTCTTTAGAATTAAATCTAAAAACTGTCTCTACTCAGATACTCGGGACTGCTCTATCACAGAAATATAGAGACTTACAAAAGAGTTTATATCTCGGTGCACAAAGCTTTGATTTTAGTGAATTTAGTTTTGTTGAAAAGCTATAGATGTTAGATTTCCAATGAACTAAGTTTCACTCAATTTGGATCACTACACATAGAGTTATATGACTTTTATCCAACCTCTGTTGCAGGAAAATAGACTGTGGAAAAACGGTTCTAGTTTTTTTCCGATCTTACACACTTTTAATTACATGGTTGCACGGCCCTAAAATTCTTGAAAATTTTAGCAGATGTGGTTTGTGTGTGTAGATGAAGTGTTCCAAATTTTAGATTAATCAGAGTAGAAATGAAGTGAAAATTAAAACATCATACGTATGCAGAGATGCTAAAAATGTTAATGTGTCGTGTTTATGTTAATGTGTCCTATTTTGTTAATGTCATGTCAAAGATCCAAATGAATGTCGTGTTTAGTGTCTAAGTAAATGATGTGGTTGTACCCAATGGATCTGATCTAGATCCATTGGGAACTGTGTCCTATACTTAGGGGTAATTATGTCTTTTAAGTTAGATTAGGTTTAGTATAAAGTCTGGGATTCATTAGGGTTGTAATCAATCAAGAAGTAAAACTAGACGGCCACCCAATAAGGGGCCGATTCTGTCAGAGATTCAAAGTATGTTGAATAAAGTTTCTTCTTTGATTCTTGTCAATGGAATAGGCTGATTGAAAGTAATATGGTATCAGAGCCTTGCACGCAAATATAGCAGCCAGCCGAGGTACTTCATCCCTGGAAAAGAATTCAAGTTAATATATTAGTTCCTTGAATGTTTGATGAAAAGAAGAATGTATTAATTTATCAGACAGAGTGCCAACCTATTATATACTGAAGTAAGGTTGATCAGTTATTAAATCAACCAAGATATTGACTGTGGGTGAATAAGTTTATCACAAGTAACAAGAGAAAAATTCTTCATTAGTGACAGAATAGGTTTATCGCGGGTAACAAGGAAAAAGTTCTTCATCGGTGACAGAATAGGTTTATCATTGGTAATAAGGAAAAAGCTCATTATCAATGACAGCGGGTGAATTATGAAAGTTTTTACTCCCTTGAATCAAGAGTAGATCAGTGACAGCAAATCAGATTGAATTGATAATCAAGTCTTCTTCTGTCTGATCAGTTGTTGTTGATAACTAGTTTGTCGTGTGATATTAGTGAAGACTAAGCAGATTTGATTGACTGAAATCGCCAATACCATCATCGATAGCCATGTGCAAAAGAAAGAAAGTATTAGAAATATCGAGATAATTTTCTGTTGAACATATACAGAGATATTTGAAGAATGTTGCAGATACAACAAATCAGATTGAGTATCGTATCAAGTATACAAGATATTACTGAAAACGTGTACAACTACCATTATCAATCAAGGTATTAGACAAGAAGGAATCAAATTTTAATACTTGTAGATCTTGATCAAGATGGATAGAAGGTTGAAAGAAGAAACCATATCAGCCACATATGGACAGGATCAAAAGATCGAACCATTCCAAATCACAAACATTCGTCTAGATAGACAAAATTATAGAGAATAGACTAGGACTATTGAGCTTGTATTACGATCAAGAGGAAAAGCATCCATTATCAAACAGAATTTACTACCTCTAGAAGGAAGCAACACAAACTATGAAAGGTGGGTAAAAGAAGATGCTCTTGTAAGTTTATGGCTAATCCAATCCATGAACCCATCTATCAGTAAGACTTTTATGTATATGGAATCAGCCGCTGAAATTTGAACTGTAGTAGAAGAGGCTTACTCTAGACAAAATAACATAGCAAAAGAATACAAGATTATTGAGAGGATAAAAAGTATCGCCAAGGAACTAGATCAATAAGTGAGTATTATGGGAAATTGCGTGAACTCTGGAATGAACAAAGATATATTGTAGAAAACAAATGTAGTCATTATGTAAAAGAGAGAATAGTTGAAGCTGAGATTCGAAAGGTGTTTGATCTGCTATGGGGAGTTTCATCGGATTATGAATCTATAAAATTAAATATTCTAAGCAAGGAAGAACTTCCGTCACTCGGCACAGCATATTCACTTTTACTAAGAGAAGAAGATAGAAAGAATTTAGAAAAAGGTGAACATATAAAAGTTGAAAAATCTGCATTTGTTGGTAGAGGACAAAGCAATTATCAGAGAGATAGAGATGCAATCAGAGGTAGAGGAAGAGGCAGAAATCAATATTATGATAATAAGAGTAAGCTACAGTGCACACATTGTAGAAAAAGAGGCATACAAAAGAACATTGTTTGCAAATTATTGGAAAACCTCCAGAATATAGAGATTATGGCAAGAAACCCATAGAATATAAAGATTATGGCAGTCATGTGATAACCATATCTGAAAAAAAAGCTTAAATGAATCCAATAGATGAAGTGGCAGAATTGAAGAAATTGATTGTAGAAATTGAAACACGTTTATGAGATCAACCTTCAACTTCTTCATCAAAGACAGAATCAAGTCCTCCTGCTTCCTACAACATCAGTGGTAATTATTCATTTAAAGATTCTCCAATTTTTTCTAATTGGATAATAGATTCAGGGGCTACCGATCATATGGTAGGAAACAAGTCTAATCTCATATAGTATGAAGTGAATTCAACCCCTCAGTATGTAAAAGTAGTAAATGGTTCATTGATTCCTATGACAGAAAAGGAAACAATTCAAAGAGATAATCTCAGACTTAATTCAGTGATATATATTCCAGAATTTCCTATAAATCTGCTTTTAGTAAGTTCATTGGTTAGATATATGAATTGTACAGTTAAATTCTCTCCATATGGTTGTGTTTTTCAGGATTTGAGGATGGGAAGAATCTTTGATCGTGGTGAACTACGCAATGGACTATACATACTACTTGGAGATCAGATTCCAAAACATCAAAGAGCATTGATAGCTAGTACTATTGAAGAGGAAATAAAAGTTTGGCATAGTAGATTAGGACATTTACCTATCTCAAAAATAAGAGAGTTTGTCTCATTTTTAATTCCTAGTGATGTGACTATTCAGTATAATGTATGTCAAAGAGCAAAGCATCATCGAGCGACTTTTTCTAGTAGTGAATCAAGATCAATTGATTCCTATAGTAGGAAAGGGAACAATTCAAAGAGATATTCTTAGACTTAATTCAGTGATATATATTCCAGAATTTCCTGTAAATCTACTTTCAGTAAGTTCATTGGTTAGATATATGAATTGTATAGTTACATTCTCTTCATATGGCTGTATTTTTCAAGATTTGAGGACGGGAAGAATCTTTGATCGTGGTGAACTACGCAATGGACTATACATACTACTTGGAGATCAGATTTCAAAACGTCAAATAGCATTGGCAGCTAGTACTATTGAAGAGGAAATAAAAGTTTGGCATAGTAGATTAGGACATTTACCTATCTCAAAAATAAGAGAGTTTGTCTCATTTTTAATTCCTAATGATGTGACTATTCAGTGTAATGTATGTCAAAGGGCAAAGCATCATCGAGCGACTTTTCCTAGTAGTGAATCAAGATTAGTTATTCCTTTTGAGTTGATACATTCTGATGTTTGGGGACCATGTGTGATACCTTCTATTGAAAATTTTAAGTACTTTGTTATTTTTATTGATGATTTTTCGAAGATGTACTTGGTTATTTTTAATAAAAGATCATTACGAGATTATTTAATGTTTTTCAAACCTTTTTCTTAGAAATAAGAATGGGTTTGGAAAAACAATTCATGTTTAACGTAGTGATAATGCGAAGAATATTTTTTTCTACATCTTTTAAATCCTTTACGAGTTTTTCATAGCGCATCCTTACATCGGTCCGAGTTGATCCTCACACACCATGACAAATATGGTAGTGTGTTGAGTATAAACATGCCGTCATCTTATTGATACTGACTCGAACTCTCTTAATAAAAATACTAATGCACCATGAAGTTTTGAAATTGTGTTGTTCTTACGGTACTTATCTCTGCAGTAAATCGAATGCCGTCCTCTGTTTTAGGTAATAAAATTCCTCGTTCCATTTTATTTCCTAAAGATCCTCTTTATGTTGTTTCTCCTCGTGTGTTTTTTAGCAGTTCCACATTGTTTTGTTCATGATCTCTCTACACAGGCGTGATAAATTATGCTAACTCGGTACAAATTTGTTAAATGTGTCTTTCTTGGGTATTCTCGAGTTCGAAGAAGGGGGGTGCTCCGATGTTATTCTCCCTACACACGTCGTTTTTATGTGTCCGGCGATGTTACATTCTTTGAGGATACCCCACTTTTTTTAAGTCCTGACTACCGTCCCGGTCTTATCCTGAGCTACTGCTCCGTACAATCAGTACTATCCCCAGGCTTCTACTCCTTTTCGGGTACTACCCATTTCTCCTTTTGCAACACACATGCTTTCATCCTCGAAGCTCCCACGGTCTACAAGATAACTTGATCAGCTAATGGGTTGCGTCGATTTGTGCCTGAGGCGTCGCAAGTGCACGAGTTTCCCCGAGATCACGCTCTGCGCATTGCCAGTTAAGCGGTCGATTCGGCACTCTCGATCAACTTCTCCCAACTGCGGTCCACCGACCCTTGGTGCCCAGTCATATTGCACTTCGTAAAGAGTAAGCGTTCCAACTCTCGATCTCAATCCAATTCTGATTTTTTGAGTTACCATCGATTATCTCCTGTTCCATTTATGTGTCTTTGTGTGCCTGCTTTGTCATCTATCACCGTTTCTAAGCATGTTCGGAAGCAACATCTCATCCAAGATGGCGACGAGGCGATGATTGATGAGATGACGACTTTTCTGGAGATCTAATAATACATGGACCACTTGTTTCACCTCACTCTGGAAAATCCATAGTTGGTTGTCGATGGGTATTCTTGTTAAAGTTAGTCGACGATGGGCGAGGTGGACCAGCTTGACAAGGCAAGACTAGTGGCTAAAGGGATATACTCGGACCTATGGCATTGATTATGAGGAGACGTTTGCTCTGTGGCAAAGATGAACACTTTCGTTTGTTTTACACTCTGGCTGCCCGTTACGGGTGGGAACTAAACCGATTTGATGTTAAAAATGCTTTCTTGCATGGAGATTTAGAGGATGAGGTGTACATGGAGATTCCCCTGGATTTGGTCCTCGATGAGTGGAGAAAACAAAGTGTTAGATTGAGGAAGGCTTTATATGGGTTAAAACAATCTCCCCAGAGCATGGTTTGGAAGATTTACAAAAGCAATGGTGTGCTTGGCTACAAGCAAAGTCAAGGAGATCATACTGCTTTTCTTCAACATTCTCAAAGGGAGGAAAAGCGGTACGCATACTTCTTGTTTATGTTGATGATATTATTATCACGGGAGATGATCCGGTTGAGAGACAATTGCTCGAGGAAAAATTATCTGCGATTTGAGATGAAGGACCTTGGGAAACTTAAGTACTTCTTGGGGATTGAAGTGGCTCGTTACTCAAAACAAGGCATTTTCATTTCTCAAAGGAAGTATGTGCTTGATCTTTTGAAGGAAACGAGGCAAGCGGGATGTAAACGGTGTTCCCGTTGAGCAAAATCATAGAATGAGCAACTTTGAAGAGGAGAGTGCCAAGGTTGTGACAAGGTCCAATATCGAGAGACTAGTGGGGAAGTTGATTTATTTAGCACACACTAGGGCAGATTAGCTTATGCGGTCGGTGTTGTGAGCCGGTTCATGCATGATCAGGGTGAGACACTTGCACGGGTAGATCGTGTTCGCGGTATCTCAAAGCCACTCCCGGGGAGGGGACTCTTGTTCAAAGAGGTGGAAACTTGACTATGGGGCTTATGCGATGCAGATTATGCGAGGTTCGGTGAGTGATAGAAGGTCCACGTCGAGGTTATTGCACTTTCTTGTGTGGGAATCTTGTTTCTTGGAAAAGTAAGAAAATGTAGTGGCTAGATCAAGTCACGAGGCTGAATTTAGAGCTAATGGCACAAGGAATTTGTGAGCTATTATGGATGAAAATTGTGCTTGATGACTTGAAGATAAAGTATGAGGACCTATGAAGTTGTTTTGTGACAATAAATCGGCTATCGGTATTGCTTCATAATCTGTTCATGAAAGGACAAAACACATTGAGATAGACCTATACTTAGGAGTAATTATGTCTTTTAAGTTAGATTAGGTTTAGTATAAAGTCTGGGATTCATTAGGGTTGTAATCAATCAAGAAGTAAAACTAGACGGTCGCCCAATAAGGGGTTGATTCTGTCAGAGATTCAAAGTATGATGAATAAAAGTTTCTTCTTCGATTCTTGTCAATGAAATAGGCTGATTGAAAGTAATAAAAAACAGTTTTCTGTGTTTTTACAACATACGTGATGCAACTCACTAGAATTTAAATGGCACAATCATAGCAACCCAAAGTAAATTGCTGAAGGAAAATGAATGTAAATATGTATATTAGCTTAAGCATAGAGGGGGTTAGGAGTTATAGGAGTTTTATAGAATAAAGAGAGGTAGAATAAAAAAAGCAAACAAGTAGAGTGTATAGGAAATAAAATTGACAGCATATATATTTGCTATTACAACATGGGGGGAGACAAAGCTCCATTATTACAACCCCTTCCTTGAATTGAATGTTAGGAGAATTAAAATTGGAAAAGGGAAAGAAATACTCACTTAGTAGCCCAAGAACTGGATTCACAATGGGGAATTCGACTCCTTTTCTTGGAACCACCCCTTTTTCTTCCTCCCTTTTCTCTCTTCTCTCTTCTTTTCTCTCACTCTCTCTAACTTGCAATACTTCTCCTCTCTTCTAAGCTCTCTCTCTCTCTTACCTCACATTTTGGCAAGTCCCTCAAAGTGCTAGATGCTGGAAATGATCCCCCCAAGGCCTCCATTTATAGGCCAAGGGGGGCTGCTAGAGGCTTCCATGAATTGGATATCCTTGACCCAAAGTTTGATCCAATATTGGGATTGATCCACATGGCATTATGTGGCCCTATGTGGTTCCCTTTGGTGAGTCCATCCAGCTCCTATGTGGGCTGGGTCATGGTGGAACCAAGGTGTGTTCGGGTCATGACATTTTCGGTGAGAATGGTTTAAGATCATTTGGTAAAAGTTATCCAATGTAGTTTGATCAAAGTTCTTTAATTAGGTAAGGCCAAAGAAGGTTTTATCAAGCAGTGTTCAGCCAAGGTAGGTTAGGCCTAGATTAGCCAATGGGTCACGGTTTAGCCAAGATGGTTGGAGTTCGGTTGGACTTGATATGGGTTCGGTTGGATGCACTTGGGTGAGGCTTGGCCAAGTTCAACTTGATGCGGCTTTGTACCATGCTTGGTGAGGTCTTGGCTTTATTTGATCCCCGTCTTTGACTTGATTTGTGCCTTGGGTCTTCCCTTGGTCCATATAAATTGAAGTCCTGCTTGATGCTTGCTTTAACTGTAGCCTTGATCCTCGCTGATTCTTTGGATAGATGATTCGGCTTTATTCCTGTTTATAGTTTCAAATATTTCCTTATTTAAAACCATTTCATTTGGAAATATATTTGAAAATATTGAGTTTTATCAAAATCTTTAAATATTCTTTTCTTTAAGAACAACTGAGTTCTATTTCCAGTGTTTGTTTATATAGGCGACATGTTTTCGCCCCGTGAGTTTGTCTTCACCGTTTCAACCACTTTAACCTTTTGTTAGATATAGGGTATTAAACCACTTTAACCCTAGATGGGTGTAGGGTATCAAACTATTTTAACCCTGAATGGGTGTAGGGTATCAGACCACTTTAACCCTTGATGGTGTAGGGTCTCGGAGTAGGACTCTTCTCAATCGGGAGAGTTTTTGAAGTCTGATTTGGATTTGATTTGATTTTAAAAGGTTTTTGATGAATTTGATATTTAGCAAACATATTTGGGTTCAGTTCCCAATGTATCATTTATATTTAAAGAAAATTGTTTGAAACCATAATCTTTTAGAAGAAATCATTTGAATAGGCAGAATGCTGCCAATTTGGGCTTAAGGGCAAAGTAGTCATTTTTTGGCTCTTTGTCAAAATTTGATTTTTCTGAGAGAGGTGTAATTTTACCTTTATTTTGAGGTTGTCATAAAGTTTTAGTATGGAAATGAGTTCATTTAAGGTGTCTTTATTTGAAAACCCTTAAAAGACCCAAAACCGTAATTTTTTCTTAAAAAGGCAAAATTTCTAAAAGATCAAATTATTTTGAGAAAATTTTGGGGTGTTTACATACACTAGTAATAGCATGACTTTCTCCTATGATTGGAAAATCATTAGACTTAAGATTATCTTGCCTAAATGGGCCTACATCTAGTTTGTAGTTCTAAAAGCCGAATTGTTGTAAATAGCCTCTTCAGGCAAGATGTTCAACCTTATTCTTAAGATGAAGATACTCATGAGTTGTGTGACTCATCTTTAGAAGGTGTACCACTTAGACTGATCCTTATATATCAAGGACTTTTTTAACTTCTTGATCCAATTAACACACAACCAATAATGACTAAAAGAATCTTTGATTTGATGTGGTGAGAGATGTATAATAGTAGAAGGAAGAAGGTTTCTTATTCTCTAGGCTCCTTTCTTTATGAGTCCTCTTATTAACCAATGTGGAAGTCTTGATTTCATGCTAGTGCTTCCTCTTTTGGAAAACTTCTTTGTATTTCTATTATAGAATGATGGTAGGAAATCATTCTAAATATCATAAACGAGAGGGTGACAAACTTCTATAGCTTCAAAACTTGGTTCATGTCCTTATTGAAGCATTACTTGTTATTCTTTAGAGTCATATCTTTATGTTTATATCTTTTGATATGATTGTCGAATATAACTTCTTGTTTCTTATTGTTCATGAAGGCGAGGAGAAAGGCCTTCAACAACTACTAGAAGAACTTGGTACTACACATTGGCAGTATATCAAACCATGTCCTCACAACTCCAATCAATGTTGTTAGGAATACCTTGTATAAGATGACATAATCATAGTTATTCAAGACCACCATTGGCTTGTAATAAGCTAGATCATCAACTGAATTTGACTCCCGATCATACTTATTGTTGGTAGGTAGCTTCAACTTACATGGTATGAGAGCTTGTTAGATCTTTTGTTTAGAGTGACTCCATATCATCCTCTAAATAAGTATATATTAGGAGCTGCCTTTTTTTTTGAATAATTCTTCGAGTTGCTTCACTTGCTCCTCAAAATTCCTTTGATATGTGTGGCCTGAGGTAATCTCTATTAAGTTGGATCCTTCGGTAACTTTCTTTTCTTGCAATCAATTAGTAGTAGAAACAACCAATACCAGATGAGATGAATATATAGCTAGTGCCTTTAGGCATGATTCCTTTTTGGTGAGGCTAAATGCCTTCAAGACGAGAGGCATCTTTATATAGTGGTTGCAGGTATTTCTCCACATCATCCTTAGGGAGAGTATGTCAAATTGTTCTCTCTCATGGATGGTAAGGTGGGGGAGCCTCGATACTGATCTTGTTCTATGAGTAGGTTGCTTAACTTGCATATCTCTTTGTATTGAGAGACAACTTGATCATAGAGGATTGTGTGGCGTGATATTAACTTCTATTGAGTTGAATCCTTCAATATTTTTTCTCTCTTGCCATTAGTTAGTGATGGGAGCAGTCAACACTAGCTGAGATGGACATATAGCTAGTATCTTTGGGGCATGATTCCCTCTTGATTGGGACTAAATACCTTAAGAATGACAAGCATTCTTACGTAGGAGTTGTTATCTCTTCTCCTCATTATCATGAGAGAGAGTATGTTAGATTGTTCTCTCTTATGGATGGTAAGGTGGAGGAGCCTCAATGTTGATCCCGTTGTAGTAGTAAGTTGACTAAGCTGCATAGGTCTTTTTTAATCCATAACTTGATCATGGGTACGTGACTAATGTGCTCTATTAGCATTCATAGTATGTTGTTCCTCAGTATTCCTTGTTGTTTAAAGGATCAACTTTTTCTTGATGAATAGGGTCAAGTGTTAGATTCCTCCCATCCTATTGAGCAGAAGTAGAACCTCCTTTCTTGTAGGGAGATATGGATTCTAATTCCAAATCCAAAATTTATGGCAACATTCACTTCCTATAGATGAAACAAAAAAGTGGTGTTGAAAAAATCATCATTGGATGATGCTTGTTGTTGAGAGATTCTTCTTCCTTTGATGACATATTGCAAGGATACATATTATATGAGTAGGAAAAATGATTAGTACTCCTTGTTCCTATAATCATAATAATTAAGGATTAAAAGTAGATCTTGAGGACGTTCTCTAATGCTAAGTCAAAAGGGGACCATGAACTTGGGATCATCATGAAATTATTAATGATAAGCAATAGGGTATATCTTTTACATATGATGTTGCATGCATTTATGACTAGAGATCTAAGGCATTTATGACTAGAGATCTAAGGAACCCTAAGAGTCCCTATTTAGCATTAGTTATTGGGTTTGTCAAGTTTTTATTTGGGAATAACAAAGAATTGGAGTTATCTTCTTCAATTACATGGATATCATGAAGACTATATCCATGTCCTTTCCTCTTGGGGCTTCAGTAGCCTTTCTGTAGGCTTTGAGAAATTTGGGAAAAGGAATTAAATCAGGAATGTCCTTTCACACACATCAAAGATATACCAAAATAAATTCCTTTTTAGTTAGACAAATAAACCAATTAGAAGAAACATCTATAATTAAGCATGTTGATATACAAACTATTTCTACCAAGCAAAAATAACAAACCAAAGAGCGGAGTTGGTTTAGACAAGTTCATTTACAACAACTACCATAATTTCTTAGAATAACCAGGAAAGTCGAGTATTATAAAAAGACATCGAAAATATGGATTATTTGCCAAAGAAGCAAGCTAATCAATTAGAAGAAATGCCTAATATAAGAGATGATGATAAGAAAACAAATAAGGATCAAAGCTTCTCTAGTTCATGAAGTTGAGGCAACAAAGGTTGATAGAAACAAATGGTTTTGAAGATAGGAACAAAATCTAGTGAAATCCGAGGTTAATCACCTTAATTAGTGTATTTACTTTGAAAGCAAGTTAATTGCACTAAGCATGATGATGTATGTCTAAGACTTGACAAATATGCATGAGAAGAACTTCTAGATATGGATGAGACAAACGAATGAGTTTGCAAAAGTTTCAACATATGAGAGCACTAGTTGGGTAGATTTAAAACTTCACCTAGAAATTTCTTTCAACTTGTATGCCATCTCATACCATCAAGAAGGAAATTTTGGAAACATGAAATATGGTAAACCATGGAATTTCTATACAAAAAGAGCAATTCTACGAAGAGAGAGGGGTGGGGGGTAATCACTAGCAACACACATGAAAATGTGTGGAGTCCTTGGGATAAAAAAATTGAATGCTTTGAATGAAGCATGCCTTTTAAAATCAACATGGTGAGGATTCGAAGAAATGACAATAGCTTATGGGTAGCGTGCTGAAAACAAAATACAATAAAGGAAAGCCTTCATGAGACACATCAATGAATCTCAACATGCCTCATCGTTATGAAAGGACACTTCTAAGGTATCATATTTTGATTGAAGAGTTGTATATGAAATAGGTGATGCCTGATGGTACTATTATCAATTTTTTGATGCATGGAAGGGTTGATAAGCACACGATTCCACTCCCAAATGTTCTTCCTAGACATAAAGGTATGCAACATGAGTTACAATGGCGACTAGAACTAGTCAGTTTCCCAACATTCACTACCAAATGAAGCCTTGCTTCATATAAATTCAATACCGCCTCCTTCTCCATTGCTCTCCAATGATACCATTAGTGGTCATCTTCTTCGATTAGAGGAATATCAACTCATTATTGGAGCCTCTCTTGGAGAATCAACATCCATTTGGATGACTATTTAGAAGTGGCCTGGTCTAGAAACAAATACATACTTTTTTATGGTATACTATGCTCAACCAACTCTCTATACACTGGCCATGGAGTTGACTAAGAAGTAGTCAGTTGCTGCCATTGTAGAGTGTTTTAAAATACACTTATCAACTCTCTTGGCTGATAACCAACTTGATTGTTTCTTGGAAGTCAGATGATATCTAGTGGCAACTTGTCTTTGGAAAGGGGTTGTTGTCTTTTTTAAAGATGGAGGAACAAACTACTCTTTAATTCTGAGCTAGTTTTTGTTAGCAAAAATCATAGTGCTACATGTATAAATTGACAATATGCAACAAACAAAAATATATTGATGTCAACAAAAGCCATAGATCCAAAGAAATCCATAAGCAAATAGTGTAATGAAGAAGCAAAGCAAAACAAAAGTCAGTAATAAGCTTATCTGATCGAGTCACCCTCATGGATTTACAAACTTAAATTCAAAAAGCAAAAGTATGCATGTGAATAAAGTTTACCCATAAAAAATGTATATGTACTTTTGTTTTTAAATTTAAATTTCAACTATTTATCTCTTAAGATGGATGATTAAGATTTTAAAGGACGTATAGGCATATTAGATACACCCTATATATACACACACATGTAAGGCTGAAGGTTCATGCGCGACTAATGCATAGTAATATCTGAGTTGACCCAACCTTCACCAAGGTCCATACATCGATCGTGGAAGCAATAACACAAGTTACCAAGAGTTTGCAAGAGAATAGAGTTCACAAGAGTGAACATAGAACTTGAAATAACGCAAAGAGCAATTTAATTGATAGCATAAGAAAGCTATGTGTTCTCTAGCATGGTTTAATATTAAGTTGGAGAATCCTACAAAAGTACAAAGAAATGAGTTGTCTCGGAAACAAGTAGAGACCCCTTGACTAAGTAATAAAGCTACCAAGTTGTCCTAAGGAGGGGCAATTTATGGTAATTAGAGGATCATGTTCTCTCCCACCTGAATCATTAATGAGAAGGACAATGTGGACAACCATTGATGGTATGCTCCATCGCCAAACTCGCTCAGTCTAGTCTAGTCTATCTCATATGCTAGCTTGTGATAGTTCAAGGAACATGGTTGATTATGCACCCACCTTTTTCACCCCAAGAGTCCTCAAACATGATAACGCTTGTTAGTTGGTTGCACTTAAGGTCTTTCTTGTCTATGCAATAAGTCTTGAGGTTGCTCACAAGGAAAATAGTGTGTATTCATGCATGGGCCAACATTTTTAGCTTGTATGCCTAATTCCCAACTCATTTGAGATTGTTTAGGATAGAGTTTCATTGTGATTTTATGTCAATCCTAAGCCCAACAATACAATGCTTAATATTTACTCATTTCTTTATTCGCTTAGTTGTGTTCTTAAAGAATGTGTGAATGATGTCTTGTTGCTCCTGTGTGTTTGAACAAAAGGAGCAACTTGTCTGCACTTGACTTGTTTAGCTTGCCTCTAGTGAATGTGCAGATTAGCAATCACCAACTTGAAGCGCTTCCTATCGGTTGATTTACTAACTTGCAAGTTATAAGAAAATGGGGTTAGATTGATCCACTCTATCGGGTCCTATTAGTTAGTTCAAACACAACATCTTAAGCAATACTATGATAAAATGTTGATTCCTTTTAGTTTGTCAATCCATCCTATGGAGATATCTTGTTGAGAATAACCTCTCATCCCTTCAAACAAAAGACCTCTCTCCAAAAGTTGCTTGTAAAGTATTGTGATCACTTACTACCCCTAATGCTTAACATGTCAAACAAAGAGACTTCCAATGTGTTTGATTTGTACACTTCATCATGGCTGCCACAAGCACCCAATATCGAAAGAAACAATCAACCACCACCAAGATTATTAACAATTGGTGGACTTAGGTAGATTCAAGATGATGTCTATAGATATGCTTTTCTACAATTGACTTATAATAGGCATAGGTTCCAAGATCCTACCAAAATTTGGTTTCCAACCTTGTCATGTTGGCAGGTTGAGCAAGTTTGCATAGACATTGCAATTTACAACCAATATTTTGAGAACGTTGTAGACCATTATGTTGTTCATGTACACTACTATAAATTGGTAGAATATGTTGTTTATCATAACTAAGAACGTAGATAGAGCATTCATTAGACCAAATAACATTATAAAAAGTCATACATGTCATGGCCAGCAATACAGGTAGTCTTCTCCGCATTTCTTTCAAAAATCCATGCCTACTAGTAACTAAATAAGAAACCTAACTTTGAGAAGACTTGAGCCTACACAAATTGATCAAATAAGCTCATAATCAAAGAAAGCAAACCCTTATTCTTTACAATGATATTGTTCAAGGCCTACTAGTCCACATAAAGTTGTTTTAACCATTATGTTTTGTTTAGAACACAATAAATGTGCCAAAAGG
This sequence comes from Brasenia schreberi, assembly GCA_036023115.1. Lineage (NCBI taxonomy): Eukaryota > Viridiplantae > Streptophyta > Magnoliopsida > Nymphaeales > Cabombaceae > Brasenia > Brasenia schreberi. The sequence continues at coordinate 14,997,830 of JAYKKT010000081.1, read as the reverse complement.
TACTTTCAAGGGATTGATGATATGTATTGCTAGCATATGAACTGTTTAAGTTCTACCAAAAATGGTTCATCTTTGACAACTTAGATCTAGTTTGCAACCGGTCTACTTCCCTCCCAAGAGGAAGTTTCTCTGAGAGTTAAATGGGTATAAAATCATCAAACTCCTTCAACATAAAACTGGAACCACCCCAAAACTGGCGATTCCATAACTTGAACAACCAACAACTGGTTTGGTTACAGTTCTAAGTTTCACGTAACCCAAAACTATCGATTGCATGTCTAGCTGAGGCCATCTTCATTTGGCTCTTTCACAAAAATTATAAACTCAAAAAACCCTTGTAGTCCTCCATAAGGAGAAGTAAGTTACCTCCTTTCATCTTTCAATTTGGATTTGAAACTCTCTACCTCACCCACTATCTTGATAGGCTTTGGATTGACCACCTTTATGACTCTCCTTCTTAGTATACTTCACAACCAGTTAGCATGTGTCCTCATAGTCGTGAAGTGTGGCTTTTTATCCACCATCTTGTTGATGCTCACCTCTAGATACATCATAATCTCTTACAATAGTGCCTCAGGGAATGGTGTCTAGTATATTTCACAGCATTTATTTGCGGAAGAGATCTTGTTTGTAATTGTTCCTATGGTCTTTTCATTGAATGAAGCTCCCTTGGCTTTGATTTGAAGGATCTCTTAGACTATTGCTATAACTTCAATTACCAGACTTCTTTGCCAAGGCATCACCCCATATATGTTAAAATTTTGAATCCCCATGCATCTCAAAATTTTGAATCTTTTTGAGTATTGGTCGTCTTTCTTTTAGAGTTCTTATTGAAAGGCTTCTCCTCATCGGACCTATAATTGTCAACTGGTCTCTCAATAATAGTGACGGGCTCTAATAAACTTTAGGGCTTCCTACAATGGATCTCTTGTTTTACCCATGGTTGTAGATTGTTCAAGAAGTGAAATAATAAATTCTCAATGTTCATAGCTGTAAACATGAAAATTTCCACTCCTAAGTTAGAAAACTCGAAGTGAACCTTTTTCGTGTCTATGCTTGCGCGAGCGTGCCAGCTAGCTTACACAAACTAGCAAAGACTTTTTAAACATTTTTCTGACTTTTTGGCGATTATAGGCAAGCAGACTCTTTTCGCTTTAAACCTTCTTGAACTGATGCTCAAAGGTCGGTTTAAGCGCTTAGGAACTTCAATTTGAAAACAAGTGTTACTTCAAACGACAAGTGTTTTGAACAAATTCGGTTCGTGCACTTTTGCCAATTTTATTACGGGGTTGGACGACCCTAAGATTCTTGCAAGTTTTATTTATTTTGGCCTGATGTGTGTGGAGTGTGTGGGCCTAGTTTCAACGTGATTTGGAGCGAGTATCAGGGGATTTTCTGTAATGAGCGGATGTAGAGATGCTAGAAATCTTGTTTTGAGATTTTTTGAGAATGATGATGCAAACTTACCCGAATTAAAATTTGCACCTCACTCTACATCCGAAGTAAAACTCACGCGAATTGAAAGTGCATTCACTCTACATTCACGAAAGTAAAACTCACTCGAAATGAAATATGTATATTAGCTTAAGAGAGCGAAAAAGCTCAAGTGCATGTGAGTGTAGAGAGCGAAAAGGCTCGAGTGCATGTGGGTGTAATCGTAACATTCCACCAATTAAGAGCAAAAAGGTTCAAGTGCACGTGAGTGTAGAGAGCGAAAAGGCTCAAGTGCACGTGGGTGTAATCGTGTTCATCCACTAATATTACAACACGGTGGGAGGCTTCGCTCCATTAATACAACCCCTTTTTGAATTGAATTTAATGAAGAAAATGGCTTAAAAACAAAGTTTTAAAGCACTTACAAGTTTTTCCCGTTTGCTTTGCTCTTTGGTGTAGCCCCTTTGCTTCACTCAATCCCACCCTTTCTCTTGGTTCTGTCCAAGGTAGCCTTTGGTGCAGTCGGCCAAGCCTTGGCTCGAGCCCACCTTCGTTTGGGTGCAAACCTCAACATGTGCTTCACTCCTCCAAAGCCACTCGAGCTCCAAGGCGTCTTCACCCTTCCAAGCTCCACTCGACCAAGGTGCAGCACCTTGCTCCAAAGCCACTCAAGCTCCCTTCGGCCAAGGCTTCTCCAAGCCCCAACCTTGGTCAGGCTTCTTCTCCAAGGTTCACTCGAGTTCCTCCTTCTTGGTCGAGCCCACCTTCTTGCACTCGGGTCCTCCACCTTGGTTTGGTCCAAGCTAGAGTCTAGGCTTACCTCAAACCGAGCTTCTTCTCTTTGGCGTGTTCCTCCAACCTTGGTCAACCTCAAGCTCCACGGTCAAGCCTTGCTCGTGCTCCTTCTTCAAGACCCCAAGCTCCACGCCTTCTTCATGTGTCCTTGCTTGAGCTCCAAGCCTTCAAGCTCTCCACGTGAACCCTTCTCTCTCCTCAAAGCACTCATCCAACCTTTCACGTGAACCCCCCCTTGGCCTTATTTATAGGCCAAGGGAGTGGATCCTTGGATCGGGTTTGGATCCTTGGGTCCAACCCGATCCAATTTTTAGTGGGACCTCCCTTTGGGTTTGGAATGGATCTTTTTGGTCCAAATTCAATCCAATTCTTTTTTGTCTTCTTGTGGGGTATGGATTTGGATCTTTTGGTCTAGATCCAATCCAAAATTTTTCTTTTGGGTCCTTCTTTGGTGCATGAAATAGACGGTTTTTTAGTGGGCTCTGGTTCCTCAGTGACCCGATTTTAGACTGAGTTTTTTCCAACCCCTTTAACCCGCCAATGCTTGCTTTCGGGACTTTTCATTGGATGCTTGATTTGATTCGTCTTGACCCGTCTTAAGCTTGTACTTGATGAGGTTGATCCTAGATTTTAAAGCGGATATTGATTTCAGTTTTGACAGGCCCAGTTCTTGATTTCTAATGGCTTCATCAGGGTTTTGGTTTCATTTTGCATTTTTGAAGTTGAACTTGCCTTGATATGAACACAGGGTTTGATCTTCAATCTGGTTTTCATCCAGACAAGCTTGGCTCATCCTTCACTTTTTGACTTGACCTCAAGCTGAATTTTGGATCAGGTTTCACATATCCGTTTTATCTGTTTTGCAATCCATGTGCTCTTGACTTGAATTTTAAAACCTTTATTTTGAAATATTTTTCAAAAGGTTTGAACTTTAAAATTTGTGGTTTTTAAAGGTTCAGAAAGGCTGTAAGCTGGATTTTGAAATTTAGGAGTTTTGGAAAACATCATCATTTTTGGGGTGTTTACAATAGCCACGATGCTTGTTGTCATAGACTAGTGCTTTTTGATGTATTTGTGAATTGAGTCTACACGCTTCCAGTTAAGAGTTTTCCCTTTGCTACATCCTCAATATTATGGGGTAGAAAGTATTCCCTTAACTCATTAAAGTCACTATAGGACTCAATCTCTCAATCTCTTCAATCTTTTAAAGCTTGGAGCACCACTATAGGAAGGCATGATCAAGGAAGGTAGCCACTATAGTTATCTTTTGTTCTCATTATCAAGATGCTTAATGTATATATCAAGTTGGTATAGAAAATCTCAAATAACTTACTGGTCTTGTAAGGTTTCGGTCTTTTCCCTTTCAACCTAGGGCTCTTACTCTCCCACTAGATATCTTCTTCTGCTCAAAATTTAGCCAATGAGCCTGATGTGTAAATTCTTATCTAGTCTTAGCAGCCTTGCCTCAAGAGCAATGACATCTAGGTCTGTAGTAGATGCCTCTTTCTTATTCTTACCCTTTCAGTTTTCCTCAGTAAATAAGGGTTTATGATTACTTATGTGAAGCCATGTCAATATTCCTCTTTATCAACTTAAAATTCCATCAATTTGACAATTCTCTTTTCGGATCATAACTTAGTTGAGATTTGTAATTATTGCTTTGTCATTTTTGAACTAGGTTAGTATTCACCAAGGTTCATAAATCGGTTGCAGAAACAAGAACACAGGTTCGCAAGAGTAAGTAGAGCACTTTAAAGGAAATAAAGAGCACTTTTATTGATTAGCAAAAGAGAGCTACATGTTCTCGACACACTACAGTATGTGTGAGAAATCTTACAGAAGCAGAGAGAGAGAGACAGAGAGAGATAGAGAGATTTTCAAAACAAGCACAGGCCCTAAACTAAGTATCAAAGACGATAGGTTATCGTATGGAGCCTGTTTACACAATAAAACCCATCCATCATGGTCGGAGGGTCACATACACATATGTGCGTGTGCGTGTGCGTGTGCGTGTGCGTGTGAGAGAGGGGTCCTAAATTCATGTAAAAGCATAGGCTAAACAAGTCCAGTGGAATCAATGAATTAACAGGTCGGGGCGGTTTCCTTCATCAACTCCACATCAACCGCGAAACGAAGTTGGGGGGACGAGTTGGGGCCCGGTCTAAGACTCAGAGGGAACAATAAAACTTCTTGTGCGACTCCGAGAGAGAGAGAGAGAGAAAGAGATGCTTGGGCTTTCTTACGGCGAGGTGATCTTTCTCATTGGCGCTACTGCCGCTCTCATAGGTCAGAGTTCGAAATCATAAAGGCGCCATCACTTTTTTTTGCTTGTGTTCTTTCAATAATCAGATAGACTGTTATTCATTACCTGAAACTTTAAAGTTCTTTCTTCTTTTCTATTTTGTTTTTCTGAATGTTGAATTTTCCTCTGGTTTAGGGCCTAAGGATCTGCCCATCATCGCTCGAACGGCCGGAAGATTGGTTGGGAGGGCAATCGGGTACGTCCAATCTGCCCGTGGTCAGATTGAGAGTGTACTGCAGCAATCTCAAGTTACCCAGGTTTCTTTTCTCCTTTGTTCTTCTTAATCCATTCTTTATTATATTACGATTGAACCAATTCGTTTGCCCTATCTTCATTTTAATCTAAGATTTCCTTGTTGGTGTTCGTGATTTGGTGGTTTAGTAGGATATTTCGCTGTTCATCTGCTTGAAACAACATACTCGTGATGCTTGTTTTATGTATGCATACGTAAGAGATGACCCTTGGATGGCCGGTCCCAAGCCCGGATAAAGGAGGAGGGTGGCACCAACGTAAAACTTTGTTGGACTTATTACCATGGATCCTACAATTATGATATGAGACCCCATCGTAGCACTTTACCGTCCGTTTTATATGATGTATTGGTTGTATTGGTCATGTTGTTCCTTTTTGATAATGTGAAATGGACTTTTGGCCAAAGCTAAGAAGAAGATTTATAGTGAAAAGAGTCAACAACAACAACAACAACAACTAAGTCTTATCCCATACTAGACGGGGTCGGATACATGGATTCTTTATTTCTACCAAGCCCTATCATGTGCCATGTTAACAGTTAACTCACAATAAGCTAGATCATTCTTTATTGTTTCTTTCCAACACTTTTGTTATCCTCTATCTCTTTTAAAGTTTTAATACTTTCAAAATTTAGTTTTTCATACCTTCTTAAGGGTTCTTCTTTTGATCTTCTTTCTATATGTCCAAACCATTTTAAACGATATTCTCTCATTTTATCTTCCATTGGTGTTACTCCTAATTTGTTTCTAATTCATTATGTTTACGGTCTTTTCTTGTATGACCACTCATCCATCTCAACATCTTCATTTCTGTCAGAGGCATCTTTTGTACATGTTGATGATTAACTGCCCAACACTTGGAACCATAAAACATGGCAAGTCTAATTGCTGCTCTATAATATTTACCTTTTAACTTTAATGGTATCTTCTTATCACAAAGAATACCTGATGCTCCTCTCCATTTTAACCAACCAGCATTAATTCTATACATAACATCTCCATCAATTCTTTCATCACTCTAAAAAATTGACCTTAGGTATTTAAAACTTTCTTTTTAGGGGATGCAATGTGTGCCAATTTTAATTTTTATGTCCTCTGAAGTAACCAAATGATCAAACTTACATTCCATATATTATGTCTTTGTTCTACTAAGTCGGAATCCTTTGCTTTCTAATGTTTCTCTCCATAGTTACAATTTTTTATTAATTTTTTTATAGTGAAAAGAGTACGAATAAAATATAGTAGGGAAGAACCAAAAGTAGCTTAGATTTGTGAGTGGGTATAAGATCTTAGCTTCGATCGAGATTAGGTAATGCCCCGTTGTTCTTCTTCTTCATGTCTTGGTACCTTCCAATGCCATATGTTGTTTTTCCTCGTGGAAGAACTGATTCTTCTTGTTAAATTGCAGGTGCTCCATTGTATTATAGTGTCAAGATAACATCCCGAATTTCATACTATCTTTTTCTTTTGTTCAACTATTATCAAACAACAACAACAACTAAGCCTTTTCCCATACTAGTTGGGGTCAGCTACATGGATTCTTTGTTTTCACATAGTCCTATCATAATTTGTAGAATCCATGGTAAATAAGTTAGGCAAAGTTGTACACTGGTTGTGGGAAGCCTAATGCAACCCTCCTCCTTTATTCGGGCTTGGGACCGGCAATGCAAGGGTGATCCCTTACATGGGCGGAGTTTCAACTATTATCAAACATTGGATTAAAATTTCAACCATAATCTTGGAGTGCCCCAATCACTTCCCTAAGGATTGGATAGATCCCTAAGATTAAAGTCACATGCTTTTAGTCATTTTGGTGCATCCGTTACTTGAGTAGGAAACCTATCTTCAAAAGCCATACCATATGAATTTGACACATTTTATTGCTTCAATTGTTGATGGAGAACAGGTCCTTTTTGTTTGTTGCTTCTTTGTAGGGCTTTATGTAAGATTGTAAATGTTGGCTACATAAATCTCTTACATTTTCCCTTGGAGGAAAAGTGAGAACGTGCCTTTGCTCTTTTTGTTGAAAACATTAATTGTTGTTACCTATGTGGCTTATCCATTTGGTCTCTTACAAAACTCACTTACTTGCAGGCAAATGTATTTCAATAATTTTACTTCATGAACTTTTTCTTAATTTCTTCAGTCTTAATTCTCTCTTCTAGTGTTCAATTTTCAGCACATGAAAATCTTATCCTTTGATATAAACAACAACTAAGCCTTTTCCCATACTAGATGGGGTCAGCTACATGGATTCTTTGTTTCCACATAGCCCTATCATATGTCATGTTAGCATTTAACTCAACATAAGCTAGATCATTCTTTATTGTTTCTTTCCAATACTTTTGATCTTATTTCTATATGGTCTCTTAGCTAACCCTTTCAAAATCTAGTTTTTCATACCTTCTTATAGGCGCTTCTTTTGATCTTCTTTCTATATGTTCAAACCATCTTAAATGATATTTTTGTCTTCTATTGGTGCCACTCCCAATTTGTTTCTAATAATCTCATTATGTATACAGTCTTTCCTTGTATGACCGCTCATCCTTCTCAACATTTTTATTTCTGCCGCAGACGTCTTTTGTACATGTTGATGATTAACTGTCCAACACGCATAACCATAAAACATAGTAAGTCTAATTGTTGCTCTATAATATTTACTTTTTAACTTTAATAGTATCTTCTTGTCACAAATAATACCTGGCGTTCCTCTCTATTTTAACCAACCAAAATTAATTTTATATGGAACATCTCCATCAATTCCTCCATCACTCTGAAAAATTAACCCTAGGTTTTAAAATTTTCTTTTTTGGGGATGCAATGTGTGCCTTTAATAGTGGATGAAAATTTAGTACGTATCTTGTAAGGGAAGAACACCCTTAATCTTGTTAAGTTTATTCTTAGGTTCACAAAGAGCTTCAGGACACCATGGCTCAATTAGATGCAATACGCTATGAAATCAGAAGTATATCAATAATGAATCCTGGTCCACTGACAAAGAGACTGATTGATGAAGAAAGGATCACGTCAACTGTTGGTACGACCAATGATGGTATGCCCTGATCTTGCTATGGTTCTAGCGTTGATTTGGGTAATGTTCAGCATTGTGAAGTCCAGTGTTTTATATTGTCTCTTCCTGATTTTGTCGCAGATGTCAATTAGTTCACCATGTTTCTTTCCTGCTTTACATATCAATTTTTGCTCTTGTGCATCACTGCATTGTATTGTCATTTTTTCCTGCTACACTTTTACCATGAACAACAATGCACTAGAATAACGTGCAGAAATTAAATCAAATGCCTATGAAAGAGCTAAACTTTACATTTTGTAAACAACTTGATATACATATCTTTTACATTTGGGCGTTAAGGTTTCAGGAATCATTGGCAATTAATTTGGGGTATATTCCAATCGAGCAATTTCCTTTGAGTTGAATGTGTTAATACTGGACTTGAGGGAAGAGATTGTTTCATAAGTAAACATCAACAGTAGTCTTTGGAAGATCGATTGTAAAGTTAGCAGTCTTTTTATTATATACAGTAGCATTTCACTAAGCATGGCCAAAATTCAGTGGAGAAGTTTTGCTTGATTTGCCTGAACATCATGCATCTTGAAGACATTGATTCATGTTCATGGCCATAAAAGCAACTCTGAGCTATGTTAATAATGGTCTTTCATCCTTCCAGTGAGCCGTGGAAGCTTATTAGTCTATAGCATTTATTTGTTTGATCCCAGCATGGTTTCTTCGATGGTTCATCATCCATTTACTGGTATCATTGTATAGGAACTGCCAGCATCCAGAGGATCAATGCAGATGCTGGTGTGGCCCGTGGTGTTTCAGAGGTTTGCAGCTCCCAGTGATCGTATTGTTTGATTCTTTGTTTGTCTTTCATCATGTCCTTGCATTTAATCGTGCAAGCCATAACTGCTCAATCATCGACCCACCTGTAAAAGCAAGTGACAAACATTTTGGAAGAGAATCTTATAATTGCCATCCATTGGTGTTCCAGACTGGAAATGGTCCGATAATGAATCCCACTTGCATTCAGTCACAGGCAATGGCATATGCACGGCTTGCAGAGTCTATGAACCAAGTCCCGGGGGAAGATGCAGAAAAGCTTAATGCTGAAGGTTTGCTAGTAGTTCTTCCCGTTTCAGCTGAGAGCACAGGGCTTCTGCCTAAGAAGAAAGGTAATTACTTTAGGAAGTTCTGCATCTACTGTCATCCAAGATCTGGACTTCCCATGGGATGTTTGGTGATTGTGAGCGCATTTAACACCTGAGGTGTTATTTCTAGAGCTCTCATATGCAGCTGGTTGTTGTAGGCACCGTGATGGGATCTGACATTGTTTTAGAAGCAATTCTAGAAGCAGAGGTGGCTCACAATGCGAAGCAGTTCTTTTCACAAAAACCCGATCTATTTACCAACCAAAATACGGAGAATTTGTAGCATGAGAATAAGTATTCAACCATGTATATATGTTTTTCCCTTTTGTGCGTGCTTGCACCACTACCATTTCCCGTCATCCTTGCTCCCAGTGGCAGTCTTGCCTCCATGGCACTGCCGCTGTTAATCCTCCTTCAAAAGTGTGAGGTGACTAACTCATATTTTCCCTTTTGTTTTCCAAAGTCAGTATGAGGACATTCTTGTATGTCTGTAGCATGTACGGGCTTGTTGTCCTTTCAATTCTATGCATCAGCCTCTCAGCTTGTTTTTTTCAATTGTATGCATCTGTGATGTGTTTATCCTTTTCTTTCATCAAGAATAAAGTGATGGAAATCTTTCTTATGTTCACTGGATAAAACAACAATTTCTGAATCTGCATAGGTTGATTTTGGATGAATTCGTTTTTTGTTTTAACATATCTTCAAATGTCAAATGTTATCTAATCTTTCCTTTGTCAGCTCTATCCCTCCAGCTAATCGAATGCTGAACATTTTGCTGTTTTTCTTTTAAACCTGGTGATTTCTATGTGAACAAACAAAGCTGGCATGTGTAGACAAGAAAACTTCAGAAGTTTGCCGAGCTGGCCATAAGGAGATGTATCCATCAATGTACTGTTCTTATTAATGGTGTTGATTGATCAGATCGTTCTAATTGAGGACACACGTGCGTGTGGTTCTTGTAATTTAGATGTTTTTTGGATTTATAGTTGCTAAATATGGACAATAAAACAAGTTTCACTAGAAAGCCTGCTTTCTGACTTCAAATTGCAACAAGTTTCAGCCTGTTGTTTCTACATGGGAAACTTTTAAACCCAGATGAAACACTCTCAAGGAACCAATCTGAAGAAGCAATTTCTCTAAATGAGTTCCAATGGAGGCAGAGGCTCAAGATGGTTGTGATGATCTACTCTAGAACCCAAATTTCCTGTACTGAATTTTGTATATACATTAAGCTAAATTTTGTCACATTTTGGTACAATCATGAGCCTAATATTGACCCCATCATAAAAAAGGTTCTAGATTCACCACTGCTTATCACCCTTGCATTAACCAATTAAAATGTACTCGAATAATATAGGCCTTTCCTCCAAAGAATTAAATGGAGTGCAATAGTCTTTTATTATGACCTCAAGGCTATATTAAAAAAAATCTTGCCTGGGCTTTGTGATGTGCAAAACATGTTTCATGAGCAATATGGATTCCTCTCTCTCTCTCTCTCTCTCAAGGGAGTAGCACCAATGGAAACGGAACTTTGAGACTGTCTTTTGTAGTAATTAAGACCCTTTCTACTGTGCTGACTCTCAAAGAAACAAAACACCCACAAAAGTTTCCGAGATCCCACATGCATGTAGTCCTGATGAAAAGTTCATGGCTTAACTGAATAAGCTTGCTCTCGGCCTGCAAATAAGAATGATATTGAGTTGCTTTCACATAATTATAAATTTAAACGCCTGGATGATTAATGCTTGTACCCGGCTAGCACAATAGGATTGAACATTTGAATTGCTTTTACATCACAGCATCTCTTATCAAGATTTGAAGCATAAACTCGATCTCTTCCCTTCTTTGCCTACAAGGAAATAAAAGGAAAACTTGGAAAGGTGAAAACCCCACAAAACTTCATCTGCTATCCAATGAAGATGCCATGTCAGTCACTCCTAGTGTCTTTGTGTGTATGCATGTGGGCACATTCACACACAAAAAAGAGTGTGATGTCATCTTCATTGGATGGATCAAACTTAATGGAAACTAAGAATCCATGTAGCGAATCCTTATATAGAGAGAGATAGTGTTAAATGCATAATATCCTCAGGTAAATAAAAATGGAAAGCTAAAGATGAAAATAAAGAAGAAAATGCTAGTCTAATATAAAAGAAGATGAAAAACAAGTTGAAACATATAACTGCATTCATCTTGATTTTTGTTTGAGAAAATCGTTTACAATATCAAACTCGTTGTCTTCAAGCTTCCTCACTTCCACTGCAAGTTCAAGATTGATTTTCAATTTTCATCAAACTCGTTGACGGTTGTTTGCTCGGTTGTTTCACCATTTGCTTTTCTCAACCACGATATGTATTTCTGCTTCACAATATCGGTTCTAACTCTTATCAACTAGAGTGGCCGAATTTTTATGTTTGTAAGAGAGCTTGTTGATTTTGTTGATTCATGTAACCGCTGAACAAGTCCTTTCTTTTTGTTACTTTATTAATCAATGTGGCACTAGTGAGCTTGTATGGATACGAAAGTTTGAAATCCAATAATAATGTAGTATCTTTGCCATTGATTAAATGGTTATAGTTTTGAGTTCAATGGAGGCTCGAATTGTGATTAAGGAAATTTTATTGTTGTTTCAATAGTTTCTTTACCACAAACTTTATTTTTGAAGGAAATTTTCAAGTGTTTATATCAGTCCAGCCACAACCCTTCTGAGCAAAGCACTATACGGGTTTAGTGGGGGCTCAATAATAATTTGTGGTGCATAATCGTGCATAATCTCTCATTTGACATGGTTATGTCCTTCATTGCCCTCTATCTCTCCCTCACACACACATATATATATATATATATAGGTTTTTAGGTGAGTTTGGTAGTAACATTTTTTTATCATGAAAGGTGGTTTTAGAACGTGGAAGAGGAGTTGAGAGGATTTCTATAGATTTGACCAAGATTCTTATAGTTTTTTTCTTAATATTTCAATAAAACAGTCATAATACGCTGGATTGTACTAGTGGCTGAAGACGAGTTGAGAGGATGGTGAGGGCGGCTATATCATGGCTCCCTTAAAATGGAGAAGGATGAGATGGCCAAAGGGGGATGAAAATGACCAACTGTGGTTTGCAGCGTGAAAAGTGGCGGTCTGTATTAATCGCATGAAAATCTGCATGCATGCATACACACACACACACACATACACACACACACACATATATATATATATATATGCACCCATTTACCTATGCTTAAATTTTAATTATTTCTATTATTTGATCAATTAGAAGAGTGGAGATGTTTAAGTGGATTTAAGCATGAATAGATGTACACATTACCATGTTCTCTCTCTTTATATATATATAGAGAGAAAAAAAAGTATTTCATACTCAATACTCAATCATACTCTATTTTGCATGGTTTCACCATTTCAATCGTTAGTTATCATTTTTCATCATCTTTCACTACTCCATTGCTTGAATTTATTTTTCATTGGTCACCACCTAAATAAAACTACAAAGCTATCTATTATATAAATATTTAGGCTTTTTAGATGGTTCACACACACACACATATATATATGCACCCATTTATCTATGCTTAAATTTTAATTATTTTTATTATTTGATCAATTAGAAGAGTGGAGATGTTTAAGTGGATTTAAGCATGAATAGATGTACACAGTACCATGTTCTCTCTCTTTATATATATATAGAGAAAAAAAAGTATTTCATACTCAATACTCAATCATACTCTACTTTGCATGGTTTCACCATTTCAATCATCAGTTATCATTTTTCATAATCTTTCACTATTCCATTGCTTGAATTTACTTTTCATTGGTCACCACCTAAATAAAACTACAAAGCTATCTATTATATAAATATTTAGGTTTTTTAGATGGTTTTGGTGATAGCAGTGAAGGTTTTGATCAATAAAAGGTGGTTTTGGGTAACAGAAGAGTAGTGAAAGGTAATGAAAAACGGTGGTTGATGATTGAAACGACGATACAATACAAATCTAGTATTAACTATGGGCTCTCTCTCTCTCTCTCTCTCTCTCTCTCTCTCTCTCTCTATATATATATATATATATATATATATATATATATATATATATATATATATATATAGTGAATGAAGATGTTAAAGTGGATTTAAGCATGAATAGGTGTATGTATTTACCACATTCTCTCTCTTTATGTATATATTCTCTCTCTTTATGTATATATATAAAGAGAGAGTAAGTAGTTCATACTCAATATTCAATCATCCTCTATTTTGAATGGTTTTACCATTGAACCACGTTGTCACCTTCTACAATCTTTAACTACTTTTCCACTATTTGAACTTGTCTTCAAAACCATTCTTGTCACCACCGGAACATGTCTTTGAAGGTCGGTTTATTATATCATGATGTTTTCTTGTTGACTTGTAATTGGGGAGTTCAGGTACATGTGTAATTTTGTACACTTGGCAAAATTACTTAAGTTGACACAAAAAAATTATATAAAAATATGATTTTTAACGTGATCAATAATTTAACAAATTGTAAAAATCTAGTAATGTAAAATTTTCGACTGAATCGTTCTTCAAAATCACCAACAAAAGTAGCATTTCGTGATGGAAATTTCGAATCACCTGTGGACAATTTCGTCAATAAGGTTGCTGTTTTTCCCCCCTGAAAGTGCAACCCGCTTCTCCTTTTGAGCAGCAATTCGAAAACTCGAATCTGTAAATGGGTACTTTCGTCATTATATGGTCAAAACTCAAAATGACGTTCCTATTTTTTGAAGTGTCTAATGCCAATGGCGAATAAGTTGTCAAGACACACGTATCCTTAATTTTACTGGTACGTCACAGACTCGGATACATTTAACGGCTGGGCTATGAGAATTACAGACTTGACACGAAAAACCAATATGAACACCATCCCAAAAATAATCTTGTCCACTATGGGTATTCACGGCTCAGATTGGTTAGGTTCTAAACTCAATCTTGAATCAAACTGTTATTTGCTATTCTTAGTATTTTGATAACTAAACCAAACTAAGTTGTTGCCACATGATCAAAACTAAAGCAACGGTTTGTCAGAGAATCGTTGAAGCTGACTAAAGCTTTCTCCTTCGTCGGTTTCCGGAGTCCGATGACTTTCGCTCCCCGTCCAATCTCCCAGATAAATCTACAGCAGAAATGAAGTTCGGGTGTTTGAGGTTTCCTCACAGTGGTCTTTCCCAGAGTGATAGTATTCGGTATTGTGTATCGTGTATATTTTCTTTATACGCACTGCTCTATAAAACTGCTCTATTTATAGCAGTGCCTGCTCCATGTCTCTTGGCTTTTCATGTTGAGTTTACCTCATCCAGAGCAGTTATATCCGGACCGTTACCAGATTTTCGGTAACAGTCCGACGGTTACAAGCCTCATCTGTAACTCCTGCCACGGTAACGGTTTGGATGGCCAGTCCAATCGTTACCGGGCTGAGTTGCCGAGAATGGCCATTGTAACATCTGTAATATCTCCCACTTGGCCATTCAAGCCAAGTGCACTGACATACTAGTTTTTCTCCCACTTTTCTAGGGTTTACCTAGTAATGTCAATTCTTGATTGCTGCTGCAATCAATACCTTTTGTGTGGTTATTTTCCTACACAATAACCTGCCCATTGTGTAGTTATTTCCCTGCACAACACTCTATCCGTTATGTGGTTATTTCCCTACACAATATTTTATCCGTTGTGTGGTTATTTCCCTACACAACACTTTGCCCGTTGTGTGGTTATTTCCCTACACAATATTTTATCCGTTGTGTGGTTATTTCCCTACACAACAATCAAACATACCTCAAACCCATGTTTGTAATATGTTTTGAGAAAAGTTACTTTGTTATGCCTTTAGTCAAGGGGTCTGCCAACATATCATTTGTTGGCATGTATGAGATGGATATTTCCTTTCTCATAACCATATCATGAACATAGTCGTATTTCACCATTATATGCTTGCTTTTTGAGCAATCAACTCCACTCTTAATAAGAGTAATTGCTGTATTGTTATCACAATAAATGATAACCGGCTTGTCGGTTATTTCCAACTTCAAATCACGTATGAAACGGCTTATCCAAACAACACTCATTGCAGCCATACAACAAGCTAAATACTCAGCTTCCTGTATATGCAATGCTACACAACCCTGTTTCTTACATGCTTAAGAAACAACACCACCTCCAAATAAGAATATTTGACCCGAGGTTGATTTGTTGTCATATTTGCTCCTAGCAAAGTCAACATCTAAGTATCCTACCACTTTCAGTTCATCTGCTTAAAAACACAATTTCAAGTCTCTTGTTCCTTTCATATATCTTAAAATCCTTTTTACAGCTATCTAGTGTTGCTATCTAGGATTACTTTGATATCCTACTTACAAGACCAACAGCAAAGCTGATATCAGGTCTTGTACACAACATAGCATATATCAAGCTACCTACCGCTTGTGCATAAGGAACATTAGGCTTATCGTCTCCTTCACTGAGACAATCAGCCTTACTAATTTTAACCCCTTTTGTAGTAGGTGTATCAGCAGACTTGCATTCACCCATTTTGAACTTCTTTAGGATATAGTCAATATATCTCTCCTAACTCAGGCATAAGAGTCTAGATTATCTATCTCGGGAGATCTTTATTCCCAAGATATATGATGCTTCCCCCATATCCTTTATTTTGAACTTAGAGTTCAACCATGACTTGGTTTTGACAATCATCTCGTTGTCGTTTCCAGTCAACAATATGTCATCTACATATAATGATAGGATGACAAAGTAACTCTCATTGTTCCAAACATATACACAATGATCAAGTTTATTAACCACAAACCTAAGTTCTATAATGACATTTTGAAAAGTCAAATACCATTGGCGAGGTGATTGTTTCAAGCCATATATGGATTTTTTCAACCTCTATACTTTATCTTCTTGGCCTTCAACCACAAATCCTTCGGGTTGTTGTATGTATATGATTTCATCTAAATCTCCATTTAGAAATGTTGTATTTATATCTAACTAATTTAATCCAAATCATAATATATAGATATTGCCTGGATTATTCGTATGGATACAAATTTCGCAACTAGAGAATATGTCTCAACATAATTTATCCTCTCTTTTTGCGAAAAATCCTTTGTAACCAATCTTGCTTTAAACTTGTTGATTGTACCATCGACCTTGTATTTCTTTTTTAGAACCCATTTACAACCTATGGCTTTTCTTCCTTTTGGCAAATCAACCAATTCTCAAACTTGGTTTTTCTTAATGGATTCAATTTTCTCATCCATGGTTTTTCCTCATGATGCTTCCGATGAGTTCATAACTTGCTGATAAGTTAAGTTATCAATCAACTCATCTAAATCCACCGAATTACACACTTCTTCTGTAAGATAAGTTTGATAATCCTTTAAGTAGGACGGAGTGACTCTTGGCCTTTTGTGCCCACTTAAGGTTTCGGTTGTTTTAGGAAGATCTTCTATGGGCTCAAAAGATGATTAATCTAGGTTTACTAGATCATCAACACATTCATCATTGTTTTCCAGGATGTCATTCTTAGAATCTTCTAAGAATTCAACATCTCTGCTTTCAATTAGTCCATAGTCCTTATGATAAAACTGATATCCCTTTAAACCTTTTGGATATTCAATGAATATAGATCTTAAGTACCTACTGTCTAGCTTATCTCTAGACTGATCAAGGATCTTTATATGTGCAACAGATCACCACCTCCTAAAATGCCCTAGGTCGGGTTTTCTTCCAAACCACATCTCATATGGTGTAGTAAATATAGCTTTACACGGTACTCTATTGAGTATGTAAACCGTTGTACTTACTGCTTCTCCCTAAAATACCCTTGGTAGAGAGGCATCGATTAACATTGACCTTGTCATATTCAACAAGGTTCTGTTGTATCTCTCAGCTACACCATTTTGTTGGAGTGTCTTTGGTATTGCATTTTGCTTTGCAATACCGAAGTCTTTACAGAATTCAAGAAATTTTGTCGAGGTATATTCATCACCTCTATCTGATCTTAAGACTTTGATTGAATGCCCTAATTGGTTTTTCACTTCTTCCTTATATTCTTTAAAAGCATCCAGTGCCTCAAATTTATGTGTCAAAAGATATAAATACATATATCTAGAGTAATCATCGATAAATGTTATAAAATAACCCTTTTCTTACTCTAAAAGGTCCACATAAATCCGTGTGAATAACCTCTAATATGATTGTTGCCCTTGTTGATTCCTTAGGAAAAACTTTCCTTGTTATCTTTTCTTATATACAAGTTTCACACTTGTTGAAAGTATTTTCCTCAAATCCAAGCAGTAAGTCAAAGTTGGATAGTGTAAACAATGAAAATTCTCACTTCTAGTTTTTGAGGCCTGAAATGAACCTTCTCGTGCCTACGTCACTTTTAAAAGGGCGTGCTAGATAGCTTACTCAAGCTAGCGAAGGTTTTTGAAATATTTTGACTTCTTTTGGTGATTGTGGATAAGTGGAATCTTTTCGCTTAAACCTTCTTGAACCGACGCTCAAGGGTTGTTTTAAACGCTTAGAAAACTTTTGATATTTTAAACAAACGTGTATTTTTGAAAGAAAAATAAGTGTTTCGATGTTTGTATGCCTAAATTGCAGTTTTTATTACGGGGGTTGCATGTTTTCAAGTCTCTCGAGTTTTAGCTACTTAGGCCGGATGGATGTGTGCATGAGTGGCCTAATTTCAGCGTGTTTGAGCGTAGATTCGGGACTTTTTCGAAAGAGTACGAATGCAAGTATGCACAAAAGTTTTTCAGGTTTGATATGATGATGTGAGCTAAGCTCAAATTGAAAGTAACTCACACACACAATTTAATGTAAATACCCGAACTTGAAAGCAACTCACACGACTTGAATGTAACCTGCAGAATTAAAATATACTTATATATTTAAGAGTATAAAGGCTCAATGCACACGTGTGTGTAGTGTGGAATGTAAATGACAAACTCACACGACTTGAATTGAACTTGTCGAAATTGAAATATAAGTATATAGTAAGAGCGGAAAGGCTCAATTGTGAGTGAGTGCTCTTGGTGTGTAAATGGAAAGACAACTCACACAACTGGAATTGAACCACCCAAAAATGTAAGTGCATATACGACTTGAATGTAAAACTCACGCAGCTTGAAAGTATATAAATACACTATATCTTATGAGCAATAAAGGCCCAAAAGGTGCGTGAAAGTGTAGAGCAAGCGCTCCAGTACTTTTGTGTGTAAGTGTGGAAACTTAAATGACAAACTCACACAACTTTAATGTAAAACCCACGCAGCTTGAAAGTATATAGATATGCTATATCTTATGAGCAACAAAGGCCCAAAATGTGCGTGAAGGTGTAGAGCAAGTGCTCGAGTACTTTTGTGTGTAAGTGTGGAAACTTAAATGACAAACTCACACAGCTTTAATGTAAAACTCATGCAGCTTGAAAGTATATAGATATGCTATATCTTATGAGCAACAAAGGCCCAAAATGTGCGTGAAGGTATAGAGCAAGTGCTCGAGTACTTTTGTGTGTAAGTGTGGAAACTTAAATGACAAACTCACACAACTTGAACGTAACAACCCGAATTGAATTGCAACTCACACGGCTTTCACTAAAGTCTTTAGCTTAAGAGCGAAAGCTCAATGTATGTGCAATAGTATGCAATTAAGAGCGGAAAGGCTCAAGTGCACGTGGGTGTTCTTCGTGTACGACTAAGAGTGATACGGCTCAAGTGTGCGTGTGTGACTTGTGTATCAAGCACCAATATTACATTTCGGGGCGAGACTACGCTCCATTATTACAACCCCGTATCGAATTGAATTAAATTTGAAATGATTAAGGTAAAAGCCAAATTTAAACACTTACAAGTGGTCGGCTTTTCTTCTCAACATGCTTGGGTTTGTCCACCTTGGCAGCCAAGAGATGGGTCTCCCTAGGTGGGCTTTTGACGTGAAGGTGTTAGGCTTAGGGTGTGCTTGGGGGTATGTAGAGAGTATGGCTTAAGATAGGCTATGCTCGGCCAAGGCGCAGGTTGGGTAAGGCAAGCCACGGCAAGGTGTGACCCTAGTCGAGTCTAGGTCGGTTTTGGGTCGTGGGAGTTGGGTAGGTCACGGCTAAGGTGTGGGGTGTTAGGGTGTACTTGGGGGCAGTCGGGTGTTGGGCTTAGGAGGGACTTAGGTTCGGCCAAGGTGTGGGTTGGCTAAGGTAAGTCACGGCCTAAGTGTGGCAGGTCCCAATCGGTACTAGGGACAAAGGATGCAGCTGGCTAGGTCTTGGCTAAGGTAAGGGGCTAAGGTAATGGGATGGGAGCTGGGGTGTTAGGTTGGCGCTAGGTAAAGGGGCAGAGGTGGTAGTATGGCGCTAGGTGCACCGGGGACAGGTTACGGCAGGGTGGTGTGGTAGGGTATCTAGGGAAGGTGAGGGGGTGTTAGGGAGATGGCAGGTGCTGGGTCACGGCTGGGGGTGATGGGATACGGAGCTAGGTTGGTAAGGCAAGGAGACGGCAGGCTGTGGCGTGGCCGGGTGTTAGGGAGCTAGGGAGTGTTGCGGTAAGGAGTGGGGCGCTAGGGAGTGATGCGGTAAGGTGGCAGGTGCGGGTGCGGTAGGGGGAGTGAGGTTGAGAGACCTACCTCTTGGAGTCGATCCACCATGCTTCTCCCATGCTTTCACACCCTTGTGCAACCCTTCTTCAAGTCGGTGCAACCCTTTGGTTTAAGCCTAGGTTCATACAAGGCTTGAACCCATGCCCTTGATCAAACCCACAAGGCTAGCCCACTTGAAAATATCCAGCACACCAATTTTCTCTCACCTACTTTATGCAAGCTCTCCCCAAGCCCACTTGAATTTCACGTGAACTTATGGCACTCCCTCACCTCTATTTATAGGCAAATGAGGTGGGTCTTGGGTATGGATCTTGGATTTTGAGATCTAAATCCGATCCAAACACTATTTGGGTTTGGATCTGGATATTTGAGTCCATATCTAATCCAAATTTTCATTTCTTCAGTCCTTCTTGGCATTTCGAGACGGACGGTTTGTGCGGGCCCTGGCTTCATCAGTGCTCAATCTTGTGTTGGGTTGTCCCCAACGTTGTCGTCCTAACTCCTTCTCACCTTTCTGGACTTCATTTTGTCTGATTTTTGATGTTTCAAGCTTGGATTTTTTATAATTTCGTGGATGATTTTGGCTTGGCATTTGATGCTCCGAGCTTGAAGTTTGCTTCTGGCCTGGGCTTTCCTTTCGTCGTTTGATCCTGCTTTTATTAGGCCAGAATGCTTTATGGGCCTTTGAACCTACTTTTGATACTGCTTTTGATCAAGCTCTGCCTATTGGATTTGGGCTAAGTCCCTAGCCATTACTAACATGTGATTTTGCCACGGCTAAGTCCCTAGCCATTACTAACATGTGATTTACATGTAATTTGGTAGTTGTGTCATACTTAGTTGTTATTGAATCAAACAGCTCTTTGGTGGTTTTGTATTCTTCGAAGACCCTAATCAAGTCATCCTCCATGTAGGTCAACATGACTGTCCTTGCTATGGTGTCATCTTTCATAAATGTTTTATATATTTCTATTTGTTGCTCAGTTACGTCTGGTGGTAGCGACGCATGGTTTTCTTTAGTACGTACTCAACACCCTTAAGTGTAAGAGCAAGTGGGATTCTCCTCTTCCATGTTTGGAAGTTCAAACCGTTCACTTTCTCAATTTTTGCCAATTCAGATACATATTCTTGAACTCATTTTTATGTGTTTGGTAATTATAACAATTAGACAGTCTATAAAGGAAATAAACAATAAGCAATAAACACATAGCAGGGACCATGTTAGAACGATGCATAATATCATAAAAACAAACTAAAGACATTTTATCTGCAACTTGGGACAAACTTGCAATTTTCCCAAAAATTTCTGCCTTTAGCATTTTTCAAATAATACTAGGGGTAAAACTGTAATTTTAACTATCTGTCCACTTTTGAAATTTTCTGAAAAACCTAAGGACAAACTCGTAAAATCACTCTTTCATATTTCTATAAAATTTGTAACTGATCGAGGTTAAAATTGTAATTTTAACCTTCAACCTGAATGTGTAATTTTCTCAAAAGTACAATGACAAACCTGTCTTTTAACACAATGGCAGAATGAAAATTAACACAAACTGAGAAGGACAAAAATGTAAAACAGTAGCCTGGTATCACAAAGTATCGAAGGGTAAAAAAGACTTTTTGCTCAATAAGGGCAGAACAGTCTTTTTGATCGGAGGCAGTTTCGTAATATTCGAAATTCGGCCAGGGCAAAACGGACTTTTCAGTCCGTTGCCCGAGCTGGTTTCAGCCTGCGGTTTTCGGTTTCGATTTTAAATGAAGAGAGAGAGAGTCTGTTTCAAACTCTAGAGAGAGAGGGGTTCAGCGGGCGACCGTCATCGGCCGATGCTGTTTCTTTAGCCGGTGATAGAGAGGGAGAGAGGGAGTCTTTCGGGAGAGCGGGAGAGTATGATGGAGCTTCGCTCCGCTCCTTAGCCTGTGTCCCTCTAAGGTGGTCAGCGGCCGACGGTTTACTGTGGCAGTTTCCGGCCTCCTGGCCTGCTACCTTTGAGCTTCCCGCCTTATTATCGCCTATAGGCTTGCGGCCTTTCGGTCTTCTGACCTTTCGCGGTTCTTTGTCGCTTTCTGGCCTACGCTTTTCAGCATGTCGTGGTTCTTTGCTGCTTTCTTGCCTGCGGCGGTTTTTTACCGCTTTCTGGCCTACGACGATTCTTTGTCACTTTCTGGCCTTTCATTCTCTCTCGTTTTTGCCTCCTCTTTCTTTTTCTTTCTCCTTTTTTTTTTCTTCCCCCTCTTTCTGTTTTGCAGAACAATAATGTGTACCTCTGATTTTTTTTGCAGGGTCAAAACCGAGGCCCTGATAGCAATGTCGGAGAATCGTTGAAGCCGACTGAAGCTTTCTCCTTCGCCGGTTTTCAGATTTCGATGACTTTTGCTCCCAGTCCAATCTCCCAGATAAATTTACAGCGGAAATGAAGTTTGGGTGTTTGAGGTTTCCTCACAACGCCCTTTCCCAGAGAGAAGAGACAGTATTCGATAATGTGTATCGTGTATATTTTCTTTATACGCACTGCTCTCCATGTCTCCTGGCTTTTCACGCTGGGTTTTCCTCATCCGAAGCAACTATATCCAAACTGTTACTGGAAAATCTGGTAACGGGCTGAGTTGCCGAGAATGGCCACTGTAACATCTGTAACACGGTTATGGTTCTGTTTGGTTTTGAACCATGGTTCTACTTATCTAGGGTTTGGTTAAACACTACTTAGGCAATACCCTCTTTCAAAAAGGAATTAATTTAATATCATGTGGTCGCCGATCAGGTCCGTGTCAAACCTAGTCCAGAAATGCTTGCCTTCTCAATACGATACTAAAACTTTTTCTTCTCAAAAGTTTTTCCATTCGCTTCGGTTTGATCCTTATGTTTGGTTCCAGCAGTGGAATCGTAAACCGAATTACCAATTATGTTTCTTGTTAGAACCAAATCAAACTGTTCGAATGTAGAAACGAATCCAACCGCCCGTTTTGGTTTATTTCTATCGGTTTGGTTCAATTTCAGTGGTTCCTTGAACACATCTATTGTCCACCGAGGCACACACAAAAAAAGGTTCTTGTTATAAGCAAAAATGAAAATGATACGAAAACAACCCAAAACATAAAATTGATGGCAATATTAGAAAAGAGACCAAAATCATTGCAAACATAGCCCACAAAATCAGAGTCTACTTCTATTACATGTCCTCCCAAATTGACACGAAATAAGTTGTGTCATGCTCGTTTTGTCGTTTTCGAAACATGGACACGATATGAGCTTAACTGACACAATATTGCCAAGTGATCAGGTCTGGGTCAAACCTAGTCCCGAAATGCTCTTCTCTAACCACCAAACTTTGATCAAGCATTCATCTACTAGATTTTAAACGGGAAAGATGAATGCAAGCGATTCGGGACATTACTTAATTAGTCCTGATCCCAACTTGGGTCGGAAGAATGCGAAATTAAACAGTAATTTCAGATAGAACAGGCTACCAGGTACATTTTATACAATTGGGTTGGAAGCAGTTTCACTTAGACCATTGGAGTTTCAATTTAGCTTGATCCAAATTTTCTTACCAGATAAAACTACTACTCAGTTCCAGTTTCAGGTAGAACATGGATCCCGTATCCGACCCGCCTACCTCTTACATAGTTGACAGAAGTCCTAGACCATGTTGGTAGAGTTTGAACTTAATTTTTATTGACGCGATCTGGGTTAGGTACACCTATCAAATGTTCGTGCCCTTGAGTATGGAACTCGTGACCTTTCTTCTTGAGCAATTCCAGTTAAATCAAGCTTCCAAGCTTTCGCTACAAGATCCAGTTTAAGGATCTTTCTTATGAAAGAATTCATAAAAACAAACATAATTTTTCATTAACATTAGAAATTCCTCATCATATGTTCACCGAACTTGCAACTTTCATATCATTGGATCTACAGACCTGTGAAGTCTTCAATATTGGGATTGGATTTTTACAAATACGACTAGCTAGATGCCATAAAATGTTCTTATTTAGCCACGGACAGTTAGTGGGCTATATCAAGACACGAGCCTGAATGAGCTTTGCCTTTTTCGAGTCTTTGAGCAATGCATGGTTCAGGTTTAACTTGGCTTCAACCCGAGTTTTTCACATCAGGTCCGGGCTTTGCTCATTGAAGTGGCACGAAGCTTGAGCTTGACTCGCAAAGCTTATCAAGCCAAGTTTGAGTTATACTTTAGAACACGTGGATCTACTATTGGGTTTTTAGTCACCATTATGCTCCGTCTTTCAGTCAAATTCACATTTAACTTGAAATGAAGATCGTATTTTAATTTTTTCTATACTTTCAAGATCTTTTACAGTTTTTGGAAGTGCTTTCATCTATTTCTCTCTTTTTTGTACAAACATCATTTAGTTGCTTTTATAAACGTTGAGACCACCTTCTCTTGTCTCTCTCATTTTTATCTTCTAGTCACAATGACTTTTTTTTAGTAATCCAAAAGAAAAACAATGTATACAAGCACTTTTAAAGATAAAAGGACACTCTTTTAATTTTCAACAAAACACGACACACATTATATATATATATATATTATAAAGAGTGTGTAATCCGATCCTGCACACCACTGATTCATTCATATTCAACCATTATATTATATAATAATATTATTTTATATATATTTGAAACCCTTAAATTTTAAATTACACTAATGCCACTAAAATGCAATAGGTGAACATGTCAAAAGTGGTGAGGATGACTTTCCTATATATACATACATACATATATAGATATAGGAAATGCTAGGTTCTTTTCAGATGACACACTCCCTAATCATACTTGTTTGATTAAGGGTGATCACTGGTTAGAATTAATATTAGGAAAACTAAAAACTATTTTGTATTTTGTTACTACCACACTATAAAACATATTTTGCTTTTCTCTTTTTCAATCACAACGATTGATTGTTTTTTGTTGGAATAGGGATACTGAGATCCTTCTTGATGATATACTTCGTGATCATAACCCTTTGATCAAGGATGGTCAATGATAAAAATTCATATAAAGTAAAAAAATTGTTTTTATATTTTTTATATTCTGTAGTATTACTTTTTCTGGTCAATCTCAAATACTTATTGCCTTTGATAAGACAATCATCACACTCACCCCCTCTCCACCCCTACAAACACACACACACACACACATATATATATATATATATACTGTTAAAAATCTAACCATCGAACCAACCCCCTAACCAGCCATATATCCCTTCCGGAAAATATTTTTCACTCGACCATTGTAATTTTTTCACCCATTGATGTAGAAGTGCTCAGCACTCAACTCTCTAATACATTACATCTCGTACTATATTTTACCACCGTATCTACCTTCAATTTGGAAGATATCATCAACTTTTAAATGATAAATCTTCACAAAACAGTTTTTAGAAGACACGAAAGGGAAGCCGGCCTTCTCTAATACGTAATTTACAAGAATATTAGTTGGGTAATCTCGTCCACGAAATAAATTCTCTCTCTCTGTGTGTGGTTTATGCATATAATAACAAAGCCGTACCCCGAAGTAGCAATACGCAATGAAAGTCATACTCTCCGTCGCACTCCCAAACTCCACCTGAAGAGAGAGAGAGAGACAGACAGACAGAGAGGAGCGAATTTCCAGATAACTCGAAGACCCAAATGTGTGTTTCAATGGGAACAACGGAATTTGCCGCTAGATTTCCAGACATTCTCTCCTTCCAACCTCGCCGATTCCCGCTGTAAACTCGGGGGCGGCGAAGAAGCACAGCTCAATAACATAAGAAGCAAAGCCTCATTCTCCCTCTCTTCCTCTCTCTCATGGCGACGAACCCTCTGGAAGGCATAACGGACGAGTTCTTCGAGCAGATTCTGGCCATGCCCGGATACTCCAACACCTCCGGCGCCAGCGGAGGAGACGCCGGCATGCCGGTTACTGCGGAAATGATGCTGCAGATGGGCACCGGAGGCGGTTTTCCAAGCGGTATGTTCCCCCTCGGCCTCAGCCTCGACCAAGGAAAGACCGGCGGGGCGTCCGGTAGCGGAAAGCGGTTTCGCGACGACGCCGACAAACCTCTCCCGGAACCCCTAAACCCCTCTACCACCACCACCAACGTAAGCGCAGAATGAGAACAGTGGAAACTTTCCTGGCGTGGTCTTTTTGTAATTTCTATTTGCTTTCTCAGCTAAGAGTTTAAATAATTCTCCTTTTTTTTAAGGCGAGGGAAGCCGCAGCGAACTTGTTCCCGCCCTTCGGCAACGCTCCACCCTCGGTTAGACCCCTCGTTCACCAGGTGCGTAAAAAGTCGGCGATGTTTTCAGACCTTTCCTTCTGAGTTTCATGAATCGTAAATTAATAGCTGATTGAATGTCACGAAACTTTTTTTATTCCTTTTTCCTCTTATTCTCTTCTGTTTTTGGGAAAAGTTACTGCCACTACTTTATATGAAATAAATGCCTTTTTTACTTTTCTAGAAAAATGGTAAAAAGAATGCAAGCTTTTAAGAAATTGCTGAAGAAGAAATAACCAAAAATAAGGAAAACAAGAAGGAAAGAGATTTGTTTCTTTAACGTAAGACTGAAGTTGGTCTCACAAAGCACAAAAAACAATAGCTAACTTAGCTTGGACTTGGCTTACAAGTTGAAGGTCATGAGTTCAATACCCGGGCAGGCATTTGGCTACGCCCTTCCCACTGAACCTGAAAAAAGTTGGTCTTAGAGAAAGAAGGATCAAAGTTGGTTGCATTTATTGTTCTTATTTATTCTAAATATTATATCAACGTGGTATCTAAGGAGTGTGACTATAGTTTAGTTGCACTCCCATTCTAATGGAACGCTTCTAGTTGTTTTCGTCAGATCAATTCCGTGACAAAAACGTAGAATTTACAGAACTAACTATGGCTCACTGTTGAGGGGTTCGACTCAAGAAGTTGAAGGTTTCAATGCTCGGGGTATGCATCTGACTTTGTCCGCCTCCATGATTGTACCAAAGAAAGGAAGACATTTATCTTAAATTTAATAAATTATTAAAAAAGATATCAAAACACATGCATGGTTTGCAGAGAGAGTTACCACCCTCTGGTGTAGTTTGGCGAGAAATAAAAGAGATTAAATGCGTACTTTAAATTTGAAGTTAAAACGTTAATGACATACGAGTAACTATTTTTATGTACAAGGGTACTATTGGAATTAAAAGAAAAGGTCGTCCTCCCCGGGTTAGTTGGCTGGACTGCGTCAGGAATGCAACGGCGTCGGTTTTGAATCGTGAGGGTATTCTAGTCATTTCCTCTCTTATAAATGGGCAGGAAAAAACAAAAAAAAAGCGAGAAGATACGTGCAAGAGGTTTCGCACGTACTCTGTAGTGTTGTGGAGGGCCCGCTTACCGACATTGATTTGGTGCCGATAGTAATCTCCACACGTGGGAGAACGTCTCGGATGAGACGGTGCGGTGATGTGAGAATGACTCGGTTAGCACGTCATTGTTGAACACATTTTAAGGGTTCAAACAAATTCTTTACCAGCTAAATTATGGTGCAATTTTCTAATTTAAAATTGAATTCTTGTTAGCACGAGCTAGTACGTTCTTTAGTGTGGGCCTACATGAGCAGAGAAGAGCCGAGCCAAGGCTACCTGCCTCATCGTACTCAGCTCATCTATCTACGGCAAGCTGTTTGTCTTCAGCTCTTTAGGCTAGTGAATCACATACGAATGAACTCAAAATGAGATGAACCAAGCTGATTTCTGCTTGTTTTCCAGTCCCAGTTAGGATTTGGCGTTAGTGGAAAAACTAGAAAAAAATTTGTGGGGTGACGTGAAGTCCAGTTGGGTGAATGAAACTCATATAGGGTGGTCCATATAATTTGAAAGATTCATATTAATTATATTGATTTTTCAGATATTTTTGGATTTTGGGTGAGGCCACTTGCTTAGCTCACCCGTGAATAGGTCTGGCTATTATCAGATCCCTTTTTTCAGAACCAATCCTGTCATGGTTGCGTATATAGTTTTGTTAAAGTGGCATTTGTATCAGATGAATTAATGAAATTAGCTCTCTATAAAATTTGATAACTGTGCACCATAGCATGTGCGTGTGAGCACTACAGGAAACCGATCTTTGTCTAATGGTTGACATCAATTTCAATCTATTACCAGCCTTGCCTATGTGGTGACTTTCATTGTGCTGAGCTGCTGATCGATGCATTAGAGCTCTATCATTCCTTTTTGTCGTCCTAATTTTCATGGTACTGATTTTGAGATTCAGACAGGACAAGGAGTTGCAGCATGCCAACCTTTTCATCCCCAGCTTACAACCAGTGCAACAGTGCCACACCCACCAGCAGTTCGGCCCAGAGTCCGTGCTAGACGAGGTCAAGCTACTGACCCTCACAGTATTGCAGAAAGGGTAAGCTGTCACCCATCTGGATAGACCTCAGCATTTGAATCTAGTCCTGCATGTGGATGAGCATATAATACCTTGACTAGAAATGAAATGGATCTTGGTTGGTTATATATATAATACACACATGCATGAGAGAGAGAGAGAGAGAGAGAATTTGGATGGATTCCCATTGAGACATTGAACAGGAGTGTTACCTCATCTGCATGTTTTTTTTAGAAGTCTACATGTCAAACAGAAGTTTCACGGTTGGGCTCCAGCACATAGACGAGCATTTTGTGGCCAAGTACGTGTAATTTATCATACCATGGCTTGTCCTCAATCAGAAAAAGTGCTTGTTTCTATCAACAATCCTAATGCTCGTGCATCTTGTGTTACCCATTTTCAATTACCACACTGCCCTCTGTTAAAAAATAGGAGAGGATGCAATGTTGATGCCTGATTTGGTGCTTGGTCATCTGCCTCTAGCAGATGTGGAAGTTACCCAATTCTTGCAAGAATCAAACCACATAGCATCCTAACAAATGAATTCTTCATCTGCATGGCCTCTTGAATTCATTTTGCATGTTTGTTCATGCAAGCAAGAGATGAACTCCATCTCTTGCACAAATCTAAGCCCTTGAGCCAAGCAAATGTGTCTTCACTGAAAGCTATGTGCTGGTGTGTGTAGTGTGCGTGCATGTGTGTGTGTGTGATGATGTTCATAATAACACTTTTGATACAGTTACGAAGAGAACGAATTGCAGAAAGGATGAAGCAGTTGCAGGAGTTAGTACCTAATACTAACAAGGTAAAATTGTTCTTGTTATGCTTTCCTAAAATTCTGTTATAATTTTTTTTTTGTTGGACAAGTGCATGAGCATGGGAATATTGGATATTCCTATTCGGTTACTGTGACTTCAAAAGTCCTCTGCCATGAGTATTCTCCAGAATTGCATTTTAATCTGTCACCATTTCATCTCATTGACAGTGTGCAGTTGTTGAATTCGATTACTCCCAGCATGATTTCTAATATGAAGGAACACGTTAGGTCGATCACAGACTTATCTGGCTCCTTTGTTTTGTATATTTCTTGAACAGCCATGAGAGCAGTCCAGTCTATATTCCAATTAGTCATGGCGTTTGCTTCACTTATGAACTGGAATTCAAAAAATAAAGGTCATTGTCCAATCTGCCTTTCCAGAATCCACTGATGAGATACTGTGAAATTGTTAGAAACAAATATTATACAATACTATTGATCGCTGATAGCTAACTGCCACAGGCACCATTTAATGATGCTACATTTTTATACTATTTTTATATATGTATACATATACTATTTGAAAGTATTAAAAGAGGTAGAGGACGACCACAAAAGTGTTGAAAAGAAACAATAAAGAATGATCTAGCTTATTGTGAATTAACTGCTAACATGACACATGATAGGGCTTTGTGGAAACAAATAATCCATGTAGCCGACCCCGTCTAGTATGGGAAAAGGCTTAGTTGTTGTTGTTGTTGTATACATATACTATTTTGAGGAGTGATCACACAAGGAAAAACCATATACATAATGAGGTTGTTAGAAACAAATTGAGAGTAGTACCAATAGAGAATAAAACGAGGGAAAATTGTTTAAGATAGTTTGGACATGATGAAAGACGACCAAATGACGCTCCCTTAAGAAGATATGAAAAACTAGATTGTGAAAATGTCAAAAGAGGAAGAGAACGATCACAAAAGTGTTGAAAAGAAACAATAAAGAATGATTTAGTTTATATTGAGTTAACTGCTAGCATGGCACATGATAGGGCTATGTGGAATCAAAGAATCCATGTAGCCGACCCCATCTAGTATGGGAAAAGGCTTAGTTGTTGTGGTTGTTGTTATACATATACATATAAATACATACATACATGCATACGTACATATATGTTGATATAGACATATAGATATAGATGTATGCATGTATGTGCATATGCAGGTATATGTTATTATGTTTACGTGTATATGTCTGTAGGTAATGTAAGCTTCATTAATTTATCATCTTCTTCTTTATGCAGACAGACAGAGCAGCCATGCTTGATGAAATTATGGACTATGTCAAATTTCTCAGGCTACAAGTGAATGTAATGTTGCACCTTCTTAGTTGGTGAAACTTTCCTCTGTGTGTGTGTATCTGTTGTTTATTGTTAACAATTTACGAGAAGGTAATGCCTTACGAGTGTTGAAAGGAAACAACCCCATTCAGTGAGGGAGAACGCTTGGTTTCTTTTTGGTTGAAGTCCTAAATGTCGTATTATATAAATAAAGAACCTCCTCAGCAGACGCCACCAGCAAACCAAGAATTGGAATTCTAATGTTCAGTTTAAGAGTGAGTTTGGTTTTGCTTGCACCTGGCTTAAAGTGTGTATGCCTATGGGGTCTGTGTATCTGTGCGTGTATGCGCTACCAGATTCCAAGATGCGTTTGCACGACATTATACTTCACTTTGTGCATTTTGTGTCGTCAGCATGCTCTCAGGTGTCTGAGCTACGAATGCTTGCATCCTGCTGCAATTTCTTTATGTTTGGCTGGAATCTGTTACTCCCATTACTTGACGCACGGTCACTGCAGTTACAACTTACAAGTGCACATGCCCTCATCACAAATGACATGTGGTTTATTGGCATATTAAGGAACAAGGATGTATCTAGGTATCACAATAAGAAAAAGAATTCTGCTTGATTCTTCAAAAATATTGGACTTATAAGGATTATTCTTTTATGATTTTGTTGATGCCTTGGTGAGCACAGTTTCATGTCATTATTGAACCTAGAAATTCCACTCATCAAATGCTTAAATGAAGTCATGGATATAGCTGGAAAAATGGTTTTATATCATTTTTGTCTCTTCCAACTTCCCCATCAAATGCATATCTGGAATTCTAAGTCATGTATGAAAGTCAAAGAATCATCTATGAGGGAGACGGTGTAGGGCTTCTGTCATTTTCAGAGTTGAAGGATAGAAGCAGTACTCCTTTTTTTCTGCCATAAATCTATTTTTGTTTGAATACTGTAGCTTACAAGTAATTTAACAGGTCTTGAGCATGAGCAGGATTGGCGGTGCAGGAAGTGTCACACAGCTTGTGGCCGACATTCCATCTCCCACCATTGAGGTGATTAATTTGTTTATATTATCCACTTCATATATCTCCATCTCTTAACAGAAAAAGTGATTACCAGAGTATCTTTCCAGAGACGTGGTTATTGTTATCCACACTGTTATAGGTGCTGTTCGCGTTCCTATTCATTGCAAGTGTTTGTGCGTGCATATGTTCTCAATTATAACTCGAAGGAAACTGCATCTCAAGTGGTTGGAAAAAACTCTCATAGAATTCGACAACTGCACCTTCACTCCAGGCCTACATTGGCTGTCACAAAGTGGTACAACCTTTGGAGGATATAAGAGGGACTATGTACATCATGGATTATGAATTGCCAAGTCTTTCTTCCTATTTGTTACCAGGAGAAATTGCGCTTGGGATTTTCGTACATAGGCAAATCACTATAAAGACGAGGTTAGTAAGTTGGGCTTTCATCCAGTATAAAACTCTGACTCTAGGACCCTTGTTCTCTGATCCTACAAGTATCACCGACTATGTATTACTTGAAAAGGCATGTATTTATGTATGTATATTGATATGTGTGTGTATGTGAAGTTTGAAACCCTAGATAGTTAAGACATTTTTCTTCTTTGAACTTGGAGAATCTTGAGGACCATCTGCAAAATCTACGTGTAATTCTCAATAACAAAACCATGTATCTATTTGTCCTATGACTAACGAGACTGGGGCCCACATATTTCAAGAGTATCCCCATGTCACCAAGCAAGTGATCATCATGCACATTTATGATGGAAATTATTTTCTTAGTATCCTTTAGAAAAGCATCAAGATATCTCTACAAGGTCCTTTCTGTTGATGGCTGCTTGAGCCTTTTCTGTTTGCCACCAACTTATTTAGAACAGGAAAAATGTTTAATACTGTTGAATTGGAAAGCACACTTTTTTAAATTTCTGCTTCCCTTTTTAGCTAAGCAGGCCAGTAGGTGGCTGTCCCCTAGTGCGGTTTGAACCTGGGACCCTTCAATAATGGCACTTTAGCAGTTCATCACTCCCATCTATCACGATCATCACAATAGGAAAAACTGTCTGTAGAAGTTTGTCTTTTTATCTGAATCAATTCTTAGAACCATGGTTGTCGATATCCTGAGTTGGATCCAAAGATCCAACAATCGTGATACCCTTTGAAGGCTGAAACTGCCTGATCCCAAGTGAGTCATATTTTCTATGATTAGTGGGATCTCGATCTTGAATATGGGCTGACAGGGTCTTGCATCAACACAACCCACTATAGAACAAGAATTACTTTTGTAGATATGAATTTCATAATCATACGATCAATTGATCATATGGGCAGAAAAATGAGAAAATCATATGTTTACTGAAATGAAACATCTCATGATATGAATTACATGATTCTCATGAATTATGTTTACTCTTGCATGTATTCCTTTTCATAGATAAAGAGATGGTCGGATCTTTAAGATCCCCATGTGATCCATGATGCTCGATACTTGCAACCTTTGCGACCTTGGGTAGGGATTAACAGTTGATTACCTTTCTCAGGGTAGCTCCCTGTAGAAATTTTTAGTTGTTTATCTCTTTCAGTAATTTTGGTTTATGTTCTACACATGATTTACCATCTAAATTTCTAATAAATTGTTCTTTTCCCAATTTGGCCAACACGAACCTCAGGTGAATAGATCTTTTTCTAGTTGAGACACAATGTTAGTATTTCTTGCAAGCAATAGCGTCTTCTGGTTCATTTTCTGAACTTAATCGCTATGCACATATCATCTTCTGTGATAGATACAGGGAGATTCAAGTGGTGCTTCGAGTAAGCAGCAGCAACAGCAACAGCAATATGTTTGGGATAAGTGGTCGGCTGACGACACGGAGCGGCAGGTCGCTAAGCTCATGGAAGAGGACATTGGGGCCACAATGCAGTTTTTGCAATCCAAGGACCTCTGCCTCATGCCAATTTCACTGGCTATGGCCATCTACCACACACACCAGCCACCAGATGCATCTTCTGCTAGAGTAAAACCAGAACCAAGTACTCAATCATAGTGTTGCCCTGTTCCCCACACTGTTAGCCCTCACAGTCCCCTCCGGCCACCAACTACCCTAGTCCCACGGTGCATTGTCAGTTCCACTTATTAGATTATGGGTCTCTCTCTCTTTCTCTCTGATAAAATAAAGAAATATGTAGTGATTCTGTGACTAGAAAATCTTTAAATATTTCTGTTTGCTTTTTGGTTGATTTGATTCAAGGGAGTGAAATGTGGAAGTATATTCGGTGCTTTTTTCAAGGATGGGGGCAATGAAGAGTGAGACTGCAATTCCGGAACCCTTTTTGACGGTTTGTGGTGGTAGTGGAGTGTGGATCCCATGGGAAAAGCTCAGGTGGAGATCATAAATATATTTGAATACAGACTAAGATTTATGCATCGAATGCTTGCTTTATTTTATGAGTTTTTCGGGCAACTTTTAGAGAAAGGTGTTTTTCTTTGAATATCTAGTGGTTGGTGGCTCCGAATGTGATGATGCAGAGGCATTGGAGTCAATGTGGCAATCAAGTGTGAATTGCATTTCTTGGGTGTGAGTTGGATGGTCCCTCATTGTTTTCAAAGTTTCTCTTGCGCGCACTACCAATGTGTGTGGGGGGGAGAGAGAGATACAATATACATTTTGCTAGCATGAATATCATGATATTCTGAAACCACCGGTGTCTGGTGGCGCTCTTCTCAAGTGAGCTTCCAAGATCTTAAGAAACTTGGTCATTATGAAGTTAGCATTAAGGACAGCACCCTGGTGGAATTTTGATCAAAATACACTCAAACCACTTCTCACTAGATGCAAAATTTCTCTAGTGTAAAGCTAAATCCGGTGATGGTTAACGTTGCCCCCTGTTGGGACGGTGTGCCAAATGCGAGGCAGATAGCATTGTATAGATCGAGTGGCGGACCCCGGGCTTCTCTCAAGAACATACCCTTCAATTCACAAGAGCATCCCCAACAATTAAAACCCAGATGATTAGTTCACTGGCAGTGTGTGCTGCTACTCCTTGTGGGTGCATGTGTATTTGTTAGGCTTCGGCCTCCCTTTGTAATCAAGAAAATAAAAACTGTGGCGGTCTGGCTGTTGGTTTGTCATTACGATCAATCAACTTGATTAGAACTAGTGCAAATAAAAGAATTTATGTGCAGTTCTGCACAATGAACAATTGATGCTCGTTGGTTTCCAACCTCCAGTTGCTAGGCAATGAGAGATTTTGACTCACTGTGCAATAGTGTGGGTTATTATCATAGTCCACGACTTTAATCCTGAGCTATTTTTAACTACTCGTCGGAACTCTGCAAAAAGTATTAGCCCTCAGTTGAGTTTGATGGTTACAATCTCCGTCCATCACTATACCATCAGCTATTTTGGCATGCTTCGCTGCACCAAAAGATCATCTCTCTTGTTATTAATGGTAAATTATTTGCCTCACCTAAACGAGGGCCAATGGTTCTAGACCTCGGGTTTCAGGCCTTCAGAGGGGTGTTTGACTACGACTGCCTGGAACCACGGAACTCGAATGCATATTCCCAGGCACTCAGTAATCACACCCCCTAGAGGCACTAATTCACACCTCCCTCTGGGAACTATTTCCTTGGTATAAATAATAAAACAAGAAGCCCTCAAACATAATAGGAAACCAATACAATGAAGAAAAGCCTAGCCTTTTTGTTTCACCTGACCATGCTTTGCAAAGATAGAAAGGGAAAGAAAAGAATGGCGATCATAAGCTGTCTACAGATCTAAGGGAGAAACCATCTGCAGAGAAAAGTGAGCTTCGCTTTAGCAGATAAAGGAGAGGATTGATGCTTTCGAGCCCTTCACATATGTCAGATTGGTATTCGGTGCGATCCAACAATGTATGAGGATCTCGAAATAAGAATGGTGGCCATAGCCCACAGAAGGCGGCGTCAACTATGTATTATAGGCCATGAAATCAATTGCAGGATTACGGTTTTTTGTTGGTTTTTCAAATTTCAGATGGCTTGGATATGCCGCCTTGGCGACGCAGATCGGCCATGATCAACTTTCAAGTTTTGAGCCGAAGAAAGAACTTATAAACTTGCTCACAGCAACACTGTTTAGAACAAAGGTCAACCCAGTCACAACTCAGTCAACACGTTAGTGGAGGATGAAAATGCTGTCAAAAGCTGCAAAACATAAAGACAACCACCAAGATGCTAAGATTGTCACCGATACCATGAGCTTTAAAATATCTCTACTGCACAAATCTTTTAATCATGCATGATTCTTGAAGTAGGCTACAGATGTGGACTGACTTACATACCATGTTCAAGTTTCAAAATTACGAACTAGCACTCTGCTCCTCAAAAAACACACACACACACACACACACACACACATATATATATATATATATATATATATATATATATCCAAATGTTCAAATTTCAAAATTACGAACTAGCACTCTGCTCCTCGATGCACACATATATGTATAGTCATGCCCGAGTCTGCCACACACACACAGTCAAATGTTCAAGTTTCAAAGTTACGAACTAGCACTCTGCTCCTCGATGCACACGTATATGTATTGTCATGTCCTAGTCTGCAAGCTCTACCTCAATCAACGTTTACTGGCCTGTCTGACATGGCCCATGAGCGAGGCATGATATACTAAGAATTCTCAAATAAAGGCAATGTTTCCTTCAAAATTCTAATATTAATCAGGTCCAATGAAATTTACAACTCTATAAGTTACATAATTATAAACCGAGCATGTAATTTACATTATTTATAAAATAATACAATATTTTCTAAGCATACATGTTCTACCTTATATATGATCATCTTGTTAGATCCACCTAATAAAACCTCAATCAGAGTCTTTACACTAACTCAACTTTCAAAATGGTAAATAACGGGAAAGTACCAATGATATGTGTTTAACAAAAAGATATTCCCTTTCAAAGGGTCCTAACTACATGCAAATTTAAAATAACAATACATATTCATGAATATCAAATTCAATAAATACTACACAATTTTATGAGTGAATAATAGAATAATACACACATCCACATCTACACATCTCACGCACACATCTTTTTTAGTTTCAATGATTATAACCTATATAATGCTAAAATTAAGGTTGCGCGAGTCATTCAGCACTTGCCAACAACCCTTGGTTACACACATAGCTAAGGTGACCCAAAGCCCACTCTTCACTCCCTTTGTAGAATACCCAAGGTTTATCTTATAACAACCGGATTTCTGGATATCTCATGCAACAGCTATACATAATACGACCAGTATCTTCACACAATTAAGTTTACAATTCCTCTATTTTGCTCATTGATCAATCCATAACTTATTTTAAATATCAATACATCATAAAGTATGTCAATCAAATTCATCTTTACCACTATCAGTCAATGCACCCGCACAACCAATAGCACACACAAGCATGACTTTTATCAAATACACGCATTCTAAAACAACACTTATAAATACTACAAGTAAATTAAGTAGCAGTTCTAGAAAACATTTCTAGACAACAATTATAATATATGCATACTCAAAACCATGTAAAACAGTCACTGGCTGCTTTCACTAAGAAAAGCATATCTCCTACCTAAATTAGAACATATATCCATATCTAGATCCATCTCAAGAAGCAACAGTGTACAAGTAATGCCTCCAATTAGTCTCATGTAATCCCTAGTTAAGCATAAAATCAATATTATATGTAGCCTAAACACTAACAAGACAAGTTGCTCAAAGCTCGCACAAATTAGAGTCCGAAAGACTCCAAACCGATCAAAATAAAACCCTCGTAGTATTTTGACACTCTTTAATTTAATCATTGAACATCAATAAAATCCTCGTAGCATTAAAGTTTACTCTATCAAGAATCCGATGCTTCAAAACTGCCCCAAATCGGACATAAGATGGCCCCGGAACAACCCAAAAACTATAGCTTAATTGTATTGGAAAGAGGACCTGGATCCAATTTGGTCTGGGTCGGGTCTAAGCCTAACCTCTTAGGTATTTCAATCTAACCCCTCCACCCACCTCCTAAAGATTTTGTCCCTAAAAATTTGGTATTATTTGCATGTACATGCCAAAATTATATTATTGGATCTTATCGAAACTAAATAAGACATTGATGCTGATACTACTTTGTCATGCCCGGCTTCACGGACCTTGCCTAGGTTAGCCCTCATGCAAACCTATCCAATGTGATACGCAAGCCCGAGGCATGATATGCTAAGAATTCATAAATAGAGAAAAAAATTGCTTCAAAATTCTAATACAATAAGGTCCAATGATTTTTATAACTTAATATAGATAGATAGATAGATATATGTTAAAAGATTTATAAACCAAGTCTATCGTTTGTACTATTTACAAACTAATACAATATTTTCTAAACATATAACCTCCATGCTGTATCTCATATATGATCATATTGCTACATCAACCCAATAAGACCTCAATTAAAGCCTATTGGCAACTCAAGTTGTACAATACATACTCAGTGAAAAGATATACTCTCCCAATAAGATCACAGAATAGAAGTATGCATATTTAAAATAATAATGCATATCCACAAGTATCAAGTTCAGTAAATACCACAGAGTTTTATATGCTAAAATAAAGTCATACATATATCTACATCCATATATGCCCCCACACTCATGTTTATGTATATTATTTAGTTTTGATAATTAAAACTCATACAATATTAAAACCAAGATTGCACAAGTTGTTCAATACTCACCAACAATCCTTGCATAGGTGCCCAAGATCCCACCCTTCACTCCCTTTAGTTGAATGTGGAAGGAGTTATCACAATTGAATCTCTAGAGACCCTACAAAACAAGCACATAAACTATTGTTGATATCTTCACTCAATTAAGTTTGTTATTTGTTTATATTACTCATGTTGATCAATTACATAACTTATTCTCAAATCTCAGCAGATCATAAGTATGTTATCATCAATGTTCTCTTAACAAAGCAAATTCATCTTTATCATTGTCAATCAACATAACCAAACAAAGACTAGCACATACAAGCACAATTTTTATCAAATATACACATACTAAAACAACAGCCAATAATAACCACAAGTAAATCAAATAGTACAATGAAGCATTTCTAAATAGCAATTACAGTACATGAATATTCAAGACTACGTGAAACAAGCCTTAACATACTCCTACTGAGAAGAGCATATCCCGTATCTCAACCTAAACATAAATTCATTTCAAGCAGTTATGTACAAGTAATGCTCCCAGGTCGTCCTGTAATCCCTACCTTAAGTATACATTCAATATTAATGAGTAGACTATACAATAGCAAGACTAGCAGCTTAAATTGTTCACAAATCGGAAGTAGAATGACTCTAAACTGATTCAAATACTCTAATTGAATTCTACTAAAACCCTAGAGCCAACTTTTTACCCCTTAAACACTCTTTATTCTAATAATGAAACAATACTAAAATCCTAAAGCTCACTTAGTTATGAAGTATTAACACTTAGAACCAGACTCGAATGGGATACCTCATGGATCCAAAACAACCCAATGGACCTATGACTAACTTAATTAGATCAACAATATGTTATGTCATGAATCCAATTTGGTTTGGGTCTGGTTTTGAGCCTACCCAAACCGAGGTATTACAATGAGATAATAGAAACAAGGAATTTCGTTGTTTGGAGCCTCTAGAGAGTGTTGAACCAAGTCCTTGAAGTTGTGTGGGGTCTCTATACTAGTATACACAATATGACAAGTATCTTCACACGATGAAGTTTACAGTTCCTTTGTATCACTCCTATCGATCAATTACATAAGTTATTTCCACATGCCAATGCATAATAAAGTATAACATAATCAATATTTTCATCATAATGCAAAATTCAACTTTATCAATGTCAATCAACAAATTTCATATTTTTCAACAATAACCTCTATCATGCATATACAAGAACAAGCCCTATCAAATATGCATATTCTAAAACAATAACGAAAAAAATACCACACGTAACAATAAAGTATTTTAAAATAGCAAAA
Source organism: Brasenia schreberi (assembly GCA_036023115.1). Classification (NCBI taxonomy): domain Eukaryota; kingdom Viridiplantae; phylum Streptophyta; class Magnoliopsida; order Nymphaeales; family Cabombaceae; genus Brasenia; species Brasenia schreberi. The sequence goes on along the minus strand of JAYKKT010000081.1, from coordinate 14,958,661 downwards.
TACATAATCCATAATCCTACTAAGAAAAACATATCCGCTACTTCAATTGATCCTTGGCTCGAGCTAGGTGCACCTAGGCACGGTTTGGATGCAACCGGCTAGGTGAGTTCATGGGCATGACTTCAATCGTGGTGTAGCCTTGGTCTTGGCCAAATGCATTCGATTGTGGCTCATCCCATCCACTCTTGGAGCAGCCTTTCATCTTGTTTGACATGAGCTTGACTTGGCTCATGGGGTGGGGCATCCTCGGGTGCAGCTCTTGCCTTTATTTGGTGCAGCCGAGTGCTACCTTTGAATGGGCCTCTTCCTCCCTCCCTGGCTATGTGAGCTTGCTCCTCGGCTAGGTCAATGTGAGTGGGGTCAGTCAAGGTAGGCATGGACATTGCTTCTTGTTTTGTTTGGGTCCACCTGAGCTCGGTACCTGCTTGCTTTAACTGTTGCTTTGGCCTTTTGCTAAGTCTTCGGCATTTCTTTTGCGTAAAAAAACTTTAAAATCCTTTTGAATTTCCAAATATTCAAAATTTCCTTTTGATTTTATAAGCTGTATTAAAAATCAGGATTTTTGAAAACCAGCTTATTGTTTTAGAAATTCTAAAATAGGTTGAGTTAAATTTCAAAATTATTTTGGATGTTTACACCCATATATAAGAACAAGGGAGGCATTCAGAATTGTGTGAATTATCGGAGTATCAAGTTAATGAGCCATACTATTAAATTGTGGGAAAGAATTATCGAACGTAGGTTACGACAAGTATCGAGTACAATAGAGAACCAATTTGGATTCATGCAAGGTAGATCTACTGTTGAAGCGATTCACCTTTTGAGACGTCTTATGGAACATTTTAGAGTAAAAAGGAAAGACCATCACATGATATTTATTGATTTAGAAAAAACTTTCGATAGGGTACCGAGGAAGAATCTTGGGAGAACCTTGGAAAAAAGAGGTATCCCATTGACATATATAAACCTTATGAGACATGTACGATGGTACAAAAATATGTGTAAGGACTCATGAAGGAATGACAGACTTCTTTGAAGTTAATATTGGGTTACATCAATGGTCAACTTTAAGTCTATACTTATTTATAATGGTGATTGATAAGTTAACAAAATATGTTCAAGATGAAGTACCTTGGTGTATGTTATTTACATATGACATTATGTTAGTAGTGGAGTCTAAGAAAAAAGTTAATAGAAAATTAAAACTATGGAGAGAAACATTACAAGGTAAAGGCTTCCGACTTAGAAGAACAAAAACAAAATATATGGAATGTAAGTTTGATCATTTGGTTACTTTAGAGGACATAGAAATTAAAATTGACACACATTGCATCTCCCAAAAGGAAAGTTTTAAATACCTAGGGTCAATTTTTCAGAGTGAGGAAGAATTGATGAAGATGTTACGCATAGAATTAATGTTGGTTGGTTAAAATGGAAAGGAGCATGAGGTATTCTTTGTGATAAGAAGATACCATTAAAGTTAAAAGGTAAATATTATAGAGCAACAATTAGACCTATCATGTTTTATGGTTCTTAGTGTTGAGCAGTTAATCATCAACATGTACAAAAGATGCCTGTGATAGAAATGAAGATGTTGAGATGGATGAGTGGTCATACAAGAAAAGATCATACATACTGAGGTTATTAGAAACAAATTAGGAGTAGCACCAATAGAGGATAAAATGAGAGAATATCGTTTAAGATGGTTTGGACATATAGAAAGAAGATCAAAAGAACATGTAAGAAGGTATGAAAAACTAGATACCTATTGCTTCTAAGTTACCTTATCTAATCTCTAGTTAAGTAAAATTAATATAACTATGTAGCCTATACGACAAAGATACCAGCGCCTCAAACTGTGTGTGATCAGTGTTCAAACTGCTCCAAACCTATCAAAATATTAACCGGATCCTACTAAAAATCTATAGATCCAACTTTATCCCTTAAACGCTATTTAATCATTGAACATCAATGAAATCCTTATATTATTAAAGTTCATTTTGTAATAAGTCTGAGGCTTTAAGTTGTACTCAAATTGGACATCAAATGTCTCCAAAGGAACTCAGAATCCATAACCGGGTACGTTACCAACTAATTTAATCCAAAACAAGACCGAGATTCAATCTAGTTTGTACCAGCCCTAGGCCTACATGTGTATATGCATATGTGCATGCATGCATACATACATACATATGAAAGTAGTGGTAAATTTTCAAACCTTATTGATGTTCAAATCTACTCAAATATTTTCATTGTTTGATTGACATGATAAATGATTAAGATTTGACTTAAAAGTATCATTGTACTTTATATTTAATCCACTATGAATATTAAATGCAAAGTACTTTATTACCTCAACCGTTAATCTCAAAGATTGAAAATTTGAGATGATAAAATAGATTTGAGCTATTATGAAGTTTGAGCATTTATCATTACCTCACCTCCTCCCCTTCATATATATATATATATATATATATATATATATATATATATATATATATATAAAAGAGAGAGACATAGAAAGGTAGTGATAAATGGTGAAACTCCACTCATGCTCAAACCTACTTTATCATCTCAACTGAGGTGATAAAGCAAACAGCCTTGACCCTTCCGGAAGCCTCATTGGTATTGCTGACAAGCGCACACAGTGCTTCCCTATATAAATACACACATTATATGTACATATACATATATACATATATATACATATACATATACATATATATATATATGTGTGTGTGTGTGTGTATGTATGTATTTGGACCTGGTTCCAGTCTGGCTCGCTGGGCAAGTTTGAGCTCAGTGCTGCTAGAGAGCAAGCTCACTGAGCTCAAATCAGATTGAGCTCCACTGAATTTGTAAATTAGCTCAAATAAATGAGGGTCATGTAAATCGATTTTGTATTTATGTTATAAAGCTAAATTAGGAACACCAGCTGCTCGAGCCAAGTAGTGGCTTGCACAAGCTTGGCTTGAGTTCAAATGATCGAGTCAAGTTTGAGCTTTTCTTGAGCCGAGCTCGAGTAATTCGTGAGCATCTCACCTCACTTACACCATAGTAAGTTGGGGAATTATACATTTAAGTAAGTGGTTTACCAATCACCGTAACAGGGTGACAAAATTAACTCTTTTTTCAGAACCTACGTTTTTCAGGAGTAAATTAACTTTTGAATATTCAGAATTTTATCTTGCTTATGTTTTCTCAAGATTTGTTTCTTGCAGGTTTCAGAAAACAAAAAAAAAATGATTTGCTTTTTGCAAGTTACATCTAAAACTGTAGTGTCAAGCCCTTAGCCTTTGCAACCACGGATGGCACTGGCAATCAATCAGCGATAGCTCACCTGGCTAGGGGTCAACTCACCAGATGAAGGTCATGAGTTCGACATCTTGGGCGTCCCATCTGGCTTCAGACTCCCATTGTACCAAAAAAAAAAGAAGTCTTGGAATCAAGTAAATACTCTCTCTCTCTCTCTCTCTCTCTCTCTCTCTCTCTCTCTCTCTCTCTCTCTCTCTCTCTCTCTCTCTCTCTCTCTCTCTCTCTCTCTCTCTCTCTCTCTCTTTGAAGTTAACACTTGGGTGAATGGTCCGCTCCATATTCAAGCACAGGCTATTAGTTGGTATACAACAGACCAATGTTAAAATATACAGTGAGTCTTCTAGCATGAACACATATTTTATTAGCAAAAAGAATCTCAGTGCACTTGATCAATGTCCCTCACTTAGTTCAGGAAAAGGTCTTAAAGCAAACAGATCAGACTGTGAACAAGAACGCGTGCCAAATAGCTCGCCTCCTCCTCAGTTAAAGTTCATTACAGAAGTGATTAATTTATTAAGCATGCTAATACATTGTTAATGATTCAGGTTTAAGGTTTAAGCGCTCTTCTAAGTACAATAATGGCTTAAGCTCATTTAAAACTTTGTCCACAACGTGTTTCTCTCCTTTCTGCCTTGTAATTGTACATCAAAATATTGCCCCAGAAAGAGGTTGTATGTCTGAATTATGCTTCATCTTCATTTGAGAACTCAGGAGCAATTGCTTCTAAAAGGCAATATGCTTGAGCACAAACCGAGTAAGTATGAAGAAGACGGTTTAATTTCAGATGAAACTTAACCTTAGGTTGAACATGCTAGCACCAATGGAGGAGACCAGGCTGTCGACAAGCATGGGCCTGGTTCATCCCCAGAAATGGACTATTTTCATGGTTTCCAACGACATAATTACGGGCGGCAATTTTAGACCCAACCCATCAACTCGACTGAAAAATTCTATGTCCGGGTTACGGGTTAGGCACCGGAGGTCAGGTCTTGATTAGGCCAAACCTGACCCAAAATAAATAAATGCATCTATATATATATATGTATGTATACATATATTACACATGCGCACACACACATATATATACACACATTATATACGAGTTGTACCTGACCCGCCCATGTCTGTGTCTAATAAAAAAAGAGAATATGGAAGAGGTCTGGGTCAGCCTGTTTTGACTAGGATCCCAAGGGACCCTACCTGTCAACTCGATTTGCCACCCTAGACATAGTTGGTATCGTTCAACAGCATCATATATCCACACCAATATGATCTTTTTTTTGTTTAGAATTATATGATTTGATCATCCGAAATAATTACAAGTTCCTTTTCCTGACAAGTACATGATTCGATCATCGAAATAATTATTAAAAACCAAAGAGAAAAGAACGATCCGAGAGAATGACCATACCTACTACATGAAAATGTTGCTTAGAACTTCATATCAACATTTCACGCCTTCTGCAGCCTCAGCACTAAGTTGTTAAAGTCCGACTCCTACACGAAACCACATCACACTCGTGAAACAGTTCTGGATCAGGTCTGCACCAGAAGCTAGAAGCCCAAGGGGCCAAACTGGCCCGGTCGACCCTTGCTACGTGAAACAGATATTCCATATCGAAGGAGAATTACTCCCTACCCATTCGAAATCAAAGGTTGGGATGCTTTGACACGCAGCAACGACTCGAAGGAGACAAGTATGGCGAACATAGCAAAACGATAAAATGATCAAATTGGAACTCTGTGGGACGGACAGTAACCAAAAGAAACCTCTCTCCTTTGCGGTGCAGCAGAAGAGCAAAGGAAATTAAGTTCCACTCTCGTGATTAACATCAATCACTCGAATAAAATTACCAACAAGTGTGGACCTACATTCGGGCCCGCCCCACAGAAATTCTAGAAAACTATGTAGTGTATAGGAGTTTCTGAAAAATGTCAAAGAATGTCCTATAGAATTTATAAACACAAAAAGGATCGGGATGGAAATTTTGAGAATTAAACCATCCTCCACCAAACTTTTAGAGCTTATGCTTCAAGCCTCTTCCGTAACTATTTTAGTGGATTAGGATCGATCTCAAATTAAATCAAGAAAACTTTATATTAATACTATGTGATTTATCAAAAAATCTATTTTAATATTGTGTATTTCACTTTTCTATAATTTAAAAGGCTTAAGTTTCACAAAGTTATTAATTTAGTATAGTATGAGGTTTGACGTGCTTGACCCGTCAACATGTGGCCTAAACAAAGACATGACATTGACATGATGTCTATGTTATGTCAACGTGCTCATGTTCATGCAGCGGTCCGGGACTGGAGATCAAGGTCCACATCCCCCATTAGGAATTCATCTCCTGTCCCCGTAACGGGAACCAAAGCAGAGAAGAGCTCCATCACTAGATGAACGTTGTCATTCTTATATGTTGCCTTCACGTTGACGATGTTGGAGCACTTCAGAAGATGCTTCATAATCATTTCTTCCATTTGAACATCCTCGATATCGACCAGTGTCCTTAGCTGCTTCTTTGAAATCGATTTACATACAAGGATCTCCATGGTGTCGCTATTGGTGTAAGAGGTATGTGATCCTGAACTCGCCATGCCAAACCTTTGAGCCAAGCTCATACGGCATCTGGATTTCCTACCTAATGGGCTTGCTTAGGAAGGAGAGCTTGGTTCTGGCATGTTGTTTGTTTGGCGGTCCTTATAGAAGTGGTTCTGTTTCTTCTTTCCCTTCTTGTTGTTTTCTCTTCCTCAACAATCGCCAGCAAAGCACAGCAGTTGCCCATCACAATGAATTTAATAGAGAAATATGCAACCAACCCAAAAGAACACGATTTTTTCTCGAGAACATATGATCATCTTGAAGAGATATGAGAAGGGTTTGATTTTGAAGAAAGAAATCGAGAAAAGAAAACCAAGTTTTTAGTTTTCATCCATTGATACGTATGTTGTGGTCAAAATGCATGCAGATGTTTGAGTGTCCTTTCTCCATAAGCGAAGAAGGCACTGAGATGTACATTAACACTTGAGAGATGAGGGGGAGGGGGGGAAGTGAACCAGAGACGATTTCCGGGAGGGTATATTCATAGAGGGGGAGGGGAGAAAGCAAACACTGAGGGGGAGGGGAATCTGGAGGGGGGCGTGGGTGGAATCAATGGGCTGGAACGAAAATCTGAGAGCTGGCGGGAAATTTGGAGAGGATATTTTGAGGGAGAAAAATTAGAGCAGCAGTGAGCTGGGATTGGTTCGCGGGACAGAGACCTGTCCCCGCACTGATATCTACGGGGATGAGGATTTCCCCTGCTCTCCTCGTTCTCGTCCCTGGGTCCCAATTGAGCCTCCTGTTCGGAACAGGACTCGCGAGGAGCGAGGGATTTCTGCCGCATCAACATTCACATATACGGCATTAACTCAATGTTGATGTGAAGTTATTTCAGTGGTGTTAAATATTTAGTTTAGTGTCTTGAAGTATTATAAAAAAATCCAATTTGGTACATTAGAGTATCTTGAAAATCTATTTAAGTATCAAATTATTAATTCTTAAATAAAAGATTATATATTTTATGATAAATTAATATTTAATATATAAATTAAATTTATTAATTAAAGCCATATTTAACAAAATTTCACTAAATGTTTAAAAACGTATGATAATTAGGTAGCACAAATTAATTTTAAATATATTAATATAGCATACCGTTTTCATGATTTATAACTGTATTTGATTTATTGCTAAACTAATGTTATTAATGCAAATCAATATTCAAAACATATATTTAAAATTATTAATTATTAATTTTATACTAAAATAGATTTATAAATACTAAAGTGAATTTTTACAATACTATAAAGCTCTAAACTAAAGATTTAGCACCACAATGCAACGTGAGTATTTTTTTGTGAGCACCACGTTAGATGTGTACCACGTTAGCAATATCTCATATATATATATATATATATATATATATATATATATATATATATATATATATATCATGTGAGCGCTACATCAAAAGCTATATCACGTTAGCTTTCTCCGTCAATCACGTGAGTTTCATGATGTTGAGAATATCAGTAACAAAATACTAAAGTGATGAGACCACACGATAGTTATGTAAAGTTTTCCAAATTAAATCTGATCCAAAGTTTCAAAATAATTGAAGTCCACGTATTCATTTCTCCAAAAACTCTCTCTCTCTCTCTCTCTCTCTCTCTCTCTCTCTCTCTCTCCTTGGAGGTACAATAGAGTCTACCGTACTGTTAATCAAATTCGTGTAGGTAAGAGTGCGATTTGCGGTTCTAAGTGGCTACAACAGCTAAAATCAGGTCGGTGCATACCAGAAACACTTGGACCACATTTGCATGCGAAAAGATGCCGATAGAGACCATTCAGCCTAAACACCATCCATGGTCGGAATCAAAGTTTTCGTTCACTTTCTGGCGACGTAATAAAAAAAAACTTTAATTTCCTCAAACACATATTAGAGCTCATTTTCATATTTAAAATGAAACTCTAATTTATATAAAATGTATTCAAATTCGAGGATGAAGTTGAGGCCAATGAAAAAAGTTGAGGCCACGTTCACACGATAGGGAAGGTTTCCTCCACAATTCATGTCGGATTTCTTTGCCTTGTTTATGTGGTCTCCCTTCGCACTCTCAAAATCCGCTCCGGTCGAGGCGGGTTTTTCCTCCTAGATATGTCTGGTGCTGAGTTACAGTAACCAAAAACCGCAATCGAGTTGTCCAATGGATGGTTCCTATTCCGGGTTTGATGGTTCTGAATTCGATTCTATGACGGTTCCAAATTCAGATCTGATTTCATGACGGTTCCGGTTTTGAGTGGTTCTGAATCCGGTTTTACAACAATTCCAAATCTGGTTTAGTGTCCTTGGATCCTTTTTTGAATGGTTTTGAATCCGATTTGGGCCGGATCTAGATATGGATCTGAGTATGGTTATATAACTATTACACAATTTAAACGATATAAAACTATATAAGTTTATAACTATAAGTATTAGTATAATGTATTACATTATATATATTACATTAAAAAGGATACAATTAAATTATATAACTTATTATAAGTTAGAACTTATAACTTATAACTTATAAGTATTACATTAATTAATTATTTTATATATACATAGTATATTGTGCAGACTATATAGTAGTAATATAACTATATAACTATATATTCATATATATATATATATATATATATATATATAATATATAATAATATAACTATGTAAGTATATAGCTATTACATATATGATATATTTAATATATTATGTAATATATTATATAAGTATTGTATTATATATATAAAAAGAATAAGAAGTTAAACTTTAAGTTATAATCTTATAAAATATAGTACAATATATGTATAAAATTTCATATAAGATGTACTATATATAATAAAAATAAAAATAATTAGTTTAATTATAATTCACTTAATGTTTCTTACGTGTTTTTTTTGTATGGAAAGAAATTAAAATTCACATGGTTTCTCTTATCTGTTCCTATGATTCTGAACTAAATCATCATTGCCATTTTATGGTTGCATAAAATCATAATAGTAGTCGATGGTCTTGCGCTCGACGGTTTGCTCTAATACGACTTTCTAAGGTCTCGAGTCTTGTACGTGCGAGTTACTCATAAGCCGGGTCTCTCTCTCTCTCTCTTCTGCTCGGAGACAGCTTTCTCCACCGACATTCTTCTCCGACAACATCTCTCCGGTCCGGTAACCTTTCTCCTCTTGTTCTTCTTGCCCCCATCTTTTTCTCATTTCCTCTCTCATCCAAGATGCTAGTATCCATATTATCTTTCACAGTGTTGGAAAGTAATCTGGTTTTCTTGCGGTATGTTATGAAGTAGGTTTTGATATATTTTTCTGCTGGGAAGAAATCCAGCTTGGTGTCATGGATTATAAAACTGATAACGTAGCGTTTCAGTTGTTTAGGCTAGCGGGGATCATAATTTTAAGATGTTTGGCATTTCAAGGTTGCAATATTGGTCTTAATGTCCTAGTTTTCCTGTATTTTTCTTTTGGTTGCTGGTGAAGCTGAAATCCCTTGGCTTTTCAAATTCTTAACTTGTAGAAACACGTTTGTGGAGTTTAGATGGTCTCAACAAGAACAACTAAACCTTTTCCCATAGACGGGGTCAGCTACATGCATTCTTTGTTTCCACATAGCCCTACTCAACATAAACTAGATCATTCTTTATTGTTTCTTTCCAATACTTTCTTCTACCTCTTTTAATACTTTCAAAATCTAGTTTTTCATAACTTCTTAAAAGTGCTTTTTTTTTATTTCTTTCTATATATCCAAACCATCTTAAACGATATTCTCTCATTTTATCCTCTATTGGTATCACTCCTAATTTGTTTCTAATAACCACATTATATATAGTCTTTCCTTATATGACCACCCATCCATCTCAACATCTTCATTTATGTTAGAAACATCTTTTGTATATGTTGATGATTACTGTCCAACACTTGAACCATAAAAGATGGCAAGTCTAATTGTTGCTCTATAATATTTACCTTTTAACATTAATGATATCTTCTTGTCACAAAAAATAGCTTATGCTCCTTTCCATTTTAACCAACATGCATTAATTCTATGCGTAACATCTCCATCAATTCTTCCACCACTCTCAAAAATTGACCCTAGGTATTTAAAACTTTCCTTTTAAGAGATGCAATATGTGCCAATTTTAATTTCTATGTCCTCTAAAGTAACCAAATGATCAAACTTACATTCCATATATTTTGTCTTTATTCTACTAAGTCGGAAGCATTTACTTTCTAACGTTTCTTTCCATAGTTCTAATTTTTTATTAACTTTTCCTTAGACTCCTCCACTAACACTATGTCATCTTGTATATGTTTTGTTAACTCATCAATCACCATTATAAATAAGTATGGATTTAAAGTTGATCGTTGATGTAACCCAATATTAACTTCAAACAAGTTTGTCATTCTTTCACGAGTCCTTACACATGTTTTTGCACCATCATACATGTCTCTTATAAGCTTTATATATGTCAATGGGATACCCCTTTTTACAAGGTTCTCCAAAGAATATCTCTTGGTACCCTATCATAAGCTTTTTCTAGATCAATTAATATCATGTGAAGGTTTTTCTTTTTTGCTCTAAAATGTTCCATAAGACGTCTCAAAAGGTGAATCACTTCAACAATAGATCTACCTGACATGAATTTAAATTGGTTCTCTGTTGTACTCGATACTTGTCTTAACCTACGTTCAATAAATTTTTCCCATAATTTCATAGTATGACTCATTAACTTGATACCTCGATAATTCATACAATTCTGAATGGCTCCTTTGTTCTTGTATATGGGTATAAGTGTACTCACTCTCCATTCCTTGAGTATCTTTTGGTTTCTCTATATTTCATTAAATAGTTGTGTGAGCTAAGTGATTCCTATCTCTCTTAGGTTTTTTCAAACTTCTATAGGAGGAATATTGTTTGGTCCTACAAATTTACCACACTTCATATGTTTAAGAGCCTCTTTGACTTCATTCTTTTGAATACGTCGGTAGAAATTGTGGTTTGGACATATAGAAAGAAGATCAAAAGAAGAACCCGTAAGAAGGTTAGAAAAACTAAATTTGGAAAGTATTAAAAGAGTTAGAGGATGACCACAAAAGTGTTGGAAAGAAACAATAAAAAATGATCTAGCTTATTGTGAGTTATCTGCTAACATGGCACACGATAGGGATCTGTGGAAACAAAGAATCCATGTAGCCGACCCCGTCTAGTATGGGAAAAGGCTTAGTTGTTGTTGTTGTTGTCTAACTCTCCAAAGCTAATACTAACATCTTTATTTTTATTAAAAAGCTTATAAAAATAGTTTTTTCATCTATTTTTATATCATCATTTACCATTAGAATTTTCTCATCCTCGTCTTTGATGCATCTAACAAAATTAAGATCCTTAGTTTTCTTATCTCTAGCCCTAGCTATCATAAAAATATCCTTTTCACCATCTTTTGAGTTGAGTTTTTTATATAAATCCTCCCAAATTTTAGCTTTGGCTTTACTTATGGCCTTTTCCGCTTCTTTCTTTGTTATAAGCCTCTAAAGTTTCTCTACTCTTCTTAGCATAATGTAATTTGTAACATGCCCTCTTTGCCCCTATTACATTAATAGCTTCAGCACTCTTGTTGAGTTATTTGTGTGTGACATCCATATTCGGATGTTTTGAGATCTTGGCGCTTTGACAAGTTGTATCATAGACGATTTAACCTTCGATTATCAACAACAATTTACAAAAAGATACCACCGGAACCAAGACTTATCCAATTTCTCATCACTTATAGGGCAAAATTATCCAAATAAAAATTGAAGGAAAACAAATCTACTCAATTCTTAGTTTCAAATGAAACGGTAACAAGCATGAGGCAAGCCTAAGTTATCTTTAAATCTAAACCCAAGAAGCTATTACTTATGTTGCACATAATGAGGGTTCATGTGGAAGAAGTAAGCAAAAATATTAGAAGCCAACTAGGCCACCTAAGAGGTTGTCTCATAAAAGATTGTGGACATGGTTGGTCCCTAAGATTGGATGTTGGTACCAAGTAGACAAAAGGCATATATATATATATATATATATATATATATATATATATATATATATATATATATATATATATATATGTGTGTGTGTGTGTGTGTGTGTGTGTAGAGAGAGACTTACTCTCATCGTCACCAGTAGTTGCTGCTTTCGGTGGTGGAACTTGGAAGAGGTATGCCATATCGAGACCGAGAGAGGTGGTAAAAATTTCAGAAATAGGGTTCCAATTTCATTTTCATTAAATATGGATCAACGTACCTTGTATTCCAAAATGCAATTTTGCACACCGCTATAGTAGTTCATGAAAACGCTAGTAGCAACACTAGTAGTGCTTTCTGGGATCAACTGTTAAATGCCAAGTGTTATAACTTATAACTGTAAGGGGACTGCTGAAATGCTATAGCACACTATTAACTATATAACATCTCAATCTGTTCTATCTTCGTCAGAGACGAATCTGTGCATACAATCAATTATACCTCTATGAACCTCATTATGTCTATTAAATGGAGGATAATATCAATTTAGGTTATAGGTTGTATAAATAAGTTAATACACTTGTTTATTCCATCTATTTTTCATAATTCTCTATATGATCACAAGTTGCCATGGAGAGCCTCCTTAGCCCTATTCCAATCTTCATAAAGATAGATGAAAGAGGGATTCTCCTTATTGTATTGTCAGCTAATATCAAAAGTTTTAAAACACACTTGTCAAGACCATCTTTGAAATTTGATTGAACTTTTTATTTCTTGTTTTTTGAAACAAATCAACAAACTATGTCACTCATCTAAACTAAACGTTTGGCTCAAAGCTTGCTTTTATTTCACAATACTTTGCATAAACAAGAAATTAGTAGCAAACCTAGTGTTAGCAATACCAAGAAGTTCTATGTCATTAGTATATCTCCTCATTCTACATAGTATAAATATGCATGATTATAAAAAAATTTGGTGATATCTTGATAACATTCAATTGTTGTTGTTACCTTATCCATCTCTTAAATATCTTCAATATGAGGTCTATATAGTGTGTTGTACATGATGACCAATAAAAAGTATTATAACTATCAGTTCGTTTTGCACACCGCTATAGTAGTTCATGAAAACGCTAGTAGCAACACTAGTAGTGCTTTCTGGGATCAACTGTTAAATGCCAAGTATTATAACTTATAATTGTAAGGGGACTGCTGAAATGCTATAGCACACTATTAACTATATAACATCTCAATCTGTTCTATCTTCGTCAGAGACGAATCTGTGCATACAATCAATTATACCTCTATGAACCTCATTATGTCTATTAAATGGAGGATAATATCAATTTAGGTTATAGGTTGTATAAATAAGTTAATACACTTGTTTATTCCATCTATTTTTCATAATTCTCTATATGATCACAAGTTGCCATGGAGAGCCTCCTTAGCCCTATTCCAATCTTCATAAAGATAGATGAAAGAGGGATTCTCCTTATTGTATTGTCAGCTAATATCAAAAGTTTTAAAACACACTTGTCAAGACCATCTTTGAAATTTGATTGAACTTTTTATTTCTTGTTTTTTGAAACAAATCAACAAACTATGTCACTCATCTAAACTAAACGTTTGGCTCAAAGCTTGCTTTTATTTCACAATACTTTGCATAAACAAGAAATTAGTAGCAAACCTAGTGTTAGCAATACCAAGAAGTTCTATGTCATTAGTATATCTCCTCATTCTACATAGTATAAATATGCATGATTATAAAAAAATTTGGTGATATCTTGATAACATTCAATTGTTGTTGTTACCTTATCCATCTCTTAAATATCTTCAATATGAGGTCTATATAGTGTGTTGTACATGATGACCAATAAAAAGTATTATAACTATCAGTTCGTTTTGCACACCGCTATAGTAGTTCATGAAAACGCTAGTAGCAACACTAGTAGTGCTTTCTGGGATCAACTGTTAAATGCCAAGTGTTATAACTTATAATTGTAAGGGGACTGCTGAAATGCTATAGCACACTATTAACTATATAACATCTCAATCTGTTCTATCTTCGTCAGAGACGAATCTGTGCATACAATCAATTATACCTCTATGAACCTCATTATGTCTATTAAATGGAGGATAATATCAATTTAGGTTATAGGTTGTATAAATAAGTTAATACACTTGTTTATTCCATCTATTTTTCATAATTCTCTATATGATCACAAGTTGCCATGGAGAGCCTCCTTAGCCCTATTCCAATCTTCATAAAGATAGATGAAAGAGGGATTCTCCTTATTGTATTGTCAGCTAATATCAAAAGTTTTAAAACACACTTGTCAAGACCATCTTTGAAATTTGATTGAACTTTTTATTTCTTGTTTTTTGAAACAAATCAACAAACTATGTCACTCATCTAAACTAAACGTTTGGCTCAAAGCTTGCTTTTATTTCACAATACTTTGCATAAACAAGAAATTAGTAGCAAACCTAGTGTTAGCAATACCAAGAAGTTCTATGTCATTAGTATATCTCCTCATTCTACATAGTATAAATATGAATGATTATAAAAAAATTTGGTGATATCTTGATAACATTCAATTGTTGTTGTTACCTTATCCATCTCTTAAATATCTTCAAATATGAGGTCTATATAGTGTGTTGTACATGATGACCAATAAAAAGTATTATAACTATCAGTTCGTTCCTTTGCAACTACTTTATAGTCAACTACATTATCTCTAATAAATTAGAGCATAATTTCACGTACAACCTCCGATATTGCCTTATTGAATTCTTACTTCAAAAACTCCATATGGCACTCACGTGATAGGGTAAGAGATTTAAAAAATATAAGCCTCTTAAGATAGTTGATGAGGAAGTTCAATAAAGTCCTTCCTTACCTATCTGTCCATTCATCTATCATGATGGTAGACCCCTTCTTCTTCCATGACCCCCTTAGGGTTGACCAATAGCAATATCATCTACTATTGCTTGGAAATGGAATAAATTTGTAGCATTAAAAGAGATACATGTATCATAAAACTATCTTACCAATGTAAGTTCTAGTTGCTGATACATTAAAAGAGATGTATCTTACCAAATGTAAGGTCTACTTGCTCATGCATTTGCTTAGTAGCCATAGCAACTCAAATATCTGAATGAGAACTAGGTATAGTAGGAGAAAAAATCATTGGATGTCAAAAAATGCATAACGAGATGATCTTTTAGCTCTTCCTCTTCTATAACTTGCACCCTTTTTCATAACTCTCTTTCCTTTGCTTAATCCAAACTATTACCATCAACCCCTATCTTAGGAATGCTATCATCTTCTTCGACATCCTCTAACTCTTCCTTAGACATCCCTGCATCTTCTCTTTCTTGTCTTTTCTCAATCATACCCTATATCACTTTTAAACTTCGCCCATGTAAGGGATCACCCTTGCATTGTCGGTCCCAAGCCTAGATAAAGGAGGGTTGTGTTAGGCTTCCGACAACAAGCGTAAAACTTTATCGAATTTTTATACCATGGATTACACAAATTATGAGCATTGCTTTGGGGCGTCCCTGCCTAGCGACGCATTGTAGAGCCCAAATGCAATAATAAGTAAGCAAGGGCCACTACATTTTCGCCCGGATGTAGTGAATCAATTGCAAAGAGGGTTCCCACATCATAGATGGGTGTGGGTAAAGAAGTAAGTCCTGCTACATTGTCGCTCGAATGTAGTGAATAATTTATAGAGAGGGTCTCCTCTTTTTTAATATGGACGAATGCGGGGGGTGAGGAAGCTAGTCCTAGTCTCCTAGATAATAAGATTCGTATTGGTTCTTGGAATATGAGAATATTATCCGCTAAGCTAATGGAGTTGGTAGATACTATGATTCGGAGAAAGATTCATATTCTATGTTTATAGGAGATAAAGTGGGTTAGAAAAAAAGCAAAGGAAATAGAGGATACAAGTTTTAAATTATGGTACTCAGGTAAGGAAAAAGCTCGAAATGGAGTTGATATTATCATAAATAAAGATTTAAAGGATAGTGTAGTAGACACACAACGATATGGTAACCGAATCATGACATTGAAATTAGTGTTAGGAGCAGAGGTTTTGAATATAGTTTGTGCTTACACACCCCAAGTAGGACTAGAAGATAGTATAAAGACAACTTTTTGGAAAGAATTAGATAAGGTGATTCAAAAGATTCCACAAAGGGAGATGATTTGTTTAGGAGGAGACTTAAATGGACATATCGGTAAAGAGGCGTAGGGAGATTTTAAATTTTGTTATGGCATTTGATTTCTTTATAGTCAATACAATATTAAAAAAACGTGATGAACATTTAATTACTTATAAGAGTGGCTTATCACAAACGCAAATTGATTACTTTATTTGTAGAAAAAAAAGATAGATCGTGTTGTAAAGATTGTAAGGTAATTCCAAGAGAAAACTTAACCACCCAATATCGATTTTTAGTTATGGATTTACAAATAAAAAAAATGGACAAAGAAGAAAAGAGTGCATTGAGCTATTCGGACTAAATGATGGAATCTCAAAAACGAGAAAGAAGATATATTTAAACAGAAAGTCCTTCAAGGAGATGTTTGGAATTATGTTGGTACACCCTATGATATGTGGAACAATATGGCTACACATATTAGTAAAGTGACAAAAGATGTGTTAGGTGTATCTAAGGGAGGTGTACAACAACAACAACAACAACAACTAAGCCTTTTCCCATACTAGACGGGGTCGGCTACATGGATTCTTTGTTTCCACAAATCTCTATCGTGTGCCATGTTAGCAGTTAACTCCCAATAAGCTAGATCATTCTTTATTGTTTCTTTCCAACACTTTTGTGGTCGTCCTCTACCTCTTTTAATACTTTCCAAATTTAGTTTTTCTAACCTTCTTACAGGTTCTTCTTTTGATCTTCTTTCTATATGTCCAAACCATCTTAAACGATGTTCTCTCATTTTATCCTCTATTGGTGCCACTCCTAATTTGTTTCTAAAAACCTCATTATGTATACGGTCTTTTCTTGTATGACCACTCATCCATCTCAACATCTTCATTTCTGTCACAGACATCTTTTGTACTTGTTGATGATTAACTGCCCAACACTCAGAACCATAAAACATGGCAGGCCTAACTGCTGCTCTATAATATTTACCTTTTAATTTTAATGGTATCTTCTTATCACAAAGAATACCTGATGCTCCTCTCCATTTTAACCAACCAGCATTAATTCTATGTGTAACATCTCCATCAATTCTTCCATCACTTTGAAAAATTGACCCTAGGTATTTAAAACTTTCCTTTTGGGGAATGCAATGTGTGCCAATTTTAATTTCTATGTCCTCTGAAGTAGCCAAATGATCAAACTTACATTCCATATATTCTGTCTTTGTTCTACTAAGTCGGAGGCCTTTGTTTTATAATGTTTCTCTCCATAGTTCAAATTTTCTATTAACTTTTTCCTTAGACTCCTCCACTAATACAATGTCATCTGCAAATAACATACACCAAGGTACTTCATCTTGAATATGTTTTGTTAACTCATCCATCACCATTATAAACAAGTATGGACTTAAAGTTGATCCTTGATGTAACCCAATATTAACTTCAAAGAAGTCTGTCGTTCCTTCATAAGTCCTCACACATGTTTTTGCACCATCATACATGTCTCTTATAAGGTTAATATATGTCAATGGGATGCCTCTTTTTTCCAAAGTTCTTCAAAGAACCTCCCTCGGTACCTTATCATAAGCTTTTTCTAGATCAATAAATATCATGTGAAGGTCTTTCTTTTTTGCTCTAAAATGTTCCATAAGACGTCTCAAAAGGTGAATCGCTTCAATAGTAGATCTACCTGGCATAAATCCAAATTGGTTCTCTGTTGTACTTGATACTTGTCTTAACCTACGTTCGATAATTCTTTCTCATAATTTCATAGTATGACTCATTAACTTGATACCTCGATAATTTGCACAATTTTGAATGTCTCCCTTGTTCTTATATACGGGTATAAGTGTACTTGCTCTCCATTCCTCGGGCATCTTTTGGTTTTTCCATATTTCATTAAATAGTCTTGTGAGCCAAGTGATTCCTATTTCTCCTAGTATTTTCCAAACTTCTATAGGAATATTATCTGGTCCTACCGATTTACCACTCTTCATATGTTTAAGAGCCTCTTTGACTTCATTCTTTTGAATACGTCGGTAGAAATTGTGGTTTATATACTTTTCTGACTTGGCTAAATCTCCTAAACTAATACTAGCATCTTTATTTTCATTAAAAAGATTATAAAAATAGTTTTTCTATCTATTTCTTATATCATCATTTGCCACTAGAATTTTTTCATCCTCGTCTTTTATGCATCTAACATAATTAAGATCCTTAGTTTTCTTATCTCTAGCCCTAGCTATCCTAAAAATATCTCTTTCACCCTCTTTTGAGTTGAGTTTTTTATATAAGTCCTCCCAAATCTTAGCTTTTGCTTCACTAACGGCCTTTTTTGCTTCCTTCTTTGCTTTCTTATAAGCTTCTAAAGTTTCACTAGTTTTCTTAGCATAATGTAATTTGTAACATGCCCTCTTTGCCTTGATTTTGTTTTGTACTACTTCACTCCACCACCAAGCTTCTTTTTGTGCTGGTACACCTCCCTTAGATACCCCTAATACATCTTTCGCCACTTTCCTAATATGTATAGCCATATTGTTCCACATATCAGAGGGTGTGCCAACATAATTCCAAACATCTCCTTGAAGGACTTTTTGTTTAAATATATCTTCTTTCTCGCTTTTGAGGTTCCACCATTTAGTCTGAATAGCTCGATGCACTCTTTTCTTCTTTGTCCATTTTTTTATTTGTAAATCCATAACTAAAAGTCGATGTTGGGTGGTTAAGCTTTCTCCTGGAATTACCTTACAATCTTTACAACACGCTCTATCTTTTTTTCTATAAATAAAGTAATCAATTTGTGTTTGTGATAAGCCACTCTTATAAGTAATTAAATGTTCATCTCGTTTTTTGAAGATTGTATTGACTATAAAGAGATCAAATGACATAGCAAAATTTAAAATCTCCCTACCTTCCTCGTTTATATCCCCATAACCAAAGTTTCCATGAATCCCTTGATATCCTAATGCCTCTTTACCGACATGTCCATTTAAATCTCCTCCTAAACAAATCATCTCCCTTTGTGGAATCTTTTGAAACACCTTATCTAACTCTTCCCAAAAAACTGTCTTTATACTATCTTTTAGTCCTACTTGGGGTGCTTAAGCACAAACTATATTCAAAACCTCTACTCCTAACTCTAATTTCAAGGTCATGATTCGGTCACCATATCGTTGTATGTCTACGACACTCTCCTTTAAATCTTTATTTATGATAATACCAACTCCGTTTCGGGCCTTTTCTTTACCCGAGTACCATAATTTAAAACCTGTATCCTCTATCTCCTTTGCTTTTTCTCCAACCCATTTTGTCTCTTGTAAACATAGAATATGAATCTTTCTCCAAATCATAGTATCTACCACCTCCATTAGCTTACCCGATAATGTTCCGATATTCCAAGAACCAATACGAATCTTATTATCTAGGACTAGCTTCCTTACCCCCCGCATCCGTCCATAATCAAAATGCGGAGACCCTCTCTGAAAATTTTTCACTACATTCGGGCGGCAATGTAGCGGGACTAACTTCTTTACCCACACCCGTCCATGACGTGGGAACCCTCTCTGCAATTGATTCACTACATTCGGGCGAAAATGTAGTGGCCCTTGCTTACTTCTTACTGCATTCGGGCTCTGCAGCACGTCGCTAGGCGGGGACGCCCCAAAGCAATGCTCATAATCTAAGGGAGGTGTACCAGTCCAAAAAGAAGCTTGGTGGTGGAGTGAAGTAGTACAAAATAAAATCAAGGCAAAGAGGGCATGTTACAAATTACATTATGGTAAGAAAACTAGTGAAACTTTAGAGGCTTATAAGAAAGCAAAAAAGGAAGCAAAAAAAGCCATGAGTGAAGCAAAAGATAAAATTTGGGAGGATTTATATAAAAAACTCAACTTAAAAGAGGGTAAAAGAGATATTTTTAGGATAGCTAGGACTAGAGATAAGAAAACTAAAGATATTAATTATGTTAGATGCATCAAAGACGAGGATGAAAAAATTCTAGTGGCAAATGATGATATAAGAAATAGATGGAAAAACTATTTTTATAAGCTTTTTAATGAAAATAAAGATGTTAGTATTAGCTTAAGAGAGTTAGCCAAATCAGAAAAGTATATAAACCACAATTTCTACCGACATATTCAAAAGAATGAAGTCAAAGAGGCTCTTAAACATATGAAGGGTGGTAAATCAGTAGGACCAGACAATATTCCTATGGAAGTTTGGAAAATACTAAGAAATAGGAATCACTTGGCTCACAAGACTATTTAATGAAATATGGAGAAACCAAAAGATGCTTCAGGAATGGAGAGCGAGTACACTTATACTCATATAAGAATAAGGGAGACATTCATAATTGTGTGAATTATCGAGGTATCAAGTTAATGAGCAATACTATGAAATTATGGGAAAGAATTATCGAACGTAGGTTAAGACAAGTATCAAGTACAACAGAGAACTAATTTGGATTCATGTCACGCAAATCTACTATTGAAGCGATTCACCTTTTGAGACGTCTTATGAAACATTTTAGAGCAAAAAAGAAAGATCTTCACATGATATTTATTGATCTAGAAAAAGCTTATGATAGGGTACCGAGGGAGGTTCTTTGGAAAACCTTGGAAAAAAGAGGTATCCCATTAGCATACATTAACCTTCTAAGAGACATGTACGATGGTGTAAAAACATGTGTGAGAACTCATGAAGGAGTGACAGACTTCTTTGAAGTTAATATTGGGTTACATTAAGAATAAACTTTAAGTCCATACTTATTTATAATGGTGATTGATGAGTTAATAAAACATATTCAAGATGAAGTGCCTTGGTGTATGTTATTTGCACATGACATTGTGTTAGTGTAATAGTCTAAAGAAAAGGTTAATAGAAAATTGAAACTATGGAGAGAAGAATTAGAAAGCAAAGGCCTCCAACTTAGTAGAACAAAGACAAATATATGGAATGTAACTTTGATTATTTGGTTACTTTAGAGGACATAGAAATTAAAATTGGCACACACTGCATCCCCCAAAAGAAAAGTTTTAAATACCTAGGGTCAATTTTTCAAAGTGATGGATGAATTGATGGAGATGTTACGCATAGAATTAATGTTGGTTGGTTAAAATAGAGAGGAGCATCATATATTCTTTGTGATAAGAAGATACCATTAAAGTTAAAAGGAAAATATTATAGAGCAGCAATTAGACCTGCCATGTTTTATGGTTTTGAGTGTTGAGTGTTGGGCAATTAACCATCAACCTGTACAAAAGATGTCTGTGACAGAAATGAAGATGTTGAGATGGATGAGTGGTCATACAAGAAAAGGCCATATACATAATGAGGTTATTAGAAACAAATTAGGAGTGGCACCAATAGAGGATAAAATGAGAGAATATCGTTTAAGATGGTTTGGACATATAGAAAAAAGATCAGAAGAAGAACCTATAAGAAGGTATCAAAAACTAAATTTGGAAAGTATTAAAAGAGGTAGAGGACGACCACAAAAGTGTTGGAAAGAAACAATAAAGAATGATCTAGGTTATTGTGAGTTAACTGCTAACATGACACATGATAGAGCTATGTGGAAACAAAGAATCCATGCAGCTTACCCTGTCTAGTATGGGAAAAGGCTTAGTTGTTGTTGTTGTACCCTATATCATTTTTAAACATTGCCATGTAATAGTTTCTAGCACTTTCCTAATTTTTCTCATACAAAGAGCAATCTCTTTTCTAGTTCTTACCAAGTGATGCCTCGTTTGAGAAATTTCACCACTTACGGGTTTCTCACAAAAATTACATCTCACTCTCAGTCTACTACCATCAATTAAAATACACTATTGCTATGCCAGGTCATCCTAATGTGCCCTTGATTAATAACTTCTTGAATCTTAGATCTATCCTCCATAATAAACCTGAAAGTAATCATAAAAAACATTATAGAAATTGCCACAAGGCCAAAAACGTTATAAATAGAAAAGTAAGGAGCAAAACTAATTCTTTTATATGCATAGATGAGTCCGAAATAAAGGAAAACAATGATTCATACAAGAAATACAACATAAGCTATTAAAAATAAAGGAAGACAAAAGTTTATACCTCGAAACATGAATTAATTGCACCCACAGACACATACGAGAAAGCTTAGTTTTACAAGTGATGCAGCAAAATTTTCCCCACATGTGTAGATGGGAGAAATGAAGAAGAATATGTTTTAGAGAGGCCACAATTTGCAGAAAACAGGATTTGGTTCATGCGAGCTATTCGTATTGTCTGTATCATACGGGCGACGGTACAGGTTGTGTCATGCAATATGGGCCTGTATTGCACGATATTGCCCAGTACACGGGCCAGTCTCAATAGGGGCCTATTTTCATATAATTTTTCCTTTTGAGACGATTCAGTACAGTCCATATTGTACAATATGGATGGATACGGCTAACACTGATCATAACTGGTTTCTAGTTTATTTGATGTACTTACTAAGATCAGTTCTGCCAAATCACATCTTGCTATTCCAGAAAAAGAAAAGGTCTGCTACATCATTTGGACCTACATGAGATGGTTATCTTTTCTCTAACAAGTATTCCAATCACTCCAGCCCAAGAAGATGTTTCGTTCTTTTCTTTTGGACTGGTGTTTTCTCTTTCAAATGCTGTAACTTCATAAATGTCTATTTGTTGCTTGGTTACTTAGGCATATTGTTTTCTGTTGTAGTTTTTTGAACTATCCTTTGACTACAACACCTACAACTTGAATCCTTTTTAAGCCACCAATCCCCAATCAAGGCTTCCTTCATCAATGGGGCCCGACTAACTATTTGTTGTGCTGTGCGAGTTCAGTATTTTTTGAATTTCCATCATATATGTGGTGCTTCAATTATACAAACTTGTGCTTCGGTAGCTGACTGTATTTTGATTAGTAAGATGTGGAAGAGAATGCATGTTGAAGTTCTTCATTTTTGCTCAGTAGTGGTAGCAACTGCATGAGAAGACGATGCTGGAAGCTGTGTAATTCAGTGGTCTTTTTTTCGGTTTTCTTCTTATTGCTCGAGATCTTATTGAACTCCGCCCATGTAAGGGATCACCCTTGCATTGCCAGTCCCAAGCCCGGATAAAGGAGGAGGGTTGTGTTAGGCTTCCGACAGCCAACGTAAAACTTCGTCGGATTTTTATAACATGGATTATAAAAATTATGAGCATTGCTTTGGGGCATCCCCGCCTAGCGACGTGCTGCAGAACCCGAATGCAGTAATAAGTAAGCAAGGGCCACTACATTTTTGCCCGAATGTAGTGAATCAATTATAGAGAGGGTTCCCACATCATGGACGGGTGTGGGTAAAGAAGTTACGAGCTACATTGCCGCCTGAATGTAGTAAATAATTTTCAGAGAGGATCTTCGCATTTTGATTATGGACGAATGCGGGGGATAAGGAAGCTAATCTTAGATAATAAGATTCGTATTGGCTCTTGGAATATTGAAACATTATCCGGTAAGCTAATGGAGGTAGTAGATACTATGATTCAGTGTTATTTGTATCGCACCGTATCGTACGATACAGTGCGATACGATACGGGGGCCCGTATCATGAATGCTGGTGTATCGCATCGTATCGTGTGATACCGCCCATATCGCACGATACGCCCTAGGACCCTTGTCCCGGGCCGACCGAAACCAGCGATTTTTTGCGGGTTTCCTCTCTCCTTTTGGGTTCCTCAAGCTTCCTAAGAGTTGGTTTTCACCTCCTTGGTGTTCAAAGCTCTAAAATCGTGCCCTACAGTATACGTGCAAGCCTCCAAACTCGGATTTAGGTATATTTTTAATATTTTTTTCTTTTATATTTGTTGTTTTTTGTGTTATTTCATTTTTTTTTAATGACAAAATATGAAGTTATTAAGTGTGTGTATACAATTTTTATTGCATTCATGAAGTGGGAGACACTCCATTTGAGTGTTATTTGAAGATTGGGGATTTACGAAGTGTTTTTATTTTCAAGTTTTTATTTGAATTAAAGTACTCCACTAAGATGGCAGGAAGGGGTGGTAGAGACTCCCATTATCGGTCTGATGATCTGGCATGGCAGTGGAGTATACCAGTTGAGGATTCCAAGTTAAAAATTATATACTTATTTTGTGAAAAGGTGGTTAGTGGTAGAATTTCAAGGTTGAAACACCACCTAGCAGGAACCAGGAAAGAAGTTGTTCCATATACAGGTAGAGTTAGAAGTGTGCCAGAAGGTATTAAATAGCAATGCTTGCAGATGATTGAGAGCATATAGGAAAGGAGACAACAAAAGGATGATTTCCAGATGTGTGAAGAAGTTCCACTGGAGTTGAATTCACTGATAGTTTGCCTTCAGAATCTAGAACAGAGATTGATAGTAGCAGTTCGCGAGCACCTAGCAGGAGAAAAAGGGTTGCAGATGAAGACTTTGGAGGTGGCAGAAGAGGAAGTTCAGGAAGGAGTAGAGGAAGAACTTCTTCTACCATACATTCGTTCTTTCCTCCTTCCACTACACCTGGTGCTCAACCTCGAATTCGTGCTACTATGGCTTCAGAACAACTGCATGATCAGGCAGACCTTTTAGTGGGAAGATGGTTTTATGATGCATGCATTCCATTTAATGCAGCAAACAGTTTTCATTTTCAAGCAATGGCAGATGCAATTGCTAACATTGGTCCAGGATAAGGGAATATATTAGATCAGACCGTCATTAAAGTGCAGCAATATTGTTCGATTTTGAGACAGTCGTGGAAGGAAACGGGATGCAAAATCATGACAGATGGATGGACCGATAGGCGAAGAAGGACATTTCTAAACTTTCTTATATATTGTCCTAAATGACTCATGTTTTTTAGATCTCTAGATATGTCAGAGGAGAGACACACTGCAGAGATCCTACGACAGGAATTTGATAAGGTTATACAGGAGGTTGGGCTAGAAAATGTAGTCCAATTGATTACAGATAATGTAGCTAACTACAAAGCAGTTGGGAAGGAGTTGGTTGATATTTATGGGACTTTCTACTGGATACCATGTGCAGCCCATTGTTTAGATCTCATCCTTGAGGACATTAGTGAGATGGATGAAATAAAGGCAGCAACTGAGTGTTGTCAAGATATTACAAAATTCATTTACAACCATGCATTTGTTTTGTGTATGATGAGGAGATACACATAAGGTGCAGAGCTTCTTCGCACAGCTGCAACTCGGTTCGCAACAAACTTCTTATCTGTACAGAGTATTGTGAGACAAAAGCAAGCTTTAAAGAGAATGTTCAGTCTTCAATTGTTAATATTATTTACAAATTGTTTATCTTTGTTTGTCATAGGCAATTAAAAAAAGTAAATAGAGAAGAAAGTCAGTCGATCCAATAAGTTTGGATAATTTTGATATATTAGAAGATTGGGTCATGGAAGATACTGAAGAAAATGCCCTCCTAACTGAAGAATACGTTGCTTGGATTAATTTGGAAGGAGCGCAACAACAACAACAAGGAGATGAAGAATTTGATTTCTAAGAAGAAGGTGTCGTTGATGATCATGAGGAGGATCTGCAACAAGGAGAAGATGAAGATTATTTAGTTGATGATCTTTATTACAATTTGTAAAATGTAACTATGTCTGTAATCTGTATTTCATTTTTTGGATTCAAAATATGTAAATTTGGATGCAATTGTTCAATGTTGAATGCTCAATCTGTACTAAACTTACAGTATATGAATTTAAAGCAATTACCAGATTTTTGGAAACGGAGATAGAGGATATAAGTTTTAAATTATGGTACTCAGGTAAAGAAAAGGCTCGAAACGGAGTTGGTATTGTCATAAATAAAGATTTAAAGGATAGTGTAGTATACATACAACGATATGGTGACCGAATCATGACGTTGAAATTAGTGTTAGGAGGAGAGGTTTTGAATATAATTTGTGCTTACGCACCCTAAGTAGGACTAGAAGATATTATAAAGACATCTTTTGGGGAGGAGTTAGATAAGGTGATTCAAAAGATTCCACAAAGGGAGATGATTTGTTTAGGAGGAGACTTAAATGGACATGTCGGTAAAGAGGCATTAGGATATCAAGGGATTCATGGAAACTTTGGTTTTGGGGATATAAATGAGGAAGGTAGGGAGATTTTAAATTTTGCTATGTCATTTGATCTCTTTATAGTCAATACAATCTTTTACTTATAAGAGTGGCTTATCACAAACATAAATTGATTACTTTATTTGTAGAAAAAAAGATAGAGCGTGTTGTAAAGATTGTAAGGTAATTCCAGGAGAAAACTTAACCACCCAACATAGACTTTTAGTTATGGATTTACAAATAAAAAAATGGACAAAGAAGAAAAGAGTGCATCAAGCTATTCGGACTAAATGATGGAACCTCAAAAACGAGAAAGAAGATATATTTAAACAGAAAGTCCTTCAAGGAGATGTTTGGAATTATGTTGGTACACCCTATGATATGTGGAACAATATGGCTACACATATTAGGAAAGTGACGAAAGATGTGTTAGGTGTATCTAAGGGAGGTGTACCGACGCAAAAAGAACCTTGGTGGTGGAGTGAAGTAGTACAAAATAAAATCAAGGCAAAGAGGGCATGTTACAAATTACATTATGGTAAGAAAACTAGTGAAACTTTAGAAGCTTATAAGAAAGCAAAGAAGGAAGCAAAAAAGGCCGTGAGTGAAGCAAAAGCTAAAATTTGGGAGGATTTATATAAAAACTCAACTTAAAAGAGGGTGAAAGAGATATTTTTAGGATATCTAGGACTAGAGATAAGAAAACTAAAGATCTTAATTATGTTAGATGCATCAAAGGCGAGGATGAAAAAATTCTAGTGGCAAATGATGATATAAGAAATAGATGGAAAAACTATTTTTATAAGCTTTTTAATGAAAATAAAGATGGTAGTATTAGCTTAGGAGAGTTAGCCAAATCAGAAAAGTATATAATCCACAATTTCTACCGACATATTCAAAAGAATGAAGTCAAAGAGGCTCTTAAACATATGAAGAGTGGTAAATCGGTAGGACCAGATAATATTCCTATAGAAGTTTGGAAAATACTAGGAGAAATAGGAATCACTTGGCTCACAAGACTATTTAATGAAATATGGAAAAACCAAAAGATGTCCGAGGAATGGAGAGCAAGTATACTTATACCCATATATAAGAACAAGGGAGACATTCAAAATTATCGAGGTATCAAGTTAACGAGTCATACTATGAAATTATGGGAAAGAATTATCGAACGTAGGTTAAGACAAGTATCAAGTACAACAGACAACCAATTTGGATTCATGCCAGGCAGATCTACTATTGAAGCGATTCACCTTTTGAGACATCTTATGGAACATTTTAGAGCAAAAAAGAAAGACTTCACATGATATTTATTGATCTAGAAAATTGGAACTATAGAGAGAAACATTATAAAGCAAAGGCCTCCGACTTAGTAGAACAAAGACAGAAATATCATATGAAGGTCTTTCTTTTTTGCTCTAAAATGTTCCTTAAGACGTCTCAAAAGGTGAATCGCTTCAATAGTAGATCTGCCTGGCATAAATCCAAATTGGTTCTCTGTTGTACTTGATACTTGTCTTAACCTACGTTAGATAATTCTTTCCCATAATTTCATAGTATGACTCATTAACTTGATACCTCGATAATTCGCACAATTTTGAATATCTCCCTTGTTCTTATATATGGGTATAAGTGTACTTGCTCTTCGTTCCTCGGGCATCTTTTTGTTTTTCCATATTTCATTAAATAGTCTTGTGAGCCAAGTGATTCTTATTTCTCCTAGTATTTTCCAAACTTCTATAGGAATATTATCTGGTCCTACCGATTTACCACTCTTCATATGTTTAAGAGCCTCTTTGACTTCATTCTTTTGAATACGTTGGTAGAAATTGTGGTTTATATACTTTTCTGACTTAGCTAAATCTCCTAAACTAATACTAACATCTTTATTTTCATTAAAAAGATTATAAAAATAGTTTTTCCATCTATTTCTTATATCATCATTTGCTACTAGAATTTGTTCATCCTCGTCTTTTATGCATCTAACATAATTAAGATCTTTAGTTTTCTTATCTCTAGCCCTAGCTATCCTAAAAATATCTCTTTCACCCTCTTTTGAGTTGAGTTTTTTATATAAGTCATCCCAAATCTTAGCTTTTGCTTTACTAACGCCCTTTTTCGCTTCCTTCTTTGCTTTCTTATAAGCTTCTAAAGTTTCACTAGTTTTCTTAGCGTAATGTAATTTGTAACATGCCCTCTTTGCTACTACTTCGCTCCACCACCAAGCTTCTTTTTGTGCCAATATACCTTCCTTAGATACCCCTAACACATCTTTCGCCACTTTCCTAATATGTATAGCCATATTGTTCCACATATCAGAGGGTGTGCCAACATAATTCCAAACATCTCCTTAAAGGACTTTCTGTTTAAATATATCTTCTTTCTCGCTTTTGAGGTTCCACCATTTAGTTCGAATAGCTCGATGCACTCTTTTCTTCTTTGTCCATTTTTTTATTTGTAAATCCATAACTAAAAGTCGATGTTAGGTGGTTAAGTTTTCTCCTGGAATTACCTTACAATCTTTACAACACGTTCTATCTTTTTTTCTACAAATAAAGTAATCAATTTGTGTTTGTGATAAGCCACTCTTATAAGTAATTAAATATTCATCTCGTTTTTTGAAGATTGTATTGACTATAAAGAGATCAAATGACATAGCAAAATTTAAAATCTCCCTACCTTCCTCGTTTATATCCCCAAAACCAAAGTTTCCATGAATCCCTTGATATCCTAATGCCTCTTTACCAACATGTCCATTTAAATCTCCTCTTAAACAAATCATCTCCCTGTGTGGAATCTTTTGAAACACCTTATCTAACTCTTCCCAAAAAACTGTCTTTATACTATCTTCTAGTCCTACTTGGGGTGCGTAAGCACAAACTATATTCAAAACCTCTGCTCCTAACACTAATTTCAACGTCATGATTCGGTCACCATATCGTTGTATGTCTACTACACTCTCCTTTAAATCTTTATTTATGATAATACCAACTCCGTTTTGAGCCTTTTCTTTACCTGAGTACCATAATAGTACCATAATTTAAAACTTGTATCCTCTATCTCCTTTTGCTTTTTCTCCAACCCATTTTGTCTCTTGTAAACATAGAATATGAATCTTTCTCTGAATCATAGTATCTACCACCTCCATTAGCTTACCTGATAATGTTCCGATATTCCAAGAACCAATACGAATCTTATTATCTAGGACTAGCTTCCTCACTCCCTGCATCCGTCCATAATCAAAATGCGAAGACTCTCTCTGCAAATTTTTCACTACATTTGAGCGACAATGTAACGGGACTAACTTCTTTACCCACACCCGTCCATGATGTGGGAACCCTCTCTACAATTGATTGACTACATTCGGGCAAAAATGTAGTGGCCCTTGTTTACTTCTTACTGCATTCGGGCTCTGCAGCACGTCGCTAGGCGGGGACGCTCCGAAGCAATGCTCATAATTTTTGTAATCCATGTTGTAAAAATCCGACGAAGTTTTACGCTGGCTGTCGAAAGCCTAACACAACCCTCCTCTTTTATCCGGGCTTGGGACCGGCAATGCAAGGGTGATCCCTTACATGGGCGGAGTTAAGAACCTTTAAGAAGGTTAGAAAAACTAAATTTGGAAAGTATTAGAAGAGGTAGAGGACAACCACAAAAATGTTGGAAAGAAACAATAAAGAATGATCTAGTTTATTGTGAGTTAACTGCTAACATGGCACACGATAGGGATATGTGAGAACAAAGAATCCATGTAGCCAACCCCGTCTAGTATGGGAAAAGGCTTAGTTGTTGTTGTTGTTGTTGCTCCAGATCTTATTGACTCATTCCAAGACTGTCACATTTTTTTCCCTAAGACACAAGGATCTACTTTTCTATTTACTCAACAGTGATTTTTAGTAGATCCATAAGCATTGACGTACTTCCCTCTAATATATTGAGCTTGATATCTTTCTAATGAATATCTTGCTTGTGCAAGGTTATTTACAATGGAAAGTGAAACTAACAAGGCGTATTCGGACTTCCTTCTTAAGAATGTTTCACCACAAGTAACAACTCCAGTGGTAAAAAATGCTTTTGGGCAATTTGGCACTGTTGTCAATGTGTCGGTCATTCCTAACTATGTGGAATCAAAGAATGTTGGTCAATGCTTACTTCTTGAGATGGAAAGCGTAAAGCAAGCGAAGAATGTAGTGTTGGAGACTACCAACTTTCTATTCATGATGGGTGGGATGCCTAGACCAGTGAGATGTCGGATGACCGAGCCAGAAATGTTTGCTGATAGGCCTCATAAGCCTGGCAGAAGAATAACATGCCGCTGGTTGGAGCCTACTGATCCAGATTTTCAAGTTGCACAGGAGCTGAAGCAACTTGCATGGAAGCATCGAGATGAAGTTTATTCACTTCTTAAGGTAAGAAACACAGCTATTTGACCAAAATGAAAATCCATCGGTTTTCATGCTATGTGGGGGCAGCTAGATAGATTCTTAGTCACCATGGACAGCGAGTCATACCTGCATGTAGCCAAAGAACACGATCAAGTTATATTGGTTTCCTTTCAACACCTTTAAGGCCTTCTTCAGCCTCTTGCATTGTATATAGTACTCACCTCTAATTTTGACTAGGCTCTATTTGACCGTCTCTTTCCAAATTATATTGTGTTTCTTTCTAGTGCACTCTCTCTAGCAATCATCTCATCGTGAATCTGGTCCTTTGTTGTGTGGCCACACATCCACGTTGCACCCACCTTAATCTTTTCATTTCTGTGAATATCTTATGCTAATGTTAATGGTTAACCGCCCAATATATGATAAAAGAAGTTGCAGTTCCTTTGGACATCTTTCTTGTTTTATGACCTTAATCTGCTCAATATAATGTATAAATTGTGGCACGCGTACATGCAAATGTTCATGGCTTTCATGATCTATTTTGATCTTGCTCTATGCACAAGCAGCATCAGTTGGAGGAAGAGATGAAGCTTGCCAAGCAGCAAGAGGAAACCCTGAAATCCAACTACAAGAAGTTGAGATGTTAGATGGGCTACAACTTTTGGTTTCGATCAAACAGCTGGGTGACCGTTATGGTGTAAATCTTGAGGAGGATTGACTACTATGTCTTAAACTTGATTTGTATGTGCGTTGTTTTTCAACCTTTAGTGCCCTCAGCTAAGTATTGGCAACATTTTGTTTGTGTTTTGAGTCCCTCTGCTAAACTTGGTGCAGTTTAATCGCTCTTTGCATATGCAACTTCTTTTTCCAGTTGGATACCCAATATTTCTTTACTTGATCCAGGAAATTCGTGGTTGATTTGCGTGCAATTAAACTGCAGAATCGTAGAGTTTATAACTCTTCCTACTAGTTATTAATAGTGGAAAAATTCAGAATACTTTCCAGGTATGCCCATATTTGCATTGCCATGTTTCAGAAGACCTCAACCATCTGCCATTAACCAAATGCTTGCATCCTGCTACTAAGGTCGTTTTCCCTTGCCTGGTAGTTGACGTAGATTTCTAGCTCGGAATGAAGCTAAGTTAGCTAGTGATGCATTCAGGGCCTTTGTTATGGATGCCTACAACATTTTTGTTGCATGTGATATTTGGCTTGGCGTCGATCTTTTTCTGTATGATCTATATAATATCTAAAGTGATTTTTTAATTACACATATTTCTCACCTAGGACCAACATGTCCAATATAAAGAGACGTACTTTCTGTTGGGTGGCTCCACCTCCCATGAGAGGCAGTTTCTCAAAGTTATATATCAAACAGCAATAAAATGTCCAAGATAGTGACTCGGGCTGTAAGGTCCATGTTCTCCACACTTGGGTCTTCCTTGCAATGATATTGCTTTGCAGTGAAATTTTGTATATCAGTAGATTGTGATTAAGCTCCCTTTGCTTTAATTCTTTGCTGTGCCCAGAACCGTTCTAATTAGGCCTATAGAGAGCCTCCCAACAATTTTGAATCAGTGTTTTAACATGATTCATATGAGGTAGGTTCACCAATAATCGTTGCATGAACATGATCCATCTTTGAAATGATGAAACCGAGTTCGATCTCGAACAATAATTTCCCTTGCAAAGACCTTCGAAACCAACTTTGACACATTATGGCAGTCGTCACACACTCTAAGGTTCTTCACCAAGCGAATAGTTTCGCCCGCACTCGAATTGATCAGCCCAAAGGCAATGGCCAACTTCTCACTGTGTCGCATGAGCGCATTCTCTTTCTCTTCATCATCCAAGTCCAAAAGCACCTTTGACGTGTTTGGCCTGTAACCCATATACTTTCCAGTATCCTACCAATTTCATCCAACATAAGGTAGATTTCTTTTGTTTGTGGGTGTGTCTTATCTCCAACTATGAACTCATGAACTAGTCCATTCATTTCTATAAACGTACAACCAGGAGGTTTTATCACTCCTCCGTTCTTCATCGTCTTCCTTAACTTGACTGCATCCTCCCACTGACCGGCCATGCAGTACATATTTGACTGGAGAACGTACCCACCGCTGTTGGCTGGGTCGAGTTCAATAAGCCGTTCCACAACATTCAGTGCCATCTTCACATTGCCATGAATCTGATAACCCCCAAGGAGAGCTCCCCACACAAACTTGTCTGGCTTGATGGGCATTCGATCTATAAACTCTTTAGCTTCTTGAAGTAGCCCGGCACGGCTGAGGAGATCAACCATACAGGCATAGTGCTCCATGTTAGGCACAATGCGGTATTCGCAGCTCATCTCCTTGAAAAGTCGTTTCCCTTCGCTAATCAGGCCCGCATGGCTGCATGCAGACAAAATCCCTACAAACGTGACACTATTTGGCTTTACCCCTGCAACCTGCATTGCATGGAAGTGCTTCAAAGCCTCTTTGCCATGCCCATGCATAGCCAACCCAGTGATCATAGCGGGTCCATACAGATACATCTTGCTTTGCTGCCTTCACGAATACTTCTTTCGCGTTCTTGATGCTCCACACTTCGAATACATGTCGATTAGTGCAGTCACCACAAACTCATCAATTGTGATATTGTTCTTTTCCAAGTATACATGAGCCCACATTCCTTGCTGTAACGCACCTAGGTCCACGCAAGCAGATAACACACTGAGCACGGTGACCTCGTTGGGTTTAAACCTTGCATCCAGCATATCTTGAAACAGGCTCAGAGTCTCCTTGCTCATCCAGCTTTGTGCATATCCAGCCAGCATCGCGTTCCAAGTCACCAAATTTCTCTGTGGCATTTCATCGAACACTTTCCTGGAATCTTCCAAACAGCCACATTTTGCATACATGTCCACCAGAGCAGTCTGTAGAACCACACCAAGCTTCATCTTCCTCTCAATAATCCATGAATGTAGCCGCCGCCCCATCTCCAAATTCCCCATCTGTGCACATGCCGTAAGCACAGAAACCATGGTGACCTCATCCGGTTCCACCCCAGCGCCGATCATTCTCTCAAACATATCAAGCGCCTCAACATAATCTCGGGATTGTATGCAGCAATTGATCATAGTATTCCAACACACTAAATCCCTCTGAGGCATACCGTCAAACACTTGTCTAGCAGCTGTCTGATCCCGGCAACACGAGTACATATGAATCAACGCATTCTGAACAAAACCATCGTTTCCCATCCCGACGGAGACCGCCCGGCCGTGAATCTCCCTACCCCTATCAATCGATCCGGATCTCGCGCACCCTTTGAACAGAAAAGTGAGTGTGGTGGTCGAACCCAGCACCGGACTCCTGAGTTTCCCGGAAAAATTCAACGGCGAGCTCCGGTGAGGCGCTTCCGGCGTAACCACGAATGATAGTGTTGGTGATGAAGACGTTCGGATAGTCGATTTGGGAGTAAACGAGGCGGGCGTAATCGAGGTTTCCATGGGGCGAGACCGCGCAGAAGGCGACGATTCGGCTGATAGGGAATGTAAGGGAAGAAAGATGATTTCTGATCATGTGGGCGTGAATTATTTTGAGGGTTTTCATATCGTTGCATTTTTCTAAAAGGAGTAGGCACGGATGACGTGTGAGAGAAACGGCTTTGGTGCTCCATTTGGGGATGAGTTCCGGCGGTGGCGACGACGGCGATGATGATGGCGTTGAGTGAAGAAGCATTGGCGTTAAGAAGAGAGATGGATGGTGGATGAGCCTGCAGAGAGAAAGCATTGATCGATTATGATCAGCATCATCACCATTGTCGTGAATGCTGCCGCTCGGATTTCGGGTTTAGCTTGGAGCATATATATAAAGGCATTCGTTAACTCTCACCTCAGCTCGCGATTCTTGTTTCAACTTTTTCGATTGTTGGGCCAACTCTTAATCGTTGGCATAGGAAAATGAGCCAAGTAATTGGGGTGCATTCAGTTACTCCGGCCACCAACGCTCATGACGCAAAGGGGCCTAACCAAAGCCCGCCGTCACACAATAGTCGTCACTTACGGGGTGCAACACAGACCGTGTGAAGTTAGAATTCTAGTACCATTCTTGCACACCGATGCTTAACTTCGAACGACTAGATTGCCTGTATAGTGTGTGTATGTGTCTGTCACAGAGAGAGAGCAAGGAAGCGCATCTTATGCTTTTCTGCACTTGGATTTTAGCCGTCAGTGGACAGGCAAACAAAGCACGTCGTAAATTATTAGGACTGAAAACCTCATTCAAGCCTAGACAATGTATCTATAAATAAACTATTTGCACCAGAGAACTTCCAAAAGGACATATTCCCCAAAAAATTTAACAGAGATGATAATTACTCTTCGCGCACCTACTGTAACAAGCAATTACTATTACATCAGCCATCGGTCACTGTACATTTTATGAATATATAAAATGCTTACCAATTTTACAATACCATTCACCTCCACCGTCCATCTCTGTACACCTAACACGCTCCCTGTTAATCGTGGCTTCAATCTCTCCCACACCGAGCTGACTCTTCAAATAGTAAATTAATTGCCTTCGTGATCGATGCGACCGTGTCAAGATGGATTATCCAACCTTGCGCAGCCACAAGTTGGCCTTCAGGATAAATGGAACCAAATATCGTGTGCATTGCGATCACTGATAGATAATGGTGGTCTTCATCTTTCCGTGAGGTCAGGTTGTTGCGGACATCATGTTCACTGTCTGACCATCTCTTAGCTGCTGCAGAGAGCTCTGAAGCGCACGCAACAGAAACTCTGCAACTATTCTCAACCTTCCCTGATTTCCATCGCCCCCTGCATTTCCACTCCCATAGACCTCAACTGCCTTCGCCACCCTTTGTTTACATCTTTCCCAGTCTTCCAACCGAGACCAGCAAGCTCGGCCGCCATGACTTCCTTCCATTCCCAGAAGCGACATGTGTGTAGTCTCACCGAAAGTGTACCTCAGCCTAATGGATACACAGTATGGAAGCCAAGCTGCACCGCCAGCAGCATTTATGTGTGGGACATGAGTTGGGTCTAAAACAAGAGTAAGGCCAAAATCAACAGAGTTACGTGACCGATCATAGTGAATGTTACTCTTGGATGTTCCCCGGGTCGAGTTGTCAGGATGCTCATTGACCAAAAAACCAGAATGGCTCTCAAGACATAGCTCAATCTGTGGCCTTTGCACTGAGGCAACGTCCCCAAACTGTCCCTGCACTAGTCCTTTTTTCCACGATATCAACTTCAAGAATTCCCGTAGTACAGGAACAGGAAGTGTAAGTACGGTGATAAATGACGCTACTCGAGAGGCATCATAGGGTTCAGATGCAACGCGGCGACTGAAATAGTCACAAATCTCTGTTATTTCAGATGTAGTAAGCTCTTCTTGTGAATTGGGTTGATTTTGTTGTTGCTGCTGATGGTGGAATCGTTTGACACTCAGAACTTGAAGGAGAAGTTGCATGCGGTGTACACTGACAGCGAAAACATAACCCCTGAAAAGGAAACAGAGATCAACACGAAATAAAATACAAAATTGCATGCAATGTGCACTAATACTGAAAACATAATCCCGGAAAAAGTAATCAACAGAACATGAATTACAGAAGAAACGGAGAGAACATAAAGGTTTGATTAATTAAGAGGAAGTACGTGGTGTAGATTCTGGACTTTCACACGCACGCACACACACAAGTTGCTTTTCCTCAAGGGCATATTCCCCTAACTAACTATTCTCATTTTTTGTTAGCTTTAGGCAAATCGTACCCTACGGAAGTGCAATATCTGAAGGGCACATGCCATTGCCCAAAACTTCTTGTTTTTGGTTGGCCTTTCTGTAAATCATGCCCCAATTTGAGTATATAAGCAATACACACACACACACAAACAAGTTGTTTTTTTCTCAAGGGCACATGCCCCTAACTGAATATTCTTATGTTTTGTTAAATCTGTGGCAAACTATGCACTACGGGCGTGCGATAGCTGAAGGACAGATGACCTTATCCAAAAGTTATCGTTTTTGGTTAGCCTTTCTGCAAATCATGCCCCAATTTCAATGTTCAAATGCATGACACTTGTTCAATTGATGAAAAAATAACTTAAAGCAGCCACAATATATCGACCATACCCAGCATGTCAATGACGGCAGATTATTGAACAAGAGCTGCCTTGGTGTGTGCAAATGCGTGCATGTGTGTGTGAGAGAGAGAGAGCATCTTTATGCAAGCAGAACTTGACTTTAAGACGTAGAGGATAAGTTCTCAACCAACAGAAACAACATGCAGAATCAAAGATGGAGTTAATCTAATACAGCAGAAGAAACTTTAGACAAAAGATGTCAAGATGAGATGCTGACAAATAAAACCAGTTCTATAAAAGACCGCACATAGTTCCTCTTACCCCACAAAGAACCGCAAAGCGGGCTGCTCCGAGTCCAAGTTTAAGAGTGTTCCTTCATTGTCTTTTAAAATTGAGCCCAGAATTTCCTTAATAAGATCCGGTAACTGTGCAAACAGCCAGAGAACACCAAGATACTTCAGGGTGCTTCTCAAGACCTTCTTCAGAGCAGTAAGAGGAACCCATCCTCCACCATAGCCCCCATCATCTCCAAGCCCCATGAAAGCAGAACTCAGTTCTCCTCTAACTTGAACTGGGACCCCTGCCCCTGGTGAAAGACGAACAGGCAAGCCTGGATTTGCAGCAGCCAAGTTTGAGGCTCCGATTAGGTTGCTACCTATTCGGCTCAAACTAACACCTTGGTTTCCAGCTGCTGTTCCAGGTCTGGACAACCCAACAGAAGAAATCCCGCTGAGTCGGCCACTGGTGGTGGCTGTCAGCTGTGAAGCCATTGCACTTGAGGTTGGATTTAAATTGCTTGAATTGAGAGAACCAATTGCACTTGGTACTCCGCCATTAAAGTTGGCATCCAAATTGTTCAGTCCCTGAGCAACGTGCTCCATTATGAAAGGCCGAAACTGCGGACAAGGGAGCGAGCCACCAGCCTGTGCACCACCCTTTGGAGGAGTAGCAGGTTGCAACCATACTTGATCACCAGCGAAGCACCGCATGTCAACTTGAAAGTTTTTACGATAAATGATACGTATCCAGTAAGGACCTCTTAGGACAACAGATACATCAGTCGGCAGCAACGAGCTAGGAACAATGCCGGGTCCCCCTCTTCCAGCCGCAGACAGCATAGCAGCACTGTAAGGAGGACCATGGCTGCTGATGGAGCCCATTGCAGGAGTACCTCCAGCTGCATTTCCAACCGCAGAACCTGAAGCAGATTGGTTTGTGTTTGAAGATAAAGCACCTGGCAACAATCCTTGTGATGCTACAATAGCATTTTGCCTAGGGAGGGTAGAAGCGCTGATGGTTGTGGTAGCATGAACAGCAGGAGAACCAGGACCAACCATCCGCGCAGGGCGTATAGCACCAGCAAGAGCAAGCAATGGCCCAGCAGTGAGTCTAATACAATCCAGAAGAGAAGATACCTCCGCTCCATTAATAAAATCCTCCAAGAACTTCATGAAAAAGAGAAAGTTTCAGTTTAAAACCAAGTATCCTGAACAATATACTGAAAATTGTCGTAGGGGAATTTTTAAGTCGGCAACAACACTGGCACAGGAAAATAAGTAATTTCGCTATCAATAACGTCAACTACAAATAGATAGATGTTCATCAGGAAGAGAAATCAGCTAAAAATGTTGGGTGTCTGAACAATTAACGACAAATAAGTAGACAGAATAAACAATAAATTGCATTCAGAATGAAAAAATTTCCACCTCCATCAATTGCAGCCCTTCAAAGAAAAACAACACCAAATAACTCAAGGTCAAAAGCAAGAACTTATATCTAATTCTACATCAACCAGGAAGGCGGTTACAAAAGAGTAGCAACAGAAGCGGAAAATTGCAGACATACACACTATGCAGCACATGGGTATTGGGCACATGGGTATTTTTGTAGTTTTAGCAGGTGGGCACGTAAGTCCTGGTACTTATATCCCTACCGACGGTTTACTTCAAAGTGAGTTTACCGTCACGGGAAAAGGAAAGAATACCCATACAAAGGAAACAGAGGAAAGTACATAAATATATGAGATATTCGTGATAGTAAGAGCTAACCTTAGTGTGAGGCCACAGTTGATCGGGTGAGACATGCATTGTGCAGCCATCTTTACCTGCTTCCCATTCAATAACAAAACGTACAACTATTCCAGGCATTGAGCCATAATAACTAAACCACAGACTCATTAGACCAACAGCTTCAATCCTGAATGATTTCTTCAATTGATCGGGCATTTTATCAGCAATGTTGATTGTGCCCTTTGTCCCAACCTGTCTTTTATCCTCAGAATTACCATGAGCATCATCAGAATTATTCTCCATCCTTGTACCTAGCAATTTCAGCATACCAAGGGCAAATAAGCGTGCATTTGAAAGCCTTCGCAAATCCTCCACCAATTTCTTAACACTAGATTCCTCAACATTCTCGTATGATAGTATAACACCTTCTGAATCATACCGAATATGCAAATCTGTATCTGATGTATTTGCGATTCGGACTCCACTGCCCCACAGAGTACTTGTACTCCCTTTCTGAAGCTCCCAGAGATCCCCAAAATGCTGGTCACTAACTTTAACGTCCCAGCACATGGTCCCAGGCCTTCCCAGTAGCAAGCATATACGTTGCCATGAATCTTCACAGGACTGTGGCAGTCTGAACCACAAGTTGCAGGATGGATTTCTCAGGCCTACTTCCTCTACAAGAGGTATCTCAAGAGCATTCATCTGGCTCGTAAGCCTAGCATGCTTGATACTGAGAGAACAATGACGAACTACATGAATAAGAACAGCAAAATATACACTAGAAGGTGCATGCCCATTATTTGCTTTAATCAATAAATTCCCGTAAGAGCAAGACCCTGGTTTAGATGCCAGTGGAGACGAGCATATATCTGGTGAAACGGCATGGCTTGAGCTGACTGATTCTGATATTTTCCGTCTCTTGCGTGGCTCAGAGAGAGGATCTATATTACTCAAAGAAGGAATGCTGGTTAAGATATTAGATAGAGAACGCTTTCTCAAATTTTTTTCGCCTGTTCCATCAAGAGCTGGGTTAAGGGACATGGCAGAGTCCTGTGTTTGACCTGAAATGATAGCATTAGAATCAGTCATGTAATGTTCCAAAATAGGAAACCAAACTACGGTCATCAAATTTACAAACTTATAACTTATAAGAGCTTGGTCTTACACATGAGAGACGCCATTCTTAAGTTGGATGAACTTTTCACAGGAGAAGCAACTAAATGAGCAGGAAGCGAACCTTTAGGCCCCCCAGATTTAGAAATTAATGTTGAACCCCGGGAACTAGTTCGAGCCAGGGATGCTGCATGAATTGTCCTGCCTCCAGAAACCAATGAATGCGGTTCCTTTGAGGCTTCATTTTGTATTCTTAGCTGGTGTTCATCCAATACAGAATATGGACCAACATCGGCAGGATGTGGTGGTGATCTAAACGACAAAGAATCTCCATCAGCTTTTGGCACTGACGGCTTTGGAATTGGTGGGCTTCTCACAGAGCTGGTGGGAGAGAAAGAATTTATCGAAGAACTATGAAGCATGCTCTTCGTACTGTTTGGGGGATACAAAGAATTAGTAGTTGGCAGCAACCCAGAAGCAAAGTTTGAAAAGTTACTAGACTGCACAACATGAGATCTACTGTCAGACTTTGTGGAGGTTATCCCTGGTTTGATTCCTTGGTAACTTACTTGAACTGAACCAAGGGGAGAACTTGAAGATGTGGCCATTAATGAGGTTTGGTTCTTAATGGGTAATGTAGGCGGCAATGACGCACCTTTCTCAATTTCAAAAATCTCATCAACAATGCACGCAAAGGTTGACTGCTTATAACCAACAACCCGGCCAGGACCTTCATGTACAAAATCAGAAGAAAGCCCATGTTCTGAGGAATACCTAGAGACGATAAGATCTTTAGGAATAAAATTTAACTTTTCCCAGTCCAGAAGACTTAGATTCACCTCATCATCAGCCAAATGTATCTTGCTCACATCAATTTTCTTGAAGCGCTTGATATTGCTAATATGTTCAACAGGACTATACATCCCAGACAGTTCTTCTTGCAACTCAATAAGCGTAAAAAGTGGTCTGAGACCCCGATCCAGTTGCATCAGCAGATAATAGGAGCTTCCAGATTCAGGAAATCCCATTAACAACAAATCTGACCCATTTGTGATGTTTTTAGGTAATTTAGCAGTAGAGAACCCTTGTTCATAAACCTGCAAAACAAATTCCCAGAAAGCAATTCAAACAAACTCGAAAATACAGTAAACTTCAACAGCTATGAATAAAATAATATAAATTTTGTAACTGTTTAAGAGAAATAAACATTGAAAAGGAATAAGTTTGAACTGTTTAAACGAAAATAGGCTGCTTGAAGAAACCTGTACAAAAGAAAATTAACCAAAATCTAACTACAGTTATGCTCGGTAGGTGGGGGGTGGGGGGGGGGGGGGGGGGGGGGGGTGTGGAAGAGAGAAAGATAGGGAGCTTTTCTTGTAATAACAATCTCATACTGTCTAAATAATAACAGGCTGCCTGAAGAAACCTCGGTGA
Organism: Brasenia schreberi; assembly: GCA_036023115.1. Classification (NCBI taxonomy): domain Eukaryota; kingdom Viridiplantae; phylum Streptophyta; class Magnoliopsida; order Nymphaeales; family Cabombaceae; genus Brasenia; species Brasenia schreberi. The sequence goes on along the minus strand of JAYKKT010000081.1, from coordinate 14,917,466 downwards.
AAGAAAGTTACCCAATATCCAACTAAACCCATGCTGAAGGCTTAAGTCACACAGACACTTCTAAGGGGTGGGGTGTCGACCTCGACACTGGTGCAACACCGACACCGACACCGTGTCAGTGTGGCATGGCAAAAAAAACGCAAAAGAAAAAGAAATTTTTGTAACTCATGGATAAAGGGGTCCGGATAATGAAGATTGATTTGTGTATTATGATGAAATTAGTAGTTGCTTATCATTTATGTGTTTTGCTTTAATATAAAGTTGTGTACTTGCTATTGTAGCTGTATACAATATTAGCTTGAATGATTTTGGATGCAAACAATTGGTTTCTTATTTTTAAATATGATTGGATTCTTGACTCCATATTGTATGCCTTTGCATAGAATAATCTCTGTCACCAAACACATTTGAAGACCAAGAACATTGCCAGATCAATAGAACAGAAGAGTATGACATCACTAGTGGATCCTAGCAAAAATACTAGTATATACTATATCCTACAAAAGATCTGGAAACTCTTTGAATCCATAACTTGGATATTTTGCAGCTCATAAAATCATTCTAAGTTTCGGATCATTATGAGGGAACTTGCTAATTTATACCTACATGCACCCAAAATTAGCAAATACTAGTTGTATTATGATTGATTTATGTAGCTTGAATATTATATGTAATATATAATATTATATACCCTAACCGTATCGCCGCACCCAAAATTTTTGAAATTTGTCGTATCCCGCACCCATGTGACATAGCTCAAGGCGAGAGAGGGAGATCATCTTTTCTTATTTTTGTACTTGTAATAACAAAAGGATGCGAAGGGCATTGGCAGGAAAAGGAGAACAAACCAGCCAACATGCAGCATAGGCCCTAGCAGTGAGGGTTGTAGCAAAACTTGGCTCTATGTTGTTTCAACACCTCCAAGGGTGTGTTTATGACAAATTTTAAAAGAAAAAAGAACTAAAAGATAAGAGAACTTAGCCAAGTAAGACAACAACAACAACTAAGCCTTTTCCCATACTAGACGGGGTCGGCTACTGAAGTCATCTTCGTCCTGTTCCATGTAACAAAACTCAATATAACAACAAGAACTTCTACAGAAACAGAAACATAGGTCATGGTAATGACACCTAAGGTTATACCTTGAGGCCTAAGAACCTGCCCATTGATGCAAACAAGTGCAGAATACTCTTTATCCTCAAACGTATAAATATTTCAGCTGTGGCTGTGCTTCCTTGGTTTAATGCTTCTTCACATTCTAACAATGTAGATGGTGAAATGATATTCTTCGAAGAACGGAGAACATAAAAACCATTCCTGAAATTTCAGAGGTTTGATACTATGAATCAACGACACATAGAATAAAATAATTTACTCCAGGAATCAACACAAATGCTGATAAAAAAACAGCCATACTGAAACAAATTAATCCAACTTCTAAGTGAGAATATATGAACTACACATGCATTTATATTCACAGTGAAAAGAAACCACTGACAGGAGGCTTGACCAGCAAAATATGAAACTTGATGTACATCATATTCTGGCAAGAAACTAACAAAATGGTTGCCACAATGATTAAACTTTGCTAATGATACAACAACCTTGAACTCTCTGAGGGTTAGCCCAATCCTTCTCTTTTTACAATACGGATTTTCCAAAATCCATTCCACCCCTTTTAGCCATTTCCGAGTCCTCCTCACCTTTTGGCAATCTCAAAATGTCTCTATCTTTTATATAGCTCAATGTCCAAACAGAATGCTAAAAGCCACTATTACCAATATCATGTATATCTACTAAATACAACATCAAACATAAGCCATTATTTAAAAGTATATTTATATTTAAAAAGTATGGGAGCAGTCTATTAAGGCCCCTCATAGTGGATCTGCCTATGGTCCTGTGAGTGTATTGAAGTGAAGGATTGGGAGGGGAGAAAGAGGGAGTTTTCTTTTTCCTACCTATGGTTGCAGAAATGATGCGAGCAAGGAAACTTGCCAACCTCTTGAGATAAATTCACAAAGACATCTGTTACAGCACTGCCAAGTGCTCAAATACAAGAAATATAACTACTACTCCACTTATATAACTGACCCCATAGTGGGGGCATGTTCTCCTACAAGTGTGGAAATAGAAACTTCTCCAAATAACTAAGTAACCAACTCTAAAGTGGAGGAGCACCCTCTTATAATTATGGAAACTGCAAACTGACCTAACCATAATAAAACAAAAATTAATTCAAAAACATTATTCCTGCTTAGTAACAGCTTCCACTTGGGTCCACGGGTGTCAAGTGGGTAAACCTTAATGGATTTACTCACAAAGTGTACGCCCTTGACTTCATAGGCATCTTCCAGAGTGCTTGGCAATACAGCATACCAATAGTTGCATATGATCTAGAAACAGTAGTTAAAGACTTGCACATCTGAAGCCTCACTAAATGACTGTTCCATATAAGTTATTCAAAGCCACTTGTTTCAACCGAAAAATGGTCTATGTTGTTTCAATGAGAAAATGGTAATTGATTTAGAGTTTGTTCATTTATATTCATTTTCTTTGGCAGGATAAAATGAAGGGCACTTTCATTCAGTTTCTTTCTTTGTCTGACAATCAGAAATACCAATGTTGTAAAAATCGTATTGTACTATACAACACCATTTTATCGTGTAGCATACGAGAATACAATACAATACATGTGCATGTATTGCAAGAAGCGATTTATCATGGCGTATCGTCTGTATCGTACGATATGAGATGTATCGTTCGATATGAGATATATCGTACGATATGAGATGTATCGTACGATCTGAGATGTACAGTACAATACATGTGCATGTATTGCAAGAAGCGATTTATCATGGCGTATCATCTGTATCGTACGATATGAGATGTATCGTTCGATATGAGATGTATCGTACGATATGAGATGTATCGTACGATCTGAGATGTATCGTACCATACCATACGGTACAACCCATATCGTATGAGTCGATACTATTTTTTTACTATAAATTTCGAGAATCCGAAGTTTATTGACAAACCTTTTTTCATGTACAAAAGATGTCAGTGACAGAAATGAAGATGTTGAGATAGATGAGTGGTCATACAAGAAAAGACCATATACATAATGAGGTTATTAGAAACAAATTAGGAGTGGCACCAATAGAGGATAAAATGAGAGAATATCATTTAAGATGGTTTGGACATATAGAAAGAAGAACAAAAGAAGAACCTGTAAGAAGGTTAGAAAAACTAAATTTGGAAAGTATTAAAAGAGGTAGAGGACGACCACAAAAGTGTTGGAAAGAAACAATAAAGAATGATCTAGCTTATTGTGAGATAACTGCTAACATGGCACGTGATAGGGATCTGTGGAAGCAAAGAATCCATGTAGCCGACCCCGTCTAGTATGGGAAAAGGCTTAGTTGTTGTTGTTGTTGTCCCTTGCTCCAAAATCCCTTTCCCGTCCTTTTCTTATTGATTTCGTGGTTTATTAATAAGATTCTCAAGTTTTTCTCTCAATCCAACTCCCTATCTATAAGGGTTTTGTCAAATCTATGACATACATATTTTCTTTTACATTTTACCCAATTCTTTACTTAAAAAATTGGGAGTTTTACATATTCCGTGATTCTTGACCTATAGAAAGCTTTTTTCTTCTTGTTGATTGTCCACTCTCATCTTAATGGCTTCTGATCAGGTTGACCTGGCATGAAAATATTGCACCTTGGTGTACGAAGGCAATAGGCTTATATTATGAACAAGTGTATGTTTTGCAACACTACCTTGCAAGAACCAAGAAGGATGGTAGTGCTTGTATTCGAGTTCCCGAAGCAGTAAAGTATGAGGTTGAGCCTTGGAGGCTTCGAAGGAAAGGAACTGCAAATGGTCAACATAGGTCTTTGGTGAACTTGTTCCATTATGGTTAATGGTTAGACAAATGGTCAACATAGGTCTTTGGTGAACTTGTTCTATTGTCCCAAGGGAACATTGTTTTTTAAATCATATGATTTGTCCCATATTGATAAAACTGCAAATAATTTGCTCTCTATTTTTAAGGAAGTTGTTAAGGAGGCAGGAGTTTCAAATGTCTTTCAATTCATTACTAATAATGTTGTAAATTTTATAGCAGCTGATAAGATGCTTAAGGCTTGAAGATGCTTGAGTCGACCCCATCTAGTATGAGAAAAGGCTTAGTTTTTGTTGTTGGTAAAGATTCTCGAGGTGAACCATCCATTCTTAGTATGGACTCCATGTGTTGCACATCGCATAGATTTAATGCTTGAAGATTTAAGTGCAACGGATTAAATAAGAGGGATTATAGATGCATGCACAAATGTCATAAAGTTTATTTATAATCATTCTTTTGTATTATATTTGATGCAAATCCATACACGTGAAAGAAAATTGATTAGGACTTCATTAACAAGATTTATTGCGAATGTTGTTATTGTGCAAGATTTGTTATAAGTGTCGTTACTATATAAACTGTAAAGTCTTGTATGAGTCTTTCATACACAAAAATGCATTAAAAAAATATTTCCATATGATGAATGGGAGTCTATTAGTTAGTACATAAAGAGGGAGGAGATTGGTCTGGTAGATGTTTTTAATCCTAATTTTTGAAAAAATTACAGTAAATTTTTTAGGATAAATTACAGTAAATTTTTTAGGATGATTGTACTTTTAGTTAAGGTAGACAGTGAAGATAGACTTATGATGCCTTATATATATAATGCTATGGATAAGGCAAAATTGAAAATACATACAAACCTTAATCGCAAGTGGTCATTTCTAAAAAGGGTTTGAAAGATAATTGATGCACGGTGAAACCGCCAAATGCCTCATGATTTATATGTTGTTGCATATTTCCTTAACCTTTCTATTCGATTTTTTCTGAACTTTGTAGAGGACGAAGAAGTGAAAAAAAGGATATATAGAATGCAATTGACCTTATACAAAATTCGTCTACTCGTTGCAATATTCATTTAGAGTTAAGCAAGTATATACAGAGTGTTGGAGATTTTAGAAGGCTAATGCAATCCAACTTTGCTCCCAAATGCGATGAGGTATTATGTGTTTTTATTGATATTCATTTATGTTATCAATTAATTTACTTTGAGTGTTTCTTATTAATCATTATCGTATTTTATTTCAAATGAATGGTGGGCTCACTTTAGTGCCGATACACCGAATTTGGCAAGGTTTCTTTATATTGAGCCAAACATGTAGTTCGAGTGGATGCAAGAGAAATTGGAGCTTTTCCGAATGCATTCACACGAAAAAGAGAACCATATTGGAGCATGCTCAACTACGTGATTTCGTATATATTGCATATAACATGAAATTAAGGCAAAGGTAACAATTTTAAAAGTATGTATTGTTGCTTCCTAGTTCTTTCTTATTAATAACGAATGATTGATGACTATATTGCATTTAATCTCCAACTCCAACTCCAACTAAGCCTTTTCCCATACTAGATGGGGTCAGCTACATGGATTCTTTGTTTTTTTTTGTAAAATCCATGTTAAGTCCGACAAAGTTTTACGCTAGCTGTCGGAAGCCTACCACAACCCTCCTCCTTTTTCCGGGCTTAGGGACCGTCCATCCAAGGGTGGTTCCTTACATAGGCGGAGTTACTATATTGCATTTAATACAACAACAACAACTAAGCCTTTTCCCATACTAGACGGGGTCGGCTACATGGATTCTTTGTTTCCACAGATCCCTATCGTGTGCCATGTTAGCAGTTAACTCCCAATAAACTAGATCATTCTTTATTGTTTCTTTCCAACACTTTTGTGGTCGTCCTCTACCTCTTTTAATACTTTCCAAATTTAGTTTTTCTAACCTTCTTACAGGTTCTTCTTTTGATCTTCTTTCTATATGTCCAAACCATCTTAAACGATGTTCTCTCATTTTATCCTCTATTGGTGCCACTCCTAATTTGTTTCTAATAACCTCATTATGTATACGGTCTTTTCTTGTATGGCCACTCATCCATCTCAACATCTTCATTTCTGTCACAGACATCTTTTGTACATGTTGATGATTAACTGCCCAACACTCAGAACCATAAAACATGGCAGGCCTAATTGCTGCTCTATAATATTTACCTTTTAATTTTAATGGTATCTTCTTATCACAAAGAATACCTGATGCTCCTCTCCATTTTAACCAACCAGCATTAATTCTATGTGTAACATCTCCATCAATTCTTCCATCACTTTGAAAAATTGACCCTAGGTATTTAAAACTTTCCTTTTGGGGAATGCAATGTGTGCCAATTTTAATTTCTATGTCCTCTGAAGTAGCCAAATGATCAAACTTACATTCCATATATTCTGTCTTTGTTCTACTAAGTCGGAGGCCTTTGTTTTCTAATGTTTCTCTCCATAGTTCCAATTTTCTATTAACTTTTTCCTTAGACTCCTCCACTAATACAATGTCATCTGCAAATAACATACACCAAGGTACTTCATCTTGAATATGTTTTGTTAACTCATCCATCACCATTATAAATAAGTATGGACTTAAAGTTGATCCTTGATGTAACCCAATATTAACTTCAAAGAAGTCTGTCGTTCCTTCATGAGTCCTCACACATGTTTTTGCACCATCATACATGTCTCTTATAAGGTTAATATATGTCAATGGGATACCTCTTTTTTCCAAAGTTCTCCAAAGAACCTCCCTCGGTACCCTATCATAAGCTTTTTCTAGATCAATAAATATCATGTGAAGGTCTTTCTTTTTTGCTCTAAAATATTCCATAAGAAGGTGAATCGCTTCAATAGTAGATCTACCTGGCATAAATCCAAATTGGTTCTCTGTTGTACTTGATACTTGTCTTAACCTACGTTCGATAATTATTTCCCATAATTTCATAGTATGACTCATTAACTTGATACCTCGATAATTCACACAATTTTGAATGTCTCCCTTGTTCTTATATACGGGTATAAGTGTACTTGCTCTCCATTCCTCGGGCATCTTTTGGTTTTTCCATATTTCATTAAATAGTCTTGTGAGCCAAGTGATTCCTATTTCTCCTAGTATTTTCCAAACTTCTATAGGAATATTATCTGGTCCTACCGATTTACCACTATTCATATGTTTAAGAGCCTCTTTGACTTCATTCTTTTGAATACGTCGGTAGAAATTGTGGTTTATATACTTTTCTGACTTGGCTAAATCTCCTAAACTAATACTAACATCTTTATTTTCATTAAAAAGATTATAAAAATAGTTTTTCCATCTATTTCTTATATCATCATTTGCCACTAGAATTTTTTCATCCTTGTCTTTTATGCATCTAACAAAATTTAGATCTTTAGTTTTCTTATCTCTAGCCCTAGCTATCCTAAAAATATCTCTTTCACCCTCTTTTGAGTTGAGTTTTTTATATAAGTCCTCCCAAATCTTAGCTTTTGCTTCACTAACGGCCTTTTTTGCTTCCTTCTTTGCTTTCTTATAAGCTTCTAAAGTTTCACTAGTTTTCTTAGCGTAATGTAATTTGTAACATGCCCTCTTTGCCTTGATTTTATTTTGTACTATTTCACTCCACCACCAAGCTTCTTTTTGTGCCGGTACACCTCCCTTAGATACCCCTAACACATCTTTCGCCACTTTCCTAATATGTATAGCCATATTGTTCCACATATCACAGGGTGTGCCAACATAATTCCAAACATCTCCTTGAAGGACTTTCTGTTTAAATATACCTTCTTTATCGCTTTTGAGGTTCCACCATTTAGTCCGAATAGCTCGATTCACTCTTTTCTTCTTTGTCCATTTTTTTATTTGTAAATCCATAACTAAAAGTCGATGTTGGGTGGTTAAGCTTTCTCCTGGAATTACCTTACAATCTTTGCAACACGCTCTATCTTTTTTTCTACAAATAAAGTAATCAATTTGTGTGTGTGATAAGCCACTCTTATAAGTAATTAAATGTTCATCTCGTTTTTTGAAGATTGTATTGACTATAAAGAGATCAAATGACATAGCAAAATTTAAAATCTCCCTAACTTCCTCGTTTATATCCCCATAACCAAAGTTTCCATGAATCCCTTGATATCCTAATGCCTCTTTACCGACATGTCCATTTAAATCTCCTCCTAAACAAATCATCTCCCTTTGTGGAATCTTTTGAAACACCTTATCTAACTCTTCCCAAAAAACTGTCTTTATACTATCTTCTAGTCCTACTTGGGGTGCGTAAGCACAAACTATATTCAAAACCTCTGCTCCTAACACTAATTTCAATGTCATGATTCGGTCACCATATCGTTGTATGTCTACTACACTCTCCTTTAAATCTTTATTTATGATAATACCAACTCCGTTTCGAGCCTTTTCTTTACCTGAGTACCATAATTTAAAACATGTATCCTCTATCTCCTTTGCTTTTTCTCCAACCCATTTTGTCTCTTGTAAACATAGAATATGAATCTTTCTCCGAATCATAGTATCTACCACCTCCATTAGCTTACCCGATAATGTTCCGATATTCCAAGAACCAATACGAATCTTATTATCTAGGACTAGCTTCCTTACCCCCCGCATCCGTCCATAATCAAAATGCGGAGACCCTCTCTGAAAATTTTTCACTACATTCGGGCGACAATGTAGTGGGACTAACTTCTTTACCCACACCCGTCCATGATGTGGGAACCCTCTCTGTAATTGATTCACTACATTCGGGCGAAAATGTAGTGGCCCTTGCTTACTTCTTACTGCATTCGGGCTCTGCAGCACGTCGCTAGGCGGGGACGCCCCAAAGCAGTGCTCATAATTTTTGTAATCCATGTTGTAGAAATCCGACGAAGTTTTACGCTGGCTGTCGGAAGCCTAACACAACCCTCCTCCTTTATCCGGGCTTGGGACCGACAATGCAAGGGTGATCCCTTACATTGGCGGAGTTTATATATATATATATATATATATATATATATAATGCTATGGATAAGGCCAAATTGAAAATACATACAAACCTTAATCGCAAGTGGTCATTTCTAAAAAGGGTTTGGAAGATAATTGATGCACGTTGAAACCGCCAAATGCCTCATGATTTATATGTTGTTGCATATTTCCTTAACCTTTCTATTCGATTTTTTTCTGAACTTTGTAGAGGACGAAGAAGTGAAAAAAAGGATATATAGAATGCAATTGACCTTATACAAAAAGGGCAATTTGATTGGGTCGAAGAAGAGGAGTTATGACCGCCAAACCGCCAAACGTTCATATGTTGTTGCATATTTCCTTAACCTTTCTATATTGCATTTAATATTCTTGATAATTTAGATATTCTTTTTTTACATACAAGAAGGGCAAGGAAGGTGTCGTATGACCTGTTGAGCTATGAAAATATTGATATTCTTGATGATTGGGTCGAAGAAGAGGAGTCCCCCATTAATTTAGAGGATGAAAACTAGAGGCACTTCAAGTCGAAGCAGAACTTTGAGTTGGAGATGATGATGAAGATCAAAGTGTTGGATGAGCGGATTTGATTGTGGAGGAGGAAGAGGGAGGACATGATGATGATGATGGTGATCATGACTATATCGATTACAATGCTTTTATTGATTATGTTCCACATTGTGGATGATTGTTCTAAATGCAATTGTAACTTTTTAACGTTCTGGTATGAATGATTGTAACTTTGTTGTTTATTAAAGGTATTAAGTATTCACGTTATGAATTATTATTCTTTATGATATACTATTTAACTTTGTTACGCTTAGCCTCATAGTGTTCTCTTCAGATAATCTCTCTTAATATTCTTATAGAGTCATAATCATTTATTAGGAATTATCTATTTCAAGTCAATCTTTTGGATTCAATTTTGTTTAATGTTAATTTTTCATTTAAATTCTTGCATTTTTTGGATTTATTAATAAATTTTCGATTTTTTTAATCAAGAAATTACAAAATTTCAACTATATCGTATAATACGGTATGATAAGGGCGTATTGGTATCCAGTGCGATACGGGCACTCATACACTTTTTACAACATTAAGCAACACAACAACAAATGGCCTACCGAGAAAGTAAGGGTGCCTTATAGATTATTTAAAAAGCAAGGATGGATTGCAGGGCAGCCCCAAAGCAAGGAGGCACTTAAAAAAAATCCTTTATAATATCATAAGAATATCACTATGGACAGATCCATCCAAGAGCAGTGCACATTAGAAATAGGTCAATTGCAATATCATCGTTACGATGCTAAATCGATGCTTGAAACATCACAAATAACTCTTAACTTAGCAGTTGCCCCCAAAATCACATTATTAACTTGCCAAAACTAGCAGAGCGAACAGGCAAGCCAAAAATCAAAAGATTAGTACAATATGTAATGTAAAGGACACCCACATGTGAACCATATATTTCCCTCCCAAATGAGAATCACTATTGTTGGTGGAGAGAGAGAGAGAGAGAAGAAAGAGAGAGCCTTAACTGCAAGCTATATGGATATTAAAAAATTAAAGAAAGAAAACGGATTAAATAAAACATTAGGGGTACCATTCAGGTAGTAAAAAAGAGACGTCAGTAGTAGAGCCATCATATAGACAACCGCACTTACTGTAGGGAAGGCTCCATTTTCAAAAGGAGACGCATTTTTTTCCTTTTACTAAGTTGGCATAAATGTCTTGGCAAGTTCTTATATACAACAGTTATGGTTCAAGAGAAATTCCTCAAACAAAACTATGGACCTATAACTGCATGATTTGGAAATTATTTCTCAAAACAGAAGAATCACTGTCGACAAAAGTAGGAGACTCTAAAAAGACTTATCATATAAAGGCAAACCTTATGTCTATTCCAAGAGTAATATATGATGATCCATATGCACGGACACACAATACTTCTTCCCCACCGTCCATGATATCAAGCTTATAATTAGCCTGCAAATATTGCAAAAAGAACACTCTTAAAGATATAAGTGTGAGAAAATCCAGAGATAGCCTAAGTATCCTCATTAATGAGGTTTTCTAATACTAAGTTAACTTCAAGAAATTTTGGACAGTGAAAAGTACTTTTCTGGGAAGAAAATCTAGCTGGTAACATAGGCGCCATTGGAAAATTATGCTAGTCCAAAATTTTGAGAATTGGACCCTTTTTTAGTACAAGAGGTGACAGAAAGCAAGTTTCAAATGAAGCATCCATAAACTGGATAAGAAATGCTTCCAACAATTTCAGAACTTTGGCCAACTCGATCTCAAACCCTCAACTTTACCACCGATCCGCCAACTCCTAGAAGGGAATTAACAGAAACATGACACCATTTTACAATTTTCCTCATTTTAGGCAAATGAGTGAAGTGCACCAGTATACTCATTTAAGAATCAAACTAAAAAAGAGTAAACGATGGTTAGAAACATTAAGTATGCTTCACAATGGGTGATGGAATACTCGAGAAATAACCTTTGATAAGTCGGTCTCTGATTCATCTGACAAGCATCGAAGCATAACATCTCCAGCTGTCTGACAGATTTGATTATTGCTGCTAAGCTCTTTATGGGCTTCGAGCAAACGTGTATGCCTGTTACAGGAAATAGCTCTTAAAAGCAACTGCTCTACATCAATACAACTCTGATTAAGAACAAATTCTGCTTCATTGCCCGTCACTGGATCGATCACATGAACACTATGAGAACACCTTATCTGCAGATGTTGACCAGGCTCAATTTTAATGAAGGGTGATAAACTTGGATCAGAAGCTCCAGTAGTCTTATCAGGGTCTAACCAGTACATAATTCTTAGAGCAGGGGTTCTAATGCTTGAAGTTGCTGCAGTTTCATGTTCAGCATCTTGAGATAACTGAACATGGCTCCCTTGTCCTGCAGCTCCATCAGAGATGAGCTCAAATTGAATCACATCCTTCCACCAGCTCTGTTGAAGCATACGGAGTTGCCTTACTATGGTATCCATGACAAGGTTAATACAAAACTCATGAAGAATAGAATACAATATTGCAAATGGATTTTCTGAAGCTGCCATTCTGCGCTCCAAATCATCACTAAGTGCATGTCTTCGGGTCTCTTCAAGCTTCACAAGCCCATTTTTATCACCTACCAGAAGCTCCAAATGCAATATTCTCCACTTTGACAAGTGCCCCCTGTATCCCAATGTAACGAGCACTTTGAATTCTCCATCAACACGAACTTGTGCAGTCCCATCAGCCACTATGACTTTAGAAATTTCCTTTGGCAAGGTTGATTCAAGCAACCTTGACCTAAGGAGTATGTCCAATTTTAGTAAAGCAGGCCTTTTGTGTTCCTCTGAAAGCACATTTTGTTTCCCAATATCTTCAATACATTTTGGCAACCGCTGATAAGTTCCAGTTAGAAGAATTTCAATAGCAGATGGAACATCATATATAGGGGCACGTGCTTGCTGCAATCCTTCATGTGTGAAGAACAAATAATCTGCTGCTTGGGAAAAACATGTATCATGACTTGAAAGAGTTGATGCAAGTTGCTGACAGTACTGCACCAATGGTATCTGCAAAAGCATATGTCAAATACTCGCAATGGGTTAGGCTACGCCAAAGCTGCTAGATTTTAAGAACCAATTGCAGACCACTAAATCATGGGAGAACATGTTCTCAAATGTGCTAGTTCAGTTTGCTACTGCAAAAATCTTTTCATTAGTTTCCTATTGTAAAAAGCTAAGCAAAAAAGTAAAATGAATCACATACATCAGTGCAAGTTATATAACATGTAAGATATTTAAAGCATGGCCCTACTGATACGAACCAATGATGCATAGGAGGGGATTGCAAACTTAAGGCAGGGAGTTCATTCATTTATGTTCAGTAACATCTATAAATTTTGAGAAAAAGGGCCATATAAGACAACAAGATCGTATGCATATAGTCTTCATAGAAAAACATATTTCTTTGGGAATGTGTGTGTGTGTGAGTGAGAGAGAGAAGCATCTAATTGAAAGACGAAATTATGCATGATTGTAAGGAAGCTGAATGACCAATAAGTACTCCTCTGTTTGGTCTCCTTGTCCAATAACTACTCCTCTATTGGGTTTATCATGCTCAACAGCAAAAGTTAAAAGTAGAGGTTCTATGAAATACCAAAGTTTGAGAGATCCAGTAAGTACTCCTCTGTTTGCTTTCCATTTCCCAGTGGAATATCCAAAAACATTTTCATGATTGTAGGAAGCTGACTGTCCTGTATGTAATCACAATTGTACATCTAGATGAGCAAGACTGCCATCACTATCTGAGGAGCCTTCGCCACAGAAAGTATAAATCTACCAACACACCATCTGAAAAGTTCTTCACGCACATATGTAAACAAGACACCAAATTACTTCCAATCAGGGACCTTGAACATATTCAACATAGGATTTAGCAGTGTTGGGTCACTGATAGACAGCCCATATTTTAAAGTCTCAATGATAGATATATCAACATGTATCAATGCCTTTTAAGAGAATAAAAGCAACAAGGATACAGGTGTAATACAATATGATACAGCTATATGTTAGGATGCAGTACCATACATCCCCTTATCTTACGATGGAGGCCTTTTACTAGTGCCGTATCAAAATTCTCTAGATACGATATGTACGGATACTTGACACTGGGATTTAGTAAAACATCTGACAGGTAAGATAGCTAAAAGCATGTCAACAGGCTCAAATATGAATAATATTCAATTCGAGTTGGATCCTGCAAAATAGAAGAAGAGAGACCCCCAGATTTGAAAGCCGTTCCCTAGTGGGTAAAGAAAAAGAATACGAATTTGGATATGCACTATAACTACGCAAACAAAGTGAATATAAGAGAGAAGTACCTAATAAGTAATTCAGCAACATTTGAACAAGACAATTTCAGAGTCAACAAGACAACTAACTAGAGATCTGTTCAGTGGGTTTAGCAATGAACTTCAGCATTTGGAACTTTACATATAAGAAAAAACATAAATCTAGTACCCCGAAAACAAGGTTATAACGAAAACGGAAACAAAAAAACCACGAAAGGCCAAACCACTAGCGTAAGTTCACCATAAAATCGATACTACGCTGTGCCAGAATAAGCCCTATTAAGGAAATCGCTCGCCGTGAATATAGCAAGCAGGATAAGGGTAATAGAACTAAATACACAAATAAACACGATCATACACGCAATCCACAAAATCGACAATTCTTCGTGCCAGCAAAAACCCTAAGACCACTAAATCAGGGAAGGATGATTATACGGGAGAAAAGCAAAACGCAAGGCCGAAAGAAGAGCAAGAACCAATTATTCACTTACCTGCTGGCACCATTTTGCAACGACGTGAAGACGAAGCATTCGCTGCCGCGTCCGGTTGATGTACTTGAGCAAACTAATCTTCTTCTCCGAGTCAGATTGCCCAGACGACTTCTCTACTAGTTCCTTGAGCGAGAGAAAAGACTCCTCGGCGGTCCGCCGGACGAGCGTCGAGAATTCCACCGTCTGCTGGCCCAAACCAGCCATCTTCGTTTGACAAGAGATGCAACGGCGAGCTATTCGCGGACAACCATGAAGTACGTAACTTCCCTAGGGCAGAGTCCCAGTCAATTTGCAGCTAATCCGGCTGAAACCCTCATTATTTCCGGTGATCGAAAGGAAAGAGGGCAGAAAATAGCTCCCCTCCAAAGACGAGCGAAGACGGGAAGGATGAAAAGGCTAGGGCGAGGAATTTATAGGAACGCAGAGAGAGAGAGAGAGAGAGAGATGGCCCGAACGGACCCACCTGAACTTTTGAGGGTGGGCCCAGGTTTCCTTCACTTTGTGGTCATTGGTGTGCTCGAGCCCACGCTCGCACCCGGCGAGGTTTGGAGGAGTTCGTGGTGATCAATTGGTAGGCGGTATGGGTTTGTGGAGCGTTGGATCTGGATCTGGATATATCATGGATTTGGGTCTGGGGTTTTGAGTGTCAGGCATGCTTGTTTTCATATGCTTATATGGATATGTTTATCTCATGACGTTGCTTTTCTCGATAAACAAACATGATAAATTAAGGATGGCAATGGATTGGGTCAGGGACCACAAATCCTATACCCGGCCCGGACCCGATATATTGTGCTCCATACATACCTAGACCTTGCTGCCCGGGGCGCAGGTAGAAGTTGGGTCCTCTTTTCCCGACAGTTAATGGGATAGGTGCATGTGCCCTGTACCTAGATCCCGTCCCTAACAAAATTTTAAAATTAAAAGCATATTCTTAAAATCAAATTATTTCTAAATCTACTCCAACAAATTGTTTTCAAGGTTAAGTAGTTGAAATTTTGATCAAGCATGTTTGCACGCATACACCATACATACACACGCTTGTGCGTGTACATACATATATGCACGTGTACACATGCAAATACACACAGATTACATACCTGTTAGCATATAACAGAGATTATATATCTGTTATTATCATATAACAGGGGAAACCATACAAGGTGAATGATGATTATCATTAAAGAGCAAGAAGCTCCCACACACACACACAAAAACACATATTTTATAAATCTTTTAGCTTGAAGATGTTAAGTGGGGAGACCAGTTATTCGGATTTCAAAAAATAGATCACCAAGCTAGGGGGTCGTCCCACAAGTTGAAGGTCATCAATTGATATTTGGGTCCGCATATGACTTCAGCCTCCCAATTCTACCAAAATAAAAGATGCATCACATTTGATGTGTAATATCAATCAATAACCAATGATGCCTCAAATTTTCTTTCGATACATACCCTGATATGTGCCTCTGTGCGTGTGCATTGCATGAAACTAGGTCAAGTTCAGGTCTACCCGGACCAGAACCAACTTCCATTCGATTTGGGTCAGGTCAAAATTGCCAACCTAGTTAGGGGTAGTGAATAGGATTGGGGATAACAATATTCGACATACCCTTGGGGACCCAATCCAACTTACTTGATTGGGGTGGGTATTTCCAGTTACACAGGATCACTGAAGAGTATGAATATCTTTGGAACGAGTATAAACTGACTACACGATAAGAAGCACCCAACCCGCAGCACACTGCCTAATTCTTCTACGTGTTGGGACTTTTATATTATAACAAAATGGCATAGGACTTACTATTGAGTCACATGTTTCTTCAACTGTGAATGTGTAGAAATATAGTTCAAAGGACTTTGACTTTTTGCCCTATGTTAGTTCTATTATTTTCTAGATGATGCTAATTTTCATGAACATATCTTTTACATCTAAGAATTAATGTAAATATATCTTCTTCAAAATTATATCTCTTAGGTCAATTATCATATTAAAATAATATGAGTTATTTGATTCAATTACAATAAAATCATGTGCTTTACTATGTTTGACATATCCCAACAAGATACATCCGGCTCGTCTTTTACTTTCTTTTTTTTAAATTCTGAAACTTTGGCAAGAGCCTTACAATCCCAACTTTAAGATAATTTAGGTTAGGTTTCTTTTACTCTAGAGATTATACAAAGTAATCCATTTCATTTTATTTTAAAGCTATTTCTCTAATAATGCTTCATCAAAATAATGATTGGAGAAACTGAAATATGGCAACATAGTGTTCATTTTTTTTGTAATACTCTATGTTGTAATGAACAAGGTTTCATCACTTAATAAATGATTCTCATAGACTTACTTATACTTAATGAAATTTTCATATTAAAGTTTTATTTGTGTTTTGAAAATCTTTAACCTTTCAAAACCTTATCCTTTGAATGCATCATATATATATATATATATATATATATATATATATATATCAAAATCTAGTATAATCATCAATGAAGTTACAAAATACCGTTTACTACCTGTCATATACCAATACCAACCATGTAAATCACAAACATCTAAATGGATTAAGTCCAAAATTTTGAAACTTCTTTCAACTGTTGAAATTAGGAGTTTAGTGATTTTGGTACATCCAAGTAGAACATGAGTATGCTTTTTTGTCATTTTTTTGTAATCAAAATTGATTTGATCATGTAATGTAATTTCTTAAAATTCACATATCTAAAAGAAAATATCACAAATCACAAGAGGAAACAATATAAGCAGGGAAAACATTTTTATTATTCATATTCAACTTAAACATAGATTCATACATATAACCACTTTTAAACAAGTATACCTTCCTTAGATAAGATAAATGTATCCTCATCAAATACACTTTTAAACCTATATTTATTAAATAAGAGAATCAATGCCAAATTCTTCCTTACATATGGTATAAATAGCACATCCTTAAGGTTAAGGACCAATCTGAAGTAAATTTGAGTTCAACCATTTCTTTGCTTTTCACTTAAGCATACAAGCATGCCTAGTATATAAAACTAGATCGTTCTTTTTAACTAAAGTTTTAAAAGGTCTTTGGTTTTGCAGAGATGGCAAGTAAGTCGACCTCATCGAGACCCAATGTCTTTTATCATATTCACTTTTGATATGATGACTATAAGGTTATCTTTTTGAAGAATCAGGATTCTTGTCTTGTTCAATTTTTTCAAGTATTGATATTTGTTCTTATAATAACAAAGTTTTCTATAATGGTAGCATCAACCTTTCTTTTTGTAGGCTTGCTATTTTTATCATTGTTTCGATTAGATTTTATAAAATATCATTTTTTTTATTTTGAGATCTTTATTGACTTAGTTTCCTTGTAACATGAACTTTCTTTTGAGTAGATTGATCTTTAGAATAATCTTTCTTTTGGTATTCTTCATGAAACCTTGGATGATTCATCAATTGCTCAAGAAAAATGCCTTTCTTCTTGTATTTTACAATTCTTTTAAAATCTTTTCAAGAAAAGGAAAATTATATGATAGAGAAGATAATGATTGTTTTATCTATGCTTATCTTAGATCGTTTGATATTATTCAAGATCAGTTTGACCCCATACAATTGCCATATGATGAATCTACTATTTACTATTTTATAATTATTAAATTGAGTAACAAGAAATTTATGACTTGGTATCTTTTGCCATATACCTCACTTTAGGTTGAGATAGGTTAAAGCTAATGTTTGATAGGTGTTAAATAAAGCATCCAACATGCTATTGAGAATGTGACCCTTATAAATATATTCATCATTGTCTCTCACTTTTGTTGCTTACAAGTTTCTTCAAGGGTCTCATCCTCCTTTTTCACTCATCTTGGTATATTAAAAGTATGTACAACCTTAAATGTGGTGAGACGAAAGTGTATCCTCTTTTACCACCATAAGAAGATGTTGCCATCAAATTGATCCAACTTAAGAAGTTGAATGTCATTTGTCAAAGGAAAATAGTCATCTTTTGTTAAGATGGTTATTTTCTTTCAAGAGATGGTATTTGACTTCATTAAGTTGGATATATTTGATGACAGTAATTTTCTATAGTGGAAAAAGAAATATAGTTAATGTTTTTTTGAGAGATGCCATATGTCTTTATTAGGTTAGATTGGTTCGATAGTGGCAACTTTTTGTGGTAGCAAAGATGTACTTCCTTTCATTATATTGAAGATTTATATGTTCTTACTACACCAATACCGACAAAAAAGGAGAATGAGACCCTTGAAAAAGCTTGTAAGTGAGAAAAGTGAGACAATGATTATATTTGTATGGGCTGTATACTCAATCATATGTCAGATGATTTATTTGATACCTATCAACATAACTTATGCAAAAAACTTAAAGCGAGGTACATGGACAAGTAAAACATTTATCATTATCTGCTATAATAATTATAAGATGGCAAAAACTTGAATAATTTTATGGACAAATAGATCTGTTATGAAGCAATTGCATGAGCTCAAATAGATCTTGAACAATTTCAAATAAAATAAGACGAACATGAAAAAAATATCATTTTCTCCTTCATTATAGACAAATTTTCTCCTACTTAAAAAGATACATAAAAAGAGAGATGTTTTCCTTGAGTAATTGAATGTAAGGGTTGAGGAAGAATATAGAAAGCAAGATGATTCTAAAGACTAATATACTTAAGAAAAAATTCTTAATACAAAGAAAGCTAAGTCTATAGATTCCTCAAAGAAAATAAATTAAGATTTAGAAGATCTCATCAAAACAATAATAAAGACACCAAACTTGAAAAAGAAAGGCAAATATTTCCATTTTTAAAAACCCAGTCATTATAAGAGTGAATAAGATACTTGAAAAGTCAAACAAAGGTAAGAGTCTAAATTCTTCTAAGAACAACCTTGTAGCCTTTAATATTGAAAGTAAATATGACAAAAGATATTGGATTTTGGTGATTGACTTTAATACCACTTATCATGTATGTATAAATCAAAGTTTCTTCAAAACTTTAGTCAAAGAGGACAAACTAATTTTTTACATGGGTAATGCTTCTAATGACTGAAGTAAAAGACAAATGAACGATTGAACTCGAATTTATTTTACGTAAAGTCTTTACTCTTAAGAATGTGCTCTTTGTATTAGATGAAAGGAAGGAATTGATGTCAGCTTCCTCACTTATTAAGTATATGATTTAACAATATATTTGAAGTGGGCAAGTTTACCTTGTTAAAGAGAGGCATATTTGATGGAAAGGGTTATTTATGCGAGTCTATGTTAAAGTTGAATATGAATAATAAGAATATTGTTGACTCATGATTTGTGATATTTTCATTTCAAATATGTGAATTTCAAAAAAAATTCAGATATGTGAATTTCAGAAAATTGCAGATTCCAAAATTGGACAAAACAACATATTCATATTCTACTTACATTTGTACCAAAATCACTAAAATTTCATTAACAAGAGGTAAAAGAAGTTCTAAAATTCTAGACCTAATACATTAAGATGTTTGTTTGAAATTATTTAAAATCCACTTAAGCTCATGCAATTACTCCATAATAGATTTACTATAAACTGTTTTATAATTATTTAAGCAAGTAATGATAAATTTCTTACTTGTTGCATCTTCCCCTATATACTCGCTTCAAGTTTGTCCTATAGGTATTTGATACACACCAATGTTTGGCAGGTGTCTAATAAGGTATCCGACAACACCATTGATGATGTGACCTATGCAAATATAATCATTATTATCTCACTTTTGTAGCTTGTAGACTTCTTCAAGGGTCTCATTCTCTCTCTCAACCCTAATATAGTAAGAACATATATCAATGTGGTAAGAAAAAAGTGCATCTTCTTTTGTCACCATAAGAAACTTCTACCATCAAATCGTTCCAACTTAATGAAGTTGGATGTCAACTCTAAAAAAAATAACCATCTTAATATAAAACTTTTTAGAAAATGAAGGGTTTCTAGAATTTGCTTATTTCAAAGATAAAGCTTTGATTCGAAAAATTTCAACCCGATATGCGATTTTGGGAGGGGTTCTTTATAAAAAGAGTTTCACAAGCATCTTGTTGAGATGTGTAGGCCTTGATGAGGCTAAGACCATAATGCATGAGTTCCACGATGGAGAATGTAGAGGCCATGTTAATGCAAATATGATGACCATGAAGATACTTAGGACCAACTATTTTTGGTCCACCCTTAAGCAAGATTGCCATGATCATGTTAGGAAATACCATCAATGTCAAGTGCATGGACATGTCATTCATATCCCATCGTTCACCTTGCATTTTATTATAAGCCCATGGCCCTTCACCATGTGAGCATTTGATATTATAGCACCATAATGTCATGAAACCAAGGTTTTTCAATTGGATTTTGGTTATTTTGGCAAATCTCCAAATCATGAGTGAATGAAGTAAGCAAGTGTCATATTTCTAAGGATCAGGTTCCTATGGTGGGATCGACTTTTAGAGATGAACCTAGGAATGAGAGGGCATCGGCTATGGTATTGTCCTCTCTTCCTATATGAGTGAGTGTGCATAATTTGAAAGAATCGACCAATCTAGTGGCCAACTCGTGATAGGGTAAAAGTTTTTCATTTTTTGACTTGCCAAATTTTTGAGACTTGGTTTATAATAAGTAAGGAGTCTCCAAAAACTTCAATACATGATGCCCTTAGATTTTTCAAAATTTGTAGGCCTTATATGAGTGCTTCATACTCGGCCACATTATTTAAACATTCAAAATCTAGTCGAATGACAATGGGGATCTCTCCCTTTTCAAGGGATATGAGGATGACTCTTACACCTGCCCCTTGTTGATTCCTTGTTCCATCAAAATACATTTTCCACACTTGATTTTCCTTAAAACAATTTGCTAAAACATGGTTTTGAAATTTATTTGCAAATATGCCTTCATCGAGCATTTCATCAAGTATGGGATATGCATCCTCAAGGGATAATTCGGTCACATGATCGGCTAGGGCTTGTCCCTTAATGGAGGTTTGATGATGAAATTTTAAATCATACTCCATTAAGAGGAGCTGCCATTTACCTAGCCTACCCGATAGGATAGGTTTTTCAAACAAGTGCTTGATTGGGTCAAGCTTAGACACTATCCAAATTTTATGATCTAGGAAGTAATGTCTAAACTTTTGGCAAGCCCATATCAAGGCCAAACACATTTTCTCCATGGCTTAATAATTTCTTTCATATGCCAATAGAGTTTCAAAATGTAGTAAATAGCATACTCCCTATGACTATAATCCTCATATTGAGCAAGTAAAGCACCTAATGCATTCTCATATATGGAAATATAAATCAATAAAGGTTTTTCTTTCTTTGGAGGTTTTAAAATTGGAATATTTGCCAAATAAGTTTTTAATATTTCAAAAGTTTTTTGGCACTCATCATCCCATTCAAATTTCACCCCTTTTCTCAAAAGCCTATTGAAAGGTTCACATCTTGTTGCTAAATTGGAGATAAAACTCCTAATTCCTTGGAGTCGACCTTGGAGGCTTCGGATTTGGGTCAAGTTGGAGGGTGGAGGCATGTCTATGATGGATCGACACTTAGAGGGGTCAACTTCAATGCCCCTTTGGCTTACCATAAATCCTAAAAACTTTCCCGATTCCACTCAAAAAACACATTTTTGAGGGTTTAGCTTCACTTTATAAAGCCTAAGTCTTTCGAAAACCTTTTGCAAAGATTCTATGTGTGTGCATCAGGTTTTTTATTTTACCAAAAGATCATCCACATATACTTCCAAGAGCTCATGAATTTGATCATGGTAAATGGTTGTCATGGCTCTTTGGTATGTGGCACCAGCATTTTTCAAACCAAATGACATAACCGTGTAACAGTATGTGCCCCAAGGTATAGTAAAAGCGGTTTTTGCCTGACCTTTTGGTGCTCATTTGATTTGATTATAACTCAAATAGCCATCCATGAAAGAAAACATTTCATGATTTGCAGTGTTATCTACTATCAAATCAATATTTGAAAGAGGAAAATTGTCTTTTGGAGTAGTTTTGTTCAAATTTCTAAAATCAATGCAAATTCGAATTTTCCCATTAGATTTTCAAACTACAATAATATTTGAAAGCCATTCAGAATAAGCAATAGGTTTTATAAATCAGGCTATTAAAAGATCTTCTAAACCCTCTTTCACTTAGGAGTGCACATCAGGATGGATTTTCCTAAGCTTTTGCTTCATGGGGTTTGACATTGGGTTCTAAGGGTAGATGCTACTCTATAATTTTTGGGTCTAGACCCTGCATGTCTTCATAGGTGTAAACACCCAAAATAAAAATGTTTTCAAAATTTCGAAAATAAGAATTTTATACCTTTATAACTTTACAAAGTTGAAAAACCGGCTTTTAAAAGATTTTCAAAGGTTTTAAGAGTTTTAAATTCAATTTATAAACAAAACAATTCGATCCAAGTTTGAACCCAACCAAGGCCCAAATCAGGATAAAGATTGGGCAAAAAGAGCAAGCTTATTCAAGACCAACTCGTTCAAAGCAGCCGGGGATCAAAAGAAAAACTCGAGACCAGCAAATCAAGAAGGGAGCTAAAGATCAATATGGGTGGAGTTAAAATCAAAGTGGAACGTGAATCATTCAAGAGGCAAGATCAAGCATGGCTGAATGAGAAAAACTTAGCTAGGTCCGACCAAGAGTATTGAATCAAGTTATAAAGAAATGCCAAGGAAAGCTAAGATCGGTTACACCAATTGGCTACAGTCAAGCTCAAGCCATGGCACCCCAGACCAACTCACATGAGGCTGGTCCAAGTTACCATGGAAGGAACCAGGTTCATCAAGTGGAATGATCAAGCTAAAGTGCATCGACCTTAGCCAAGTCCATGACACTCTAACCGGTTGAAGCAAGGACCAAGAAGGGAACCTAGTCAAGGTTGGCTACACTCAAGACCAACCCACATGGGGCTGGTCCAATTTACCATCAAGGGAACCACTCAAAGGTGGGTCGGATGGATCAAAGGAAGGCCAAGATGGCTGGCCCAACCCGCCCCAAAGAGGGGCCTAGAAGCTAGCTCCTTGGCCTATAAAAAGGGCCAAGGGGGGGCAGGTTCCCTATCTTGCATCACTTAGAAGAATTCCATCTTGGGGAGAGTAGCTAGGTGAGAGAAACTCCAGCAAAAGGGGAGGTTGATCCCACGGTCATGTGGCTGCAAGGTGAGGATAAGAAGGGTTGGGAAAATCGGGTAGTCTTAGGTGAGTGTGAGTGAGCATTCAAGTAAGGAGATGAGAGCCTTGGCCGGATTTCAATCTTGAAAATTCTGGCCATCTTGTGCAAAAATGTGTAAGTATCATTTCTCTTTTAATTCAAAGTTTTTATTCTTCATCCATTTGAATTGATATGATGTTGTATTAATGGAGCTTTGTCTTTCCCCAAGTTGTAATAATTCTTAGAGTTGCAGAATTTTCATTTCATGGATGAATCATCATTCACACACATACACTCTAATTGTTCGATTATACGATTCTACTCCAATATATGTTATAAACACTCTATACTTCCTACTTTCTCTATGCTTAAGCTAATATATACATTTCAATCCCTTTACTTTCAGTAATTTAATTTCGTGAGTAGAGTTGTTGCAATTTAATTCTATGTGAGTATGCATTTGCACGTATCTTCTATGAAAGTAAAAATCTGATTTCTGCATCTGCATACTTGATTGTTGCAATTTTAATTATCTATTCCATGATCCAAATGCTCTGAAATTTTAGGCACAACACTTGCACACATGAGTCTATTAGAAATTTTAGGACAATGCAACCCCGTAAATAAAATTGGGAAAGATTGGATAAAATTGTTTATGTACAGTCGGATTTCCTAAGATAGAGGTTAGGTAAAAGTCTTATATCTCTGTTCACATGTATTTAATTTGACTGAAATTAGTCTCATTGGAAAGCTAACATCCATAACTTTCTAAAACAACTAAAATCACAACATTTGGAGTTTCGTATACCAAGATATAGAAGATGCTTTGAGCCTTTGTATTTCTGTCACAGAAACTCTTAAAACAGTAAAGTTAGGACTAATTCCTGATTTAATTCTCTAAATTGGTTGTCTCAAAATTCGAGATAAAAAGTGATCTAGGATCCTAACACATCAACGAACACCCTATGAAATTTTTGTGAATTTTGGAGATCCCTAAACTACCTAGAAAAATTTGGGAATAAGATCTAAAAAACAGAGTCAATTATGTTTTTCAGAACTTGATGAGTTTCAAGTTTTTGAACCAAAGAACACTTCGCCTTCACTTTGCAACTTTGAAAACTCTTAAGTTTCACGTGAATTAGAGTTTACTATTTTCAAAATCGAAGTTTTTAAGCACTTAAACCGACCCTTGAGCAGCGGTTCAATAAGGTTTAAGTGAAAAAAACTCGTTCAAAGGTTTAAGTGAAAAGAACTCGCTTAGCCCAATTACCACAGGAAGTCAGATTTTCAAAATTTTGCTAGTTTTAACAAACTAACTGGCACGCTTGCACTCTAAGTAGATAGGAAGCCTCTGCTTCAAGTTTTTTATAAACTTTGAGTAAAGATTTTCATGTTTACAGAATTGGCATGCTCGGTAGGGCTCGGGTCTTAAAGAACTTTCATTTCAAAGAAGTGAACTCCAAAACCTTTCAAAAACATGTTTAACTTTGCTAAACTTGTGCAAAGGTTGAGTTTTCAAAGTCTATAAATCATGTCAAGTTCAGACAATTCCTATGAAGTATCGAGCGGGCTTCGTGCTCGTAAAATCCTCTTTCCAAAAGATTTTTAAAAGTAGGTTTAAAAAACAAGAAAAAATCACTTGAAGATTTAAGAAAAGAGTTCGAAGCAAGAATTGCTGCACTTAGCCAAGAGGCCGAGGTGGTCGAATCATGCTCATCTTACGAAAAACTAGCGAGGGCCCGAAAAAAGACGAGTAAGTCTAAGAAGCCCAAGGAAACCTCAATTGTAGAGGGGGATAAAGAGTATGAGTCTTTTATTTTGAAAGATCGAAATACCCTTCAACAATTGCTAAGAGGCCAAGCAAAGGAAAATAGATCATACGCCCTATCCGACTTTCTTTCATTTGATTATCAAACGGATAGCCACGATGACATACCGAATTTTCACCGGTATGATGGAACTGTGGATCCTAGATCCTATCTCCAATTCTTTTTCCGCTTAAGTCTAACAGAATGTTAACTGCCTTATATGCGAGCAAACTTAAGACTTATCATGCGGACATAGAACGTGCAGGCTATAGCTACTACATACACTTGCGCCTTGGAGGACAACAAGAGCTACAGAAAATGAAAGTACAGTGGGTTGAGAGGCGAACAACGCATCAAGAGCTTCAATAGTTGAAAGAGAATTACCGCGAAACTTGTCGATGTAGTCAAGAGCTTAGGTGGAGGAGAATGTGACTATTCGATCGCGAACTATACTATGGTTGTGTAATCAGGCCTTGCGTGGGAATACCTTAACAACTTCTAGTAAATAGGGACGGGGCGTTTTCTTACGACAGGAAGGTACCCCTTTGATTTTATAATTCGTAAGAGTCTCACATCTGAGTTGTAAGCGTGTCGCGGGTCACACACCTTTATTTGCTATCAATACAATCGCATTGCCTTCTTATTTATTCTCAAATATTTTTGCTTATTCCAATCGATCCTCTCAATCATCAGTCTTAAGCTCCGTTGAATTACTGTATCCTCGGTAAAATACTTCTAGGTTGTGCGCAACTTAGTGCCGATCGGGAGTTTCGAGTGATGGGGTGATTTCACTCCCGCCCGGGTGTGAAAAAAAAGGATCTTGCGGTGCATTGGGCGTTGTCGCGTTCTTCGAGAAGTAGAACTCACAAAGGGAGATGGGCTTGACTCTTGAGTAAGTCTGTTAAGAAAATCTCTGAGCAAAGTAGGGCACACGCACTTCCTCTGAGGTAAAATGCTCACGCACCACAATAAGGTACACACCATGAGAATGTATGAATTACTTTGGGACGGCCATTTCTTCGGTCGGCTTTAGACTCGAGACAGATGAGAGCGTTGGAGGGTTGGGGTTTTTCTTAGGTTTTTGTTCCTCTCCTCTCCCACGAGAGAGAGAGAGAGAGAGAGAGAGAGAGAGAGAGAGAGAGAGAGAGAGAGAGAGCATTGCTAGCTCGATCTACGTCCGCCGTCATCTGCGACATCTGAAACTAGTGAGTATGCTCGTGAAAACCCTAGCTCTTTTTCTTTTTTGCTTTATCTTGCGAATTTGCGTCGCTTCTTCTCTCTCACTGTCGATTCAGGTCCGTCCTCTCGGTTTCGTACTCGGACTGTATTTTTTGTGTTTATGTTTCTTTGATCTCTCTCTCTCCCTCTCTCTTTCTTCCTCTCTCTCCGTCTATTGTTAAAATCTGCCTTGATCATTCTTCTCTGGGTTTTTGTGCATGTGAGAGTTACTGTTCAGGGATCTGCATTTGGGTTACTGTTTGTGACCGAGTTCTTCTTTGTTGATCGTTTGGACATCTTTTTGTTTGATCGAAGCGGGAAACCGATATCTTGACATAGTTGATTCGTTGGGGTTCTCTCTTAGTGACAATTTACCTCTCTGAACAGAGGAGTTATGTTTCTTTTAGCTTTCATTTGAGGATTATATATGGGAGATGTTTATTTGTCCAGGAATACAGTATGGAGTGCAAGTTTGAAATTTAGAAGGGGCAACAATTTGTTTGGTCTTTTGTATTTGCGGTGCCCTTGTTATTTGATCTGTCTATTTTGGATGATTTAGTGGCATGGCTTACGGGAAGTATACTGGACGCCATCAAGATGTTGTCTTTTAGTTGTTTGTGTTACTACTCGGTAAATATGCTGCAAGTCATTGCGTGCTTGTGGTTGTTGCAGGGATGCCTGTGGACGGGCTGCACGCAGTGATTATTCTACGTGTATCATCTTTCTGCTTTTATGTTAATCTGTGCACAATATCTAGCACTCTAGATACTTGTAGTGCACTGCTTTTCAATACAAACTATAGTATAAATACTTATGACCTTGTCTGTATTTGTCATAGTACTTCTCTGCTGTTGTCACGGTATTTAGTATATGTTCCTTTTTATATTTCTTCGTGGAACTTCGCTGGTGTTTCTCTTTTTAGGTACTGTTTTGACTTTTGAAACACGGTCATCAAGCAGAACGATAAACATGGCCAAGAAAAAGATCCCTCTTGTATTTCTTGATGTATCAATTGGTGGGGAACCTGCAGAGAAAATGGTATTCGAGGTATGTTTGCAGAGAACACTCTTTTCCAAATCTCAGTTTTCCCACCTTCAAGTTTTTTTCAGACCCCAGTGCCTTATTTGTTGATGTAATAATGATCTTTTGTTGTGGCATCTGTAGCTCTTTGCGGACATTGTTCCGAAGACGGTAGAAAACTTCCGAGCACTTTGTACTGGTATGTACCTGCATGCCTTCTGTTTTCTTACTTTTTTTTCACCTGGGGTAGATGTATCATGTATGTGTTGTGCCCTGTTGTAATGAAGGCGATCTCGTTTTTGGTGTGTGCGTTTCTGCCAAAGATAGCTCATCTGAAGGTGTTGGCGTTTATATTTTGTCATAGGTGAAAAGGGCATTGGGGCTTCCACTGGAAAGGCCTTGCACTATAAAGGATCAATTTTCCATCGCATTATTAAGGGATTTATGGCTCAGGTAAGTGTTGAATTGGGGCGTTAGTTCAATCTTTTGGAATGTAAAGTTAATAGTTTCTGATGTCGTGCATTTCTTCTAGTGGTTAGTATTGTATCACTGCTCTCTTGTTTCTCCATCTCTCCATCTCTATCTTTATGTGTCTCCATTTCTTTCTTTCTTTTATTTGTTTTCATCTGGTTTTGGTTTTCCATGTAAAATTTTGAGTTACATTTTGGTTTATTACTGTTTTATGTTAGTTTTGAATTTTTTCTCCCCCTGCTTTGACATGAGACTGTTATCTTTTCAGGGTGGCGATTTCTCGAAGCGTGATGGTGAGTTTCTCTTTGCTGACTTGGTTTCTGAAGTATTACAAATGCATCAGTTTTCACATGTTCTGTGATTTTGACAAGTTATCTTCTGTTGTACTTGTATCACTTTTTATTTAAGTCTTATTTTCCTTTTGTCCTTCCAAGTTTCGACAGCTTGTTGGTGTATTTTCTTGAAGCATTATTGATGGAAATGCCTTACTCTGAATATGCTCACTGCAGTCACTAAGGTCTTGTGTGAGATTTAATAAATAGTGCACCTTCTGTGTCACTAATATACTGTGATTACATTTTATGATGTAGTGAGGCTCTTCGTATGACACTTGAAAATATGTATTCCTTGAACTTGATTAACCAATATGAGGGTATTATTTTCACCTCTTATACTGTGATATGGTTTAAACTTTAATTAGCTTGGAGTTGGCATTTTTCATGGGGTAACCTGTTGTGACATGTCTGCCAAAATATGATGCTCTAGTGGCATATGATCAGTTGTTTTCTGTCAAATTGGTTGCTATTTGATCACCTTGTTTATAGTTTGTTTGTTATGATGTGAAGTCTATGACTTTTTATGGTTATACTCTGAACTTCTTTTGCTATTGTATGAGATTTTTCATCTTCAGATATTTTGGTGTATAAAAGTATGCTCTTTCCTTCTTTTCTGTTTGAACAATTTTCAGCCAAAGTAACGTGTGAGATACATGTGGTATGGGAAAATCACATGCACATGCTTGTTACAGGAAGGCAAAACTAGAATGCTGAGTGTTCTTATGTACTAATATTGCTTCATTTATGAACCAGTGCTGCATGTATACATGAAAATTTGCTTTCAAAAAGGAAATGCAACCACAGCTATATGCATACACATCCACACAACTTGATCCATTATGGTGTGGGAAACACTTTTTACAGTGCTTTTGCATGTTGAAGTTGTTGCTCTGATCCATATCAATCTCAACAATTTTCAACATGGGACATTAGACCCACCAAAAGAAACGATAAGATTATATGTTGATACTACGCATATGACATATGTGATGGTATTGAGCCCAACATGATTTTGATGACATGCTTTATTTTCATGATTTCATCCTACGTAGAATCTATGCTCTATTTGAACAATCCGTTTACTTTAAACAAGTCTATATAATTTTCTTAATAAAGGACAATATCAACTTCAAAGCTTAATTTGGACAAGAAAATGATATAGCTGGTAGACTATGAAGTGATTGGATGATAAAATGACAATGGTCATTTACTGATATAAGCAGAAATACTTACGGCATTTCATGATGCCACAAGTAAACGAGACATTGTCTTGCGAATGAGCCTTGAAAGATAATAAAAGGAAAATAAAAGTTATTTACCAGAACTGGAGTGTGTATTTCAGGCTCATCAATGGTGATGGAGGTGATGTTGACTATCAAAGGCGAACTAGTATATCATGTCATGATAACAAAATGCACAATCACATTGCATTGGACTAAAAGATCAATGTTTAAATCAAATTTCTAGTGCAGCTACAGATCAATGCAGCATAGTGGAAGAGCCATACATATGGCATAACGTAAGATACGTAGCACTTGATGTAAGCTATATGAACAAGTATTAAAAAACTTTAAAATTAGTAAGAGTTCTGATGCGACATGAATTAAACATGTAAAGTTGCAATGCATAGACAATCCTAGATATGCAAGTGACATAATAAATTGAACATGTAAAGAAAAGCAATTAATGCAGCTTTCTAAGTTGAAAGTGCAAAAATGTATAAGTCACGAAGATAGAATATATGGAGTGCAAGTTTAGTAATCTCATTGAAATAGGCTACGTTAGCAATAGCGGTTAGCGGGTTGTTAGAGGTTGACCTTGATATAGCGGGGATATAGCGGCTCACTTTTATTTACAACAACAACAACAACAACAACTAAGCCTTTTCCCATACTAGACGGGGTCGGCTACATGGATTCTTTGTTTCCACATATCCCTATCGTGTGCCATGTTAGCAGTTAACTCCCAATAAGCTAGATCATTCTTTATTGTTTCTTTCCAACAATTTTGTGGTCGTCCTCTACCTCTTTTAATACTTTCCAAATTTAGTTTTTCTAACCTTCTTACAGGTTCTTCTTTTGATCTTCTTTCTATATGTCCAAACCATCTTAAACGATGTTCTCTCATTTTATCCTCTATTGGTGCCACTCTTAATTTTTTTCTAATAACCTCATTATGTATACGGTCTTTTCTTGTATGACCACTCATCCATCTCAACATCTTCATTTCTGTCACAGACATCTTTTGTACATGTTGATGATTAACTGCCCAACACTCAGAACCATAAAACATGGCAGGCCTAATTGCTGCTCTATAATATTTACCTTTTAATTTTAATGGTATCTTCTTATCACAAAGAATACCTGATGCTCCTCTCCATTTTAACCAACCAGCATTAATTCTATGTGTAACATCTCCATCAATTCTTCCATCACTTTGAAAAATCGACCCTAGGTATTTAAAACTTTCCTTTTGGGGAATGCAATGTGTGCCAATTTTAATTTCTATGTCCTCTGAAGTAGCCAAATGATCAAACTTACATTCCATATATTCTGTCTTTGTTCTACTAAGACGGAGGCCTTTGCTTTCTAATGTTTCTCTCCACTAATACAATGTCATCTGCAAATAACATACACCAAGGTACTTCATCTTGAATATGCTTTGTTAACTCATCCATCACCATTATAAATAAGTATGGACTTAAAGTTGATCCTTGATGTAACCCAATATTAACTTCAAAGAAGTCTGTCGTTCCTTCATGGGTCCTCACACATGTTTTTGCACCATCATACATGTCTCTTATAAGGTTAATATATGTCAATGGGATACCTCTTTTTTCCAAAGTTCTCCAAAGAACCTCCCTCGGCACCCTATCATAAGCTTTTTCTAGATCAATAAATATCATGTGAAGTCTTTCTTTTTTACTCTAAAATGTTCCATAAGACGTCTCAAAAGGTGAATCGCTTCAATAGTAGATCTACCTGGCATAAATCCAAATTGGTTCTCTGTTGTACTTGATACTTGTCTTAACCTACGTTCGATAATTCTTTCCTATAATTTCATAGTATGGCTCATTAACTTGATACCTCGATAATTCGCACAATTTTGAATGTCTCCCTTGTTCTTATATACGGGTATAAGTGTACTTGCTCTCCATTCCTCGGGCATCTTTTGGTTTTTCCATATTTCATTAAATAGTCTTGTGAGCCAAGTGATTCCTATTTGTCCTAGTATTTTCCAAACTTCTATAGGAATATTATCTGGTCCTACCGATTTACTTATGTTTAAGAGCCTCTTTGACTTCATTCTTTTGAATATGTCGGTAGAAATTGTGGTTTATTTGCTTTTCTGACTTGGCTAAATCTCCTAAACTAATACTAACATCTTTATTTTCATTAAAAAGATTATAAAAATAGTTTTTCCATCTATTTCTTATATCATCATTTGCCACTAGAATTTTTTCATCCTCGTCTTTTATGCATCTAACATAATTAAGATCTTTAGTTTTCTTATCTCTAGCCCTAGCTATCCTAAGAATATCTCTTTCACCCTCTTTTGAGTTGAGTTTTTTATATAAGTCCTCCAAAATCTTAGCTTTTGCTTCACTAACGGCCTTTTTTGCTTCCTTCTTTGTTTTCTTATAAGCTTCTAAAGTTTCACTAGTTTTCTTAGCATAATATAATTTGTAACATGCCCTCTTTGCCTTGATTTTATTTTGTACTACTTCACTCCACCACCAAGCTTCTTTTTGTGCCGGTACACCTCCCTTAGATACCCCTAACACATCTTTCGCCACTTTCCTAATATGTATAGCCATATTGTTCCACATATCAGAGGGTGTGCCAACATAATTCTAAACATCTCCTTGAAGGACTTTTTGTTTAAATATATCTTCTTTCTCGCTTTTGAGGTTCCACCATTTAGTCCGAATAGCTCGATGCACTCTTTTCTTCTTTGTCCATTTTTTTATTTGTAAATCCATAACTAAAAGTCGATGTTGGGTGGTTAAGCTTTCTCCTGAAATTACCTTACAATCTTTACAACACGCTCTATCTTTTTTTCTACAAATAAAGTAATCAATTTGTGTTTGTGATAAGCCACTCTTATAAGTAATTAAATGTTCATCTCGTTTTTTGAAGATTGTATTGACTATAAAGAGATCAAATGACATAGCAAAATTTAAAATCTCCCTACCTTCCTCGTTTATATCCCCATAACCAAAGTTTTCATGAATCCCTTGATATCCTAATGCCTCTTTACCAACATGTCCATTTAAATCTCCTCCTAAACAAATCATCTCCCTTTGTGGAATCTTTTGAAACACCTTATCTAACTCTTCCCAAAAAACTGTCTTTATACTATCTTCTAGTCCTACTTGGGGTGCGTAAGCACAAACTATATTCAAAACCTCTGCTCCTAACACTAATTTCAATGTCATGATTCGGTCACCATATCGTTGTATGTCTACTACACTCTCCTTTAAATCTTTATTTATGATAATACCAACTCCGTTTCGGGCCTTTTCTTTACCTGAGTACCATAATTTAAAACCTGTATCATCTATCTCCTTTGCTTTTTCTTCAACCCATTTTGTCTCTTGTAAACATAAAATATGAATCTTTCTCCGAATCATAGTATCTACCACCTCCATTAGCTTACCTGATAATGTTCCGATATTCCAAGAACCAATACGAATCTTATTATCTAGGACTAGCTTCCTTACCCCCGCATCCGTCCATAATCAAAATGCGGAGACCCTCTCTGAAAATTTTTCACTACATTCGGGCGGCAATGTAGCGGGACTAACTTCTTTACCCACACCCGTCCATGATGTGGGAACCCTCTCTGCAATTGATTCACTACATTCGGGCGAAAATGTAGTGGCCCTTGCTTACTTCTTACTGCATTTAGGCTTTACAGCACGTTGCTAGGCGAAAATGTAGCGGCTCACTTTTATTTATGAATAAAAAATTATATATAATATATTCTCTAATTTCTAAGAAATATCAAGAAACACAACCACTTTCATAAATATGAATCAACTAAACAAATTCTACTTCTAATCTCTAAGGAAACAAACAATAAATTTCATGTGGCACATGCATGTTGAATTGTTAACCCTAAATTAGAAAACAAAAACATAAATGTAATAAGGTTATTCTAAGCATTAAGCAAAGGAATTAAAAGAAACAAATATATAATTACTTATATGCCTAAGTACGGTGAATATGGTGTCACCAAGCCTGACCCCTCCCTTACTCTTCGGAGTCTGGATGCACATTACACATTTTGCTCCATAATTGTCCACAACCAACAATGAAAATGAAAAAATAGTTCACATATACTAATTAGTAATCATGTTGCCACAACCTAAAAGGTTAAGATATATATGTAGAAGCGTGTAGGTGTAGCAGCCTATTAGGTAACAATGTGGTACTAAAAGTTTAAAGTGTAAATAATTAGAGATGAAAAGAATGCACGTATACATTTAAACACTAGAATGTACCAGAAAGTTATATTACATAAAAGAAGCATGCAATGATGGGAATAGACATATACAAGTTGCAGGTTACAACTTGCATTAGCAGGAGTAGTTATAAGTTAAGGTACATATGTAGAAGCACAAAGCCAAGCCAAGCCAAACCAGAAAGCAGAAATCCGAGAAAATATTTTTTATGTACATATCCCATCTGAATCATTGACTTCTCAAACACATTTCGTGTACTGATTCGCTAAGCTCGTGTTGTCACATAAGCACGTTGGATTCTAAGGAGGTATAACATGGCATGAAGTGTATTAACATGACTCCACCCTTCCGCATAAATATCACATAGTATTTCATCGTTCAAACTGATGATCTTTTCACACTCAAGATGTTAGCTCACTTGGTAGAGGACTTGAGTCACAAGATACCTGGGGCATGCAAACTAGGGTAACAAAAAGAAAGAAAAACTCGTGTTTTACATTGGCTTTAGAGATTAAGACCCAATAAGAACTTGAATCAACATGAGGTAGCAAAAGCATGCATGATCATTGGTGTGCAGGACAAGCCTCGTTTATCATCACGTGAGGAATACTAAGGAAAAAAACCATAAATGACAATTAGTTGCATACTTCAGGCTGAGGTGTTGACAGGGGTACCGTTAGGGCCTAAAAACTGAACAACGACCAACAAATTGAAGGCATTTTTTCAGCTAAGGTGACATCGGGGCAGTTCATAGCAAAACCGAACCTAACCAAATCAAACTTTGGTCCTTCGATGAATTCCAATGCCAAATCTGATAGAGAGAGAGAGAAAGAGAAGAAAGAAAGGGACATAGAGAGCTTACCTGTGGCAGAGGAAGACAACGGAAAATAGAGGCGGTGGGTGTCTGTTGATACTGCTCGTTGGTGGTGGCGAAGAGAGCAGACGTGAGAGGCGAGAGGTGAGCTTATGCTTAGTTTTTTAGTTTTTATTTCCTTGGTTCGGCTCGACCCAAACCAAACAGTTATGTACATTATAAAAGCTATAGCATGCTGCTATGGCGGACCGCTATAGCGTTGCTAGCGGCGCTAACACCGCTCTAGAGGGACGGCTGCTATAGCAAACATGTTATAGAGGCTGCTATTGACTACTTAGGAAATAGGTGATTTAAAAGTTAAAATTGGTGGCATCGCTTAAAAGGATAATTTAATGTATGTAAGGCTAGTCTTTTAAAGTCATCAAAAAACTGATGGAGATGTTATACATAGAATCAACATAGGTGTCTTAGGTGGTTTGTGTGATTAGAAAATACCACTAAAGTTGAAAAGCAAATATGATAAAGTAGTAGTTAGACCAATAATATTATATGGTGTTGAATGTTGGGTAGTCAATCATCAACATTTGCAAAAGATGTTTGTGGGAAGAAAGATGAAAGAGACACGGTTAAGATGGTATGAATATGCAAAGAGGCGAGGAAAAGAAAGCTCAAGTAAGATAATATTATATGGTGTTGAATGCTGGGTAGTCTAGCCGACTCCATACTAGATGGGAAAAGATTTAGTTGTTGTGTTGAATGTTGGGTAGTCAATCATCGACATTTGTAAAAGATGTCTGTGGCATAAAGCAGAAATCAAAATGTTGAGATGGATGTGTGGCTGCCACACAAGAAAAGATTATCCTTAATGAGGTTATTAGAGAAAAAATTGGGTTGGCATCAATAGAAGAAAGATGAAAGAAACACGGTTAAGATGGTATGAATATGCAAAGAGGCGAGGAAAGGGAAGCTGAAGTAAGGTGTGAGAAATTAGGTAGTTAAGATTTTAGAAGGAGAGGAAGATCAAAGAAGTGATGGAAAGAAAGCACTAAGTCAAGATGAAGTACTTCAATTACAAAATAAAAAATCAAACATGTTTTACCTTATTTATAGGGTGCCATTGATACACGTGCAACGATTTCCTTGGGCCTGTGGTCTTTTGCCTCACCATGTCCTTTATATGGAAATGGGAGGCTGGGAAACATTCCATTGACATATCAATGGAAATTCAACTCCATGAGAAATTGAAAAAAAAGCTGCCGAATTGGCCTATTTATTGCGGCATCAGTTGAATTAAAATAAAAGAAAGAAATCGAGGAATGAGTGCTTATCACGAGGGAGAGGGTGAAAATTGAAAGTAAATCACTTTTCAATAAGTTCATGGAAAAGTTTTTCTTCGGCTTTGACCATAGGGTAAAATCATTTCTTAATATAATTTTAAAAAGTATTAAGCAAGACACTAGATTTATAGACATGTAATTTGAGAGTGACTTGTAAAACTTCAAATTTTCTGTTTGAAACCTAAACTTGACTTTTCATATAGTTGCAGTTTCATTTTTTAACTATATAATAAACCCAAATAAGGGGGTATTTGCTTATTTACATGTAATATATTAAGTTAAAAAGGACATTTACTTAAATGGTATTACATGCACATAAGCCATATGTGAATAACAATGAATATCATATTATAAAAAACAATAACTATTATCATAATATGATATAGCAGTCCTCTATAGAACACTTTGATCGTGGAACGTGCTATATAGTATGCTAGTTGAGCTATATAGTGCACTATCAACAACACTGGCACGGTGCTACCAATACCCTTTGGAGGAAGAGATAAAGGGAAGAGCACCAATTTTCATACATTGAGTTTCTATAGCAGTTCTCTGACAGATGATTGTTCTGGTTAAGCTAATGCTTTGTGTTCAATAAAAAACAAACATGTTTGACGCTCTTCATGTTTTGACCAGTATAACTTTTCTGCGAGAAAAGTGTAACTAGTGGGGTTAAAGATTTGAACTTCTGTTGAAAGTGATATCTGCAAAGATGAGTATAGGTATTGGTTAGAATGATCCACCTTAGTTTACACCTTTTTCTTTTAGAGTGAGAATTTACATCTTTTGTTTTGTTGGCTGAGATTATGTATAAACTATTTAATTATGGTTGGATATGTCCCCATACCGAACATTGGGAAGTGACTTTTTTTAACATTTCCATGAATGTAATAAAAAAGCTCATTCTTGCTGGAGACCCTTATCTTTTTCTTTCTCCGTTCCCTTTTTCTTAGGTTCTCTCTCTTGCACTATTATGTGTTAATGCAGCTGGTTGTTTGAAGTTTCTTCCTTTTCTTTTGGAATGATTTTAATAAGCTAAAGAGTGTTATTTGTGTTGCTATATATTTGCTGCAGGAACTGGTGGAGAAAGTATTTATGGTGGAAAGTTTCCTGGTATGCAAATCTTTCTGGTAAGCTTTGGAACATAGTCAAGGTGTTTGTTATAATTTGAGTCCTTTATGCAGATGAGAACTTCAAGCTCCACCATGATGGACCTGGATTCTTGTCCATGGCCAACGCTGGTCCGAACACAAATGGATCTCAATTTTTTATCACCTTCAAGGTTGCGCATCATCTCGACGGGTACATGCTATTTTCTTGTGATATGTTGTGTGTCACAAACTATGGAACTTAAATCTGATCAAAATTTGCAAGCCAGCCATTTGATTTAATGCTTGTTTTTAAGGTTAATTTGTTGATTTCATTGGGTCATATCATCTTTGCTTGATCCCTGGCAGGAAGCATGTTGTGTTCGGAAAGCTTGTGCAAGGCATGGATGTCTTGAAGAAAATTGAACATGTTGCCACAGACCAAGGGAGACCAACTGCACCGGTGAAAATCGTCAACTGTGGTGAATACCAAGAAAATAAGGACCAGAGTGCTGTTGCAGCAGAGAAGGGTATAGTTTGACCTAATCCTCATGGCGTTGTTGCAACCTATCTTTGTCCTGATGTGTTTACATTCTCGACAGATAAGAAGAAATCTAAAAAGTCAAAGGTTGCAAAAGATTCCTCTTCTGAAGATGACAGTTATGAGGGAAAAGGAAAGCGTAGAAGGTCTTACAGGGATAAACGGAAGAAGAAGACGAGGCGACATTACTCATCTGATTCATATAGTTCAGATGAAAGTGATTCTGACTCGGATAATTCAGATACCAAATCCGATTCTGACTTATCTTTGTCAGACATTAGCTCTTCCAGTGATGACAGGCGTAGAAGGAGAAATAAATCTTCAAAAAGAGATCGTTATAGGCATTCCAAGAAAAAGAGGGACAAACGTCGTGAAAGGCGTCGACGGCGTCGTGATAGAAGGTCCAAGCGCAAATCCAGACGGTCTGTTCTACTATATCTCACATATAACTGTGTCAGTATTGCCATTGGTTGTGATCTAGTGGTTTACTACATTTGAATTGTTGGGTTTCTTTGTGCATGCTCAATGCTTCTTTCAGGAGCTCAGAAAGTGATAGCCACTCGGGAAGTGAGAGCAGTAGCACAGATGATAAAGGAGATGAGCGGGGCCCTGCTAGAAAGGCCAAAGCTTCATCACAGGCAGCAGATTCTCCTCATGTTCATGGTATGTGTGCCCTGTAATTTAGAAATTATTACTTTCCAGTGGTTTAAAATGCTTCTTTCAAAAATAGGTTGCTGACGTTAGTGGATGCACAAAGCATATCTTCTAGCCACAGATTTGTACCGTCATCTGAGAAATGCTTGGCGTTACTTTTTACTCTTTTGCTTGTTGATCCTGATATTCGTTGAGGAAAAAATATGGTATCCGAAGATTTAGCAGCATTCTTGCTTCTCGCATTATCATTGCTATGTGGCTGGCCATTGCTACTTTTAGGTTCTCTTATTGTGAAATATTTTGGTTCAACAGTTATGTGTGCAGTGTTACTTTGGCACTTGCATGATTTTGAAAAAGGATTCTTATGGCTCACTTTTTGCTGAAGGTTCTGTTATGAGTTTTGGAATTCTAGCATTTTAAGGGAGTTCTTTGCAACTGTCCTTTAATATCATAGGTTTTTGGCACCTTCAGATGTTGAAAGCTCAATGTGTTTTGGTACGCTATAGAATCTTAAATGTCTATGCTTGGTTCAAGGATATTCTCTCACAGACTTAATACATCCAACACCCATCTATCTAGGACACTCTTTATTCTTCTGTCATCTTCTGTGCAAAGTCTTTTGTCCTTCGCGGAAATAATGTTAGGAAGATTTTTGGGACATAAATATGTAATTTTACCTCCTGATGAAAGAATAAGCTGTAGTAAACCAGATGTGTTGAAGGTCTCAAGTAATCAGACAAACTCTGTATAGTCATCTGAGGACTTAGTCAGATCATTCTGGCTGGGTCTTGGAGCTAGGTTTTTCCAGATGCCTGTTACTCTCGGACAGACCCTTTATAGTCATCTGAGGACTCTGTGCAGTCAGATCATTCTGTCTGGATCTTCAAGCTAGGTTGTTCCAGGTGCTATGTAGCTTTGAATTTTGAGTTACAGTAGTCATGTCTAGTGATTGGGGTTCATTTACAAGGAGGTGATTATTTTGGTTTCTGAGTAACTCTTTACAGGAGTGCTCTTCTCCCTAGTAGTACTGAAACCGACATGCTGTTTTTTTTCCTGGGTTTCATTTTAATCTGTTTTCATTCAAGAATCCCGTTTATTGTTGCATATGGTTCAACCATTAGCTTTGTTGGTGCTGTCAAACTGTTCATTTTGTTTGGAGAGCACAAAGCTGTATTTATGTTTTCCACAGACACAAGATTCGTCTACATCATTGATTGCATAATTGCACACAGGTGTACATGAGTTGCAAAAATAGGTAATTGTTTCAAAGCTTGATTTACTTGCAGAATCAGATCACATTTATTGTTGACCTTCAGATGTTTGTAGAGTTCAAGGTATCTTCCCAACTTTAGTTTCTTACCAAAAGGGAAGAAACCTTAGATATTTGTAGTCACATCTTCAGAGTGCTTTATTGTATAAGGAGTTTTAACGTGCTTTTATTGTGGTTTCCTACCAGCAACCATCTCAATGTATAGTTCTCTATTTATAGTGCATATTTTCAATACTTTGGTCAGAAAAGGTTTAATGAGCATAATTGTTGAACCTTTCTGTACGCATGCTTCTTTAAATTTGAAACATGCAAAATAGTTTCTTGAGGTCACTGTTATGAGGAGTGGAAATAGTTTGACGTTGTCAACATACAGTATCCCTGATCTTCATCCATTTGTAACTGTAACCTTATCTGTGCTTCTGTACCTTGTCATGGTGAAGTTTGCTCAACGTACCTGTTATGTGTCATGTGGCACTTGCTTCAGGAAGCCATTTGTTACCCCTAGCATTCACTGTTGTCAAAGCTGACCTTCTCTGCTTGATATGCATGATTGAATCTTGAAACGTTTTGACACGTTGCATTGCATCATTGGTTTATCTTGCCGCAAGTTTGAGGCAGACAGCCTTTTCTTTGCTTTCTTTCTCATGATTTGGTTCCTTTCTAGAAACAACAGCTTTTTGCGTCATTTATGTTTCCGATTTGATCTGTCTCATGAAGTAAATCCATGGTCTTTGGAGTTGAAGCGAATCTAGACACTTTTGTTCCTCTTTGTTTGACGATGCTGAGAAAAACGGTGCTTGCTGCACTACATGTTGATGAAGTTTTTGCTTGGTAGTTTTGGAGAGGCAGAACTTTGTGCTTACATGAGGTTACCACATGATTGTAGATAAGAGTACGACATGAGAAAGAAGCATCCTAATTACAAGAATTTAGTCTGTTGAACAAGTTGATTTGTTTTGGTTGGTTGCTGATCACCTGTATATGTTTACACACCGGTGATTCATGCAATTCATGCAGAAATCCGAAATTTTATGTAGGTGCCAGCTGGTAACTTGCAGTAAAATCCCATGATGTCATGACAAGCTTTATATAGTTGCATGCTCATTGGAGTTTGATCTCTTTTATTCTTTTTGTTTAGGAAGGGAAGCTCCAGCGCCTGCACCTGATAGAGAGGCAGAGATTAACCATGATAAGAAAGATGAATTAAAGGTTAAACAAGACAATGTTTCACAAGAGGAGGGAGAATTTTCCAGAGAGAATGGTGAGCTACCAGATAATGGTAATGCTGCGAGTGACAAAGCAGAGGTTAAGTCTGACAAAGTTGTTAACAGGCACTCTAATTCTGATGACAACTCGAGCAAATCAAGGTTTGCCTACCTTGCCTTCAATAGTTGAGCAGTTCTTGGTTACTGCTGTTCATATGATTTTGCATATGTTCGGTAATTCTGACAACTGATTTAATATATCATTATAGGAGTCTGACACCAAGTCCAAAGAAGAGCAGGAGCAAGAGCCCAAGGGATGCAAGCAAGAGTCCTTCTCGAAGCCCAAGTCCCAGAAGTCCCAGGAAAGTTCAGGATTCACGAAGTGTGAGTAGGAGTCCTGTAAGACCCAATAGCCGGGGGAACCGTAGGAGCTATTCAAGGAGTCCAGTGAGGAGCAGAAGCCCTGCAAGGAAAGCACCTACACCTGCTTATTCAAGGAGTCCAGTGAGGAGCAAGAGCCCTGCAAGGAAAGCACCTACACCTGCTTCTAACCGTGGTCGTAGTTTGTCAAGAAGTGCTTCTCCAGATGGTTCTCCCAAACGCATCAGGAGAGGTCGTGGCTTTAGCCAACGTTACTCTTATGCACGTAGATATCGCACTCCTTCCCCAGATCGTTCGCCGATTCGTTATCGGTACAGAGTGCCAGAGAGGGAGAGGTGTGCAACGTCAACCTGTCTTTTGAAATAGTTTTTGTCATGATAGATCCTGACATGGAATTTGTTTCAGGTATTCTGGCTATAGAGGATATTCTGAGCGTTCACCTCCGAGGCGTTACCGAAGCCCACCAAGGGGTAGAACCCCTCCAAGGTTCTCTCTCTCTCTCTCTCAGACACGCACACACACTCATGGATATCACACTTCACTGCTATATTAGATTTTTCAGTAGTTTCAGAAACTGCTTATGTCTTGATTTCTTCAGAAGAAAAAAAAAGCTTAACATATCTATGTGATCAAATTTAGTCTACGAGGTCATGCTCTTCCTAGTGGGGCTCAAGTCCCTATAAGTGCCATGATTATGGCAGATGCTCAGTGACTTAAAGCCCTGCATATATGCTCCCACATATGTTATTGAATACCCGAACGATGTTTGATAATTCCTCCACGACAGTTAGATATGCATGGGCTTTACTTCGGACTTACCTGGTTGACTGGTCCATTCATGACTTTGATCACGAATTAAAAGTATATGTAGTGTGATTTGATTTCCAGCTGATGGCAAATGGAGTTACGAAATTATCACTGAACGTGGACTCCTAATTGTAGAACCTTGTGGTTGCATCGATGCTGTTGCTAATGTCTGATACATTCTCTTACAGATACAGAAGTAGGAGGAGCCGAAGCCGCAGCATCTCTCGCAGTCCTGTGGGCTATCGTGGCCGTGCCAGAGGCCGTAGTCGGAGTCCAGTTCAGAGCCGCAGTCCAGTGGATGAACGACCTGCCATTAGTGAGAATCTGCGGTCTCGTCTTGGTACTAGAGGTGGCAGCCATCCCTCGGACAGGGGGGGATCTGTTTCAAGAAGCAGGAGTTTGTCTGCATCAGGTTCTTCTCCAGATGCAAGGTCCCAAAGTCGTGATGGCAAAAGAAAGTCGACCTCTCCACCATCCAGGAACCGTTCTCGATCAAGCTCCCCACCCAGAAACAAAGGCTTGGTTTCTTATGGAGATGGAAGCCCAGACAATGGACCAGGTAGTCAGAGTGAGTGAGGAGCTGTTCGGTTAGAGGATACCTTTTCTACCGGCTTTGTTTGATGAATGTCAGTGGAGTAGGTACTATTATCTAGTGGTTCTCCCCCTCATCCTTATTAGGGTACAGATAGACATTAAGAACGCATTTTCATATGGGTCTACCTTTTCATTGAGCACTTCTGTCTTCAAAGAAGAGTACCATTTCTGCCTGAAGTTGTTAGGTCAATGCTTTCACAATGATGGTTTGGAGAATCTTTAGCCCCGACCTCTGTGTGCCGAAAATTTAACAGGATCTGCATTAGTTTCGTTTTCGTTGATTGTTCGATATATGCACCCATTCTCTTGGATCCGCACGTACCTTTGCTGCTGTTTTGACCTGCGTACGGCACCTTGGAATTTTAGGGATCTCAAAATCTATCAATGCTTCATGCTTTTGCGTATGGGAGTATAAAATAAGTTACTAGGTAGCTTCTTGGGAAGCGTGATCTACAACATTATGCAAGTCTTTATGAGGGATGAATAACCGAGATATGGGTTTCGTTTGGCTTCTGCAATAAGGAATTCTATTTGGTGTCGAACACATTGTCAGTAAACGATGTTGATGGGGTTACGTTACTAGATAGTGCAGAGCATTGACTAGATTGAGCGAGATTCAACGCATTCCTCGTGTGCACGACAAATATAGCTGGTTGGATCTGGCTTGTTAACGTCAAATGAAGTTTTTATCTAGGTATGGCGCCATGAGAAAACCTTGTCTTCCTAATTTTTCAATGCTGCGGGAGTCTGCGAGGTTTCATTTGTGAAAGGGATGCGCAGCCTGTCTCTTAAGGAAACCAGTTTTCTATGGCAGAGGTAAGTTTGTTCCTCATTGCGCAATGCTTGGAGTTTGATTTGGTTTTTTCAGAATCCAAATCCAAAAAGAGCTTAACCAACTACCTAATTGTGATGATAGGAGTGCTTACGGGGACTTGAGATTATTTAGTGGATCGGGCTGATATACTTTCAACTTCAAGATGCACTTGTACCAAAAACTAAATGATATTTTGTTTTGTAGACCTTCATTATAGATAATGGTGAATGTGTGCTTCATTCTTTGGAAGAATTACAGGATGGTATGTGTCTTTTTTGGGTTACAACAGGAGGTTGATGCCTTACATAGATGCACGCCCCAACAATTGAAAATCCACCACTACATATAGTGTTATACGACCACTGATACCACTACTGTAAGGAATCCTTACGGGCTCGCAGCTAGGACTCAATGCTCAATCTTTAAGGGGCCTCACAAAGATTTTGGCGAGTCCTTAATTATTGTAAACTCGTTGAGTCGTTGCAAGTCCTTACTGCTTATAAGTTACCTATAAGCAAAGCAGGGCGGAGCATCTTATGGTAAGCTTTCTTGGGTTGCTTGCTTCATACCAATAACTGAAATTTGAGTTAGGAGGTTAAGATGTCAAAGCTCTGTTACTTCATAAGATACATCGAGCCTAGTTAGGCAGCCCAGTCAGTTGAGCTAATGCTCCATTTGAAGGAGGGAAAGCGTTTTGCTAGCATGAAATTAGGGTCTGAATAGTGGATTTCGGCACACAAGTCCATGATGTGGATGCTGCATAGATGTATATTCCCACGTAACCCCTTGCTTTGTAAACTCGTCAAGTTTATCATAGTTGAAGAGAAATTGGTTACTTTCTAAAACATATGAATAAGAAATTTAACTATGGAAAGAAACTTTATAAGCTAACGTGAAAATTGGCACACTATGTCTTCTAAGACAATTTTAAATACTTATCATCGATGTTTCAGAAATATGAAAATATTGACGGAGATTATTTTTAAAATGGAAAGGTGCATCAAAAGGTCCTCTCTGATAATAATATATTATTAAAAATAAAAGTAGCATTTATAATGTTGAATGTTAGGAATTAAACTATTAACGTGGAAGTATGTTCATGGAAGAGATGAAGATATTGATATGAATGTGGTCACATTATTGAAGATGAACTTTCCTGTGGGAGGTGTTTGCGGAACCCAAAACTCTACCACCCAAGAGGAAAAGTCATTCCACTCAAAGAAGGGGCAGAACATGTCAATCTCCAACCATATCGGTACTCACATGTGCAATTACTTATACAAGAGTCCGATTGAAAGGTTCATTGAGGAGCTG
Organism: Brasenia schreberi; assembly: GCA_036023115.1. Taxonomy (NCBI): domain Eukaryota; kingdom Viridiplantae; phylum Streptophyta; class Magnoliopsida; order Nymphaeales; family Cabombaceae; genus Brasenia; species Brasenia schreberi. The sequence continues at coordinate 14,872,848 of JAYKKT010000081.1, read as the reverse complement.
TTGAATGCACAAGTGATTAGGCCATGAGTTTGCAAGTCCCGCTCTCAACGTTCAAAAGAAGGGTCCTGGTACATATTCACCACGGTATGTTGATCCGCTATTACTAAAGATTCCAACTTCATGTTCTCGAGTTGCAGACAACAATCCGAACTGAGGCAATCTTTCTGGATTCGATCCACCTTGCTTCCCATTGTAGCACGTGCGTGGCCCGGACCATAAGTGCCATGCGGACTTTATGTCATCCCCACCTTCCTCCAGTAGTTCACTGGCAGTCCCTCTGGCGGTAGCTTTACCCTTACACCCATGGGACGATACTCCCTACCCTACCCTACCTTTAGCGGTGAGTGGCCACACCAATAAGTGACCCATGGAAGGGGAGCCCATCCTGCTTGACGTAATGCCTCTAGCTTCTAGAACGACAGCGAAGAGGCAGAACTTTGATCTGCAATCGCGACCTCTCTGACTTTCCCTTTCGCGGTTAAGTAGATAGTCCCCTCCATGGCTCCGCAACCAAGAGTAAGTCGTCGATCAGTGGTGATTGACCAGGAAGGCCAGAACAGTGATTGAAAGATACCAAGCGAAAGAAAGCGTTACGTTACTAATTACTATGCTATGAGGCCAGCAGGCAAGTAAGCGAGGGTGGATGACCTAACTATGAAATCAAGCAGTACAGTAAGCATCTATAGAAAAGATCAGAAATATAATAGGGTTTAGTAGAGAAAAGGTCGGCACCACACCAATATAAGACAAAATGTGGGAGGCATCCTTGAGGTGGTTTCTACATTTAAATATGTCGCTGGATAGAGTTCCAATAAGGTGTGAGAAACAAGACAATGAATACCATAAAACCCATCTCATCTCCGTGGAAAAAATGGCTTGGCAAATCCTTTTCTGGGAATGAAGCCAAATGGCCTCGTGTTATAGTATAACATGTAGAATTAGTGGAGCTCTCTTATGCTGTTTTTCATAATAGATTAATTGTTAGTGAAGATTTCAATTGAAACAAAACAAGCGGTGTTGTCATTGGTTGGCTACCTACTTACGATCCAGCTGTGTTGAAATTTGCATCTTGACATTCTTTTGGAACCTACCAACTCTGAAACTGCAAGTAATCATATTTGACAGCATCATCATCTTATTGCTGTTTTTCATACGCATGTTTATAGTAACAGGCTTCCTTGTTACACATCTCTACAACAACGTAAACACAAGGCATCAGAAAAGTGTGTGCGGTTTAGAGCTCAGTTCTCTTTGGCTTCTTAACTTCCTGCAATTGCTTGGAATTCTCAAAACAATGGTGAAACCCATAATGAGGCTGCCTCTCGTACCATGTTTCTTGTTGCACATGAGTGTCCCAATGCTCACCGCTGCTGCTCTTTCCATATTTATGCACCCAACCCGAGCCATTGTGTCGCTCGCCCCAAGTGCGGTTCCAACGTTCACCATGCGTTCCTTGCCACCACGTCTCCCCTTGCTTCACACCAAGCGCATTTTCATCAAATGATTCATCCCCCTTGTCACCCCATTTTGTCCATGCATACTTCTGATCTTTCAGCCCATTTGTCTGTGTATTTCATGCTGCTTCCCTTACCATTATACTTTTCTCCCCACCCGCTCAAGTGTAGGAAAGAAAGGAAGCAAAACAAAGAAAATCCTGTTATATTTATCAACCTATTGGTTCTTCAATCATTTTAGTAACCAAGCGAGCTAAAACACAGTGGATTATATCTTTGTTATAATAAATTTTGAGTTTGGCATTGGTTCAAAGCACTGGAGCAATTTCCAAGTGATGAGGAGTATCAAGAAGTGCAAAAATTTCACTTGGCAAATTCATATGCTGATAAATTACTACCATTGTTTTCCACTAAAATATGAAACTTTTAATACTGAGCTAAATTTTCTATCCTAATACAAGCGACCTGATAGGGCATAAAACACAGGCTTCTGTCTCACTTTGTCCGCTAGCAAACAGAAAAGAAACAGAGGTGGTTGAGTGGACTGTTGGATGTGAGCAGGTCATCACACCCTACACTAAATCAAACAATCAAAATCACTTGTAAACTTATTTACAGGAACAAACTAAAGCATCAGCTGGAAAAGGAAATAATACAACTAAGCCTTTTCTCATACTAGATGAGGCTACATGGATTCTGCTTCCACATAGCCCTATCATGTGCCATGCTAGCAGTTAACTCAACATGAGCTAGATCATTCTTTATTGTTTCTTTCCAACACTTTTGTGGTCTTCCTCTTCTTTTTTTAACATTTTCACAATCTAGGCAATAATAGAAACAAGAAAAGTTTGTGGAATTGGAACTGACGCTCGAGGGCTGTTGGTAGCTAACAACATACCTTTCATGCCAAACATGTGCATGACCAACCTCCAAGAGGGTAGATGGGTCTATGCAGCACCATTTGTGAGCCCACTTTTTAGCATGACCTGTAGCATCACAGTGCTCCCACCATTCCTCCTGCCACTCTTCATTTTTTCCGTTCTTACCCCATTTGTCTGCAGTCTTCTCAATATTCACCTGCCCGGTATTGAGATCCTGAGGAAGTTCACAATTATTAACATCAAAATGTAAATCCACAAGTTTCATTTATTTTGCTGATATTGTGCATCTCCATTGAAAGTATCGAAGGTAGGGCAAACTAGTATCTTAATAAAGCCAGTTCAAGAACCATATCTACCAGAAAAAGGACGGAAAGTTAAGAATCAGTACATGGCACTGACAGAAGTTCTATGGTGAGAAAGATTTCCTAAACAAATCATAGAGATGCACAGCGCCATTTGAGGGCAACAGACTGCTCCTTGCAGTGATAAGCTAATAATCGTATGATAAAAGCAATCTTTTCCATTACACTTGAGCTGCTTTCTTGGATTAAGCATGGAATGCCACATTTTCATCTCTCAAACTCGATATGATTTGACTTCTAGGATAGAAATGTACTCACAAATTTGTTCAGGACACATACCCCAGAAAATAAGAAGCTTAGCCGTGGGAACCATGATATGCGCTAACAACATTTTCTATGTTCCAGTATACAATTTATTTAAATGGAAGATACTTAAGGAAAAGACCAATTGTTGTTTGTCAGTCAAGGTTAGGTTCCATTTCTTGTCTAATTCAGTAGGCATTACCTGGAAAAGTCCAAAAGTTAGATGTAAGCTAAATATTTTCTCTAGATCTTTCATATTCTGTTTATCAATAAGCAGCTATTTCAATTATTCATCTTTATTCTGTTTATTCAATATAGAGACATCTAAACACATTCTAATGTATAGGGTACCTATATGTTTCTGTCTAGTAATGTTTGGGAAGGTTTTGATTATCCCACAATGCCTCATTGAGCAACCACATTTCCCAAAACAGTGAACTATTTTCACCAATATTTCAAAAAACAAATTTTGTTACGAGAAAAAACAACCTGCCACATTGATTCTCTCCAGTATTCACGCCAAACATTCCCTGCAACATCGCGTCCTGACTTCTCTGAACCAAGCTCTTTATAATCAAATTGATCCGAAGCCTCCCAGTATTTCTCTTCCCACTCTACATCCAAATTAGCAGTGACTCCTCTTACCACAGTCCACCTACAAACCACCCCATCAGGTCTCTGTTCTACACCAGTCTCTCTCCACCACCTGGATCCATCCTCGTTCTCTCCATAGCTCAATGTCTCCTCGTGATCACCAAGTACATATGCTGCAACAGCAGAATTTTTTGAAAATACCATGTCGATATTCTCTTCTGAAAAGGATGACAATTCAAAGCTCGCTTCTGTGGCATTGACTCTATCAACTTCCGCTAGTGATTGGAGGGGTGGAAGAGGTGGATCGTGCTTTGTTTGGAATGGGGATAATACTTTATTCTCGAAGGGAATGGACAGAGTCTCCATTGTTCTCTCTTTCTCCATAAAAAGGTGCGATAGGATTCAGGGAAGATTGCTGTTTTTCTGTAGCTTGTGAACGTTGTCTGCCATCAGCAACTGTCTCAACATCAGTAGGAGGAGACCACGACCAAAAATCAGGACCAGGGGCTCTATTTTTTGAAGTCTCTGATTGCGGCATATTGTAGACGAAGCTAGATGAACTCCCACCTATTCCTGTTAAAATGAAAATGATACAAAATGAACTTGTACAAGCAAAATAGCATGGTACTGGGCACAAGAGAACCCAAAATGAATAAAGATTAAGCATGCAAGTTATTCATGAGAAAGGTTAGTTCAGAACCTTGTGTTTGCCATTCTTGGAAAAGAAAAAGCAGGATTCAAGCATTCAATTTCCAATATGATAGTAAGGGAGCGTTAAAGGTATATCAAGAAAAGAGAAGGTTTTGAAAAGATGAAGCATAATATATCAATTTAGAAACTACCAAAGGGCCCACAAAACGGAAAAGTTGCACGAAGAACCTACAACAATAAGCAACCACATCCCCAGATCAAAATACGAAGTGAAAAAGCAAATACTATGAGCACCATTTCTAACTAATGAGAAAATCTAGAGAGACGTTTCAAATAAAGCACAAACAACTAACACTTGACATAATAATAGTTGTAAAAAGACTCAATTCTAGATTACTCTTCAAAGGTAACAAATACAGCAACTACGAAAAGAAAAGGTCCATGTTTCTGCCCAGTCATGTTAACAGATCAAACGAATAAAGAAATTTACCTTCTCCCCTCTGGATACCGTCACAGAAATAGTCCCTGGCAACCCTGAATCCGGCGCCATCGCGGGCTTCTCCGAGAGAATGGCCCTTGCAGCCGCAATGGCGGCAGCTACCCGGTCAATCACCTGTAGCCTCTGAACCTTATCTCTTTCCTCATATGGAACATCCAGGATCTTCCGGAACTGCTCGTTCTTCTTCTCAAGATTGTCCCCCGATTCTTGGCTATCTTCGTTCCGACGCGGTTCTTCTTCCTTCTCCATCTCCGATCGTTCCATTGCCCTCTTCCACATATGAAGATAGGAGTCACCATCTTGGCCGCTATATGAAACCTTCACTGCAAATTGTTGGGACTTCTTGGGCTTCAGAGTGGAAAATCGAAATTGGGTCTTTGAGAAGAAGGGAGGAGATGAGTTTGTAAAGGATTTAGAGGGATAATGCGAAGCTTGGACGGAAAGATGGAGGTGAAACGACAGTTGGGTGCTCTTGGCCATGGTGGAGAGAGATATGTTTCTTTACAAGGAGAGATGATGGGTGATGTGTTTCCTTGCATTTGCATAAAGGAATCGGAATGCCTTCATGGTGATCAAGTTCTCTTTTGTGAAAGAGAAGAAAGAGGGTACAGTTTGCCGCCAACTCTGGAGAGAGAGAGAGAGCTAGAGCGACAGCGATACGCTTCACATGCAAGACTGCAACGGTAAGATAAGAAACGGTAATTTGAATAAGCGAGTTGACAATCAAAGTTGCTTTCTTCCATTACCCCATAGAATTTGAATTTCCAAGTCGCTGGATGAGGACAAGCGAGGTGGAAGATAGGGGTTCAAATGCACCATAATGATCATTTTAGGACTTGATTGTTATACCACATTTCAGATTTAGGTCCACAAACTTTTGTTGAATGCGCTTTGGTGCAACAGGATGCCCGAAGCCAGATGCTATCGATCTTGTGAGGTTCAACCTGTGAGTCGACCCCTAGCCAGGTGATCCTTTGCTTGTTAACTTTTGTTGAATGTATTCTATTATCCTACTTTATATCTTGATTACATATAAAAGCACGATTCATCAAGGGAGGCTATCTTGTTTTTAGTTCCACAGTTCAGAGTAGGGGTGAGCATAAATCAGGTTTAACCGAATTACTGAACCAAACCGAATAGAACTGAAATGTCTCATTTGATTCGGTTGCATTAAGTTTCTTTTTGAATTAGGTTCCTCTTTTTAAAACAATTTAGTTTTTTGATTCAATTTCGATTTCAAAAGCTTCAGAACCAAGAAACCCGAAAACTGATTTATTTTACATAAACATCTCCTGAAATTCTGCTCCTCTATCTTTGATGCTCTAGTGTGTCAGCATACTTTTTTCGGTTCTTCCATAGTCTTCTCTTCTTTACATGAAGTGTGTCATCAGGCCTCTTTCTAGCACCTCTCTCTCTTTCGGCTGAGAATATCTGCGTGCCAGGTCCATCTTCTATGTACTGTTCTCTCTCTCCATCAAGTCATAGGAAAGCAAGATATATATTCTCTCAGTTATTGGTGGTTATTTTTGGCTCTAATAACTATATCCATGAAATATGAGAAGAAGGATCCTCTTTTCGGATTTTATAAGATGCTTTATTTTTAAAAATAAACCTTTAAACAAAAAACTTTTTTTTATTAAAAGAACAACTAAAATCTCTCACAGAGAGAAAATCATGGGGATGTAAGTATATAGGCAAATAGAAGTTTGTGTAGGGCAACAATTCTATTAGAAATAATTCACACACACACACACACACACACACACACACATATATATATATATATATATATATATATATATGTAAATCCTTTAGAGTAGGATATTATCATGAGAAGGTTTATTTATAACATTCATCGATGATTATTCGAGATATACATATTTATATCTCTTAACATATAAATCTAAGGTATTTTAAATATTTAAAAAATATAAACCAGAAGTTAAAAACCAATTAGGACATACAATCAAAGTCTTAAGATTTAATAGAGGTGGAGAATACACCTCTACATAATTTCTTAAATATTATAAAGACTTTGGTATTTCAAAATAAAATATCATTCCCAAAATAACTCGACAAAATGATGTAGCTGAAAGATATAACATGATCTTATTGAATATAACTAGATCCATATTAATTGATGCTTCTCTTCTTAAGGTGTTTTGGAGAGAAACAATGTCTATAACCTTGTATATATTAAATAGAGTATCTTATAAAGTTGTTTTTCTATACTATATGAGAAGTGGTTTGGAAGAAAACTAGACCCGAGTCATTTCAAGAGGTAGGGATCTATTACTCATGTAAAGATCCTTGATAAGTTTGGAGATAAACTAGATACTAGGTCCTTAAGATGTATTATTATTAGATGCCATAGAGGTTCCAAGAGATATAGATTTTATCACAAGGACCATAGTTTAATTGAAAGTAGGGATGTTGAATTCTTAGAAGACACTAAGAATAATATCCTTGAAAATAATGATGTCTGAATTCATCGTCATTTGAATCCATGAATTCTTACCAAAATGACCTTTTTGATCAAATTAAAACTTTAAGTAGATATAAAAGACATAGTCACACCATCCTACGTAAAAATTTATTACATCTACCTTGTAGAGGAAGTATGTAATTTAGTGGATTTAGATGGATTAATTGATCACATGATATATCAACAAGTTATTAATTCATCTAAATCAACAAAGTAAAAAAATAATGGATGAGAAAATTGAATTCATTGATAAAACCAAGTTTGACAATTGACAGATTTGCCAAAAAGAAGGAAAGCCATAAACTGTAAATGGGTTCTTAAAAAGAAATATAAAGTTGATGAAATAATAAAAAAAATTAAGGCAAGGTTGGTTGCAAAGGAATTTTTGCAAAAAGAAGAGATAAATTATGTAAATACATATTCTCTTGTTGCGAAATTTGCATCTATTAAAGTTATTTTGACGATATCAATATTTTATAATTTAGATTTATATCAGTTAGATGTAAAAGTTGCTTTTTAAAATGGTAATTTAGATAAAATCATTTACATGCAACAATCAAAAGGGTATGTTGTTGAAGACCAAAAAGATAAAGTATATAAGTTAAAAAAATTCCTATATGGCCTTAAACAACCATCTCGTCAATGATATTTGACTTCAAAATGTTATTTTAGAACTTAGGTTATGACTAATGAACTTGACTACTATGTATATGTTTAGAATAGTGTGAGACATTTTGTCATTTTATCTTTATATGTAGTTGATATTTTGTTGATTGGGAATAACAATGAGTTGATTGTTAAAACAAGTCATGGTTAAACTCAAAGTTTGAGATAAAAGATATATGAGAGACATCCTATATTATAGGTATAAAGATTTCTTGCGATAAAGAATCTAAACTTTTATGTTTCAGTTAATAGAGATATATTAATTATATCCTCAAGAAATTTAGAATGGGTGATTGCAAATATGCAATTACACCCGTTGTTAAAGGGGTCAAACTAAATAAAACTGATTATGTCAGTGAGGGAGAAAAAACTTAATGTTCCTTATGTACAAGCTATGAGTAGTTTGATATATGCTATATTGTGTATAAGACTAAATATCAATTTTGTTATTGGTCTTATGAGTAGATATCAAAATAATCATAATTAATAGTATTAGATAAATATAAAAAGGATTTTGAGATATCTTAAATGAAAAAATAATTTAAAATTTGCTTTTAAGCATATGAAATAAAAGTGATAGGATATTCAAATGTTGACTTTCCTAGAAGTAAAGATAACATCAAGTCAATATCTGGTCCAATATTCTTATTTAGAGGTGTTATTTCTTGGACTTGCAAGATATAGGGTTGTGTAACATTGCATATATAAGAAGCTGAGTATATTGCTTACAGTATGGCTACAACGAGTGTTATTTGAATAAGTCACTTCATACGTGATTTGAAGCTGGACATAACCAATGAGTCAATTGTCATTTATTGTGATATGCAACAATTTTTTTTATTAATAGTAGAGTTGATAGCTCCAAAAGCAGGCATATAATGGTTAAATACCACTATGTTTATGATATGTTGGTTGATCCCTTGATAAAAGGGGTCTTAAGATCCATTTACAAAGCATGTTACACACATATGATTGAGATATGCCTGTAGTTTTAGTGTAGAAACACACTTGTTGAATGTTATGAAAGAAAATATATTTATTACAAAAATCTGCATAACTAACATAAGTTGCAATCCATTTTCAACTAGAAATGATATAACTTGGAAAACTATGGAATAGTGGAAGAAAAATCAGTATATCATAAATTGACTAAAGTGGTCAAGTGGGAGATGTAAGTTATTCGTGGTCACTTTCGATCCCAATAACCGCATGTATAAAATGCGGGAAGAAGGACCCGCTTCCCAGATTTCATAAGTCTTTATTCTAAAGATAAACTTTAAATTTTTTTTTTGCTTTATTAAAGAAACACAAAAAATCTCTCCCATAAGAAAATGACTTTAACGGAAAGTACAAAGATGAAATCACATGGATATAAAGCCAAATATATAAGCAAATATAAGTTTGTTTATATGTATGTGAATATACACAAAACGATATCTTCCCTGTTAGAAACCTCTACATGTAACCGAGAACTCCTCTTCTTCTTCTTCCTGATGCACTTTGATTATGTTGCAACTCAACTGCTTCATCACGCGAAACTTCTCAAGCCTCGAAAACCTTCACGCACTTCTTTCCTATTTATTGATTTTGATTTTTTTAAATTTGGGGATTTCTATATTGTTTCTCCCATTTGGGTTTCTTTGCACCCAATGTTATTAATTTGTTTTCTTTAATTAGAAAAGGTTATCAAATTCATATTTTAAATTAGCAAATGCAACAATAAGAATTATTCATAATTTTAATTCTGACTTTTTTGCAAGTGTAAATACAACAAGTGCTTCCTTGATACGATCCTGTGGAGAGGTGATGCAATGAATGATAAATCACTTTTTTAGAGTATCACATGACATTGCTTCAATTAAGTTGGAAAACAAATTTATCCTGCACCAAAAGGAACTTGAATAATGCATGTACATGATAGCCACATATACTGAATTTGGAGCAACTATAAGGCTCTCATGTATTGCAATAGCTGGTGCTATGTCTCCACCAAAATTATTGAAGTTCACCCTTATGATTTTCACAAGTTTCATATATGTGATAGTTTTTTGGCTTCATGTTTTTGTCACATTGATCTCCTTGTATAAATTTATTTTGGTTTTTGATTAAATGTCCTTTGTATTCACTATTTTGGTGTTTTTGGCTAGTTATGAACATAATTTCAGAACTATGTGCAAATAAAATTCAAAGAAATTGAGCTAGCTCCATGAAAACTGAATTACCATTATAAACTGAATTAATTGAATCAATTTTTTTTGGTTCATATAATTTCAATTTCTAGGATTCACAATAATTTGGTTATCGGTTTTGTAAGTTCGGTTATTGAATCGAACTGACTGATGCTCACCCCTAGTTCAGAGGATTTTCTTTTACAAGCAAAACTCTACACTACAAATTGACTCTTCAGTACCTCTTATCAGTAAGTATGGAGCTCCTAACCCCTTCCCAATGACATGATTTTATGGCACAAAACATTGGGTTGAATTGATATTAGAAGATTTCGAATTATTATGACTAGTATTACAAGAGGAATTGGAAACCACTTCTACCTTCTATTATATATATATAGTGTTTATGTGAGAGGTGAGGCTAACAACGATAGACATATGGTACTAAGTTTTAATTCATTTTTGCATAATAGAAAACAATTACAACAAAGTAACCACTATCGTAAGGTACTTATAATGCCTTACCAACAAGTCATTCTTATAATAAACCTACTTATAATGCCTTACCAACAAGTCATTCCTTATAGCTTATAACAAGTCCTACGAAGTACATTTTTTACTTTACCTTATCTTACTAAAAGTTACAAAAAGGTAACATAATATGAGGTGATGTAATACTATATATATATATATATATATATATATATATATATATATATATATATATATATATAAAATAAAATACTGGTTATGGCTTGCAAAATAGGCCTACACAATTACCAGCTATTGTAAGGTAGCCGCCACCTACTATTATACATAAGGTAAAATAACCAGTCAAAGTTTTTTTCTGTGAAACAAAGTTTTTTCTATGAAACAATGAACTCTTTAACTTCTTAGTCTTAATGAAAGAAATATATTGATGTTTGTTCTCTTTTCCTAGATTTGGTTTATAGAATTATGTTCAATAACACACGATTTGACCAAGAACGAATATCTTATGGGATCACATATGATCTTATCATTTTTACTAAGGGCTTTCACTATTGAAAATCTCACCCTAAAGTCAATAAATTAATAACAAATCTATGACATAGACAAAGTAGAAGAATGTGGGAGTACACATAGAAGCAGTTTGGACCATCTTTAATCAAGGATGAAATATAAAACCTTGATAATTTGTCACCCTTGCAAATGCATCTTTTTATTTTTTATGGGAGATCAAGGTCTAGGTGTTGAAACTCTTAACAAATCATGCAACACCGTCAGATTAAGTCTTTGAGGACATTGATCCCAAATAATTCTTTTCAAGTCAATGAAAACTAGTAAATAAATCATATTAGTTTATGCATGAATTACCTTCGTGACATGTATTTTGAATAATTAGCTACCAATCACAATGAAGGAGCTCTCTAATGTTTGCTAGAAGTCTTCTAACTTCATGAGTTTCATCTTGAGAAGATTTAAGATATTAGATCATTAACATTTGAGAATGAACTTTCATGTCCTCTGCCCCAAGCGAGCTTCAATCCCTCCCGAATGCCTAAAGTTTGAGTTTGGAGGGCCTAACCATAACCAATATTCTAGGCCATGACTCCTACCCAATGACATATATGGTCTAAGATTAGACAACCACTTCTTGCATTACTTGAATCGTGAAACTATTGGTGTTTGGAGTTCTTTTGATGATGGCTTTTATTGGAGTCGACTCACTTCTTTACGAGATATCATCAATAGGCTTTTGATTGAATCAATAAATGTCAATCAACAATCAACAAACAATATATGACAATCAACAAATGGTAAACACTATGCTAAGAAATTGACAAATAGTGAACGACAATAAAGAAAGAGCAAACTACCTTTTCTAGAATCTACAAACGAAAACCGATCTTTTCTATAATTTTCAATCAATAACCAACATTTTCTAAACGGTATCAACAACTGGCATTCCCCACTCTAAAAGGGGTTGTTGACATGTTGAAAAGAGGTTAGAAAAGCGCTATTCTTCGATGTTGTACTTTAGGTTTATTCACTGCCACTGGTGTCAAATTGTTGAATGCAATGGACTCTAACAATTACCTTCATGATAGAATAAACACCCTTGGTTCGACTTACACATGTCATAGACAACAATGACAAACCAAGATGATGAGGTTTATAGGTCCTACTAGTACTAAATAAGACATGCAAAATGTTTTCAATACTATACAAGAAAAGATAGTGAGAAAAACAATAATTTTTTGTTGAATTTCTCCATATTTCATGCCTTTTTGGGCAAACCTATTTATAGGCCTCTACTTAACCCTTGAGTTGGCATAATCGATCAACATAAAAGGCCATAGTTCAAGCTGTTTTTCATGACATTAATCAACTCCTTCAATTTTACCATCATAACCTTTTTCTTCTCTTGGATTGTCATTACACATGAGAATCAGTTGTCACCTAGAGGTGTAACCAACCCTTATTTCATGACAACATAGATATACATTGTCCACACTTTTAACTTGCATTGAAGGCATCTATTCATTTTCACACAGAATCATTTGTTACTTTAAAAATTAACTCATAATTTAATTGAAACCATTTATTTTGATAATTATCTTATAATCCCCATCATTTTTAAAATATTCAAAAAAATTCATCACTTTATAAATTTTATACCTCAAATAAAGGTATCTCTAAATTTGAACATTTACCTAGTAAGACATGGTTTCTACTTATTCAATTTGAAGCAATCCATTTGAACTGGTGAGCATGTCTTATATATAAGATTCAATGCTGGCATATGTTATATTATAAGTGATATATTTGTATAAGCCATGTGTATAATATTATTTCTCATGAGTACTTTAAGAGTCAAGCCTAAGACTCTAAGAAGCAACCCTACTTTATACTCACATAGATAGACTCTATAAGGATAAGGAGAATTTGAGTACTCCAATAGATATATGCTATAGGTATGTAAGAGCATAGCTCAACATGTTCTTATCAATTTTATGGAACCAAGTATTTTACTTTGTGACATTTATCTAGTTGGTACTTGTAATCACTCTAATGTACTTTAGCTCATTGAACACAAAACTTGATGCTAAGTCAAGGTTCTACCATCGGTGATTTTATAAAATTAGCTTAGACTTATTCTCATTGATGTTTTTTGCATCAGATCTCTTGTTAGATTATTTATAAAAGAATTAGGAAGATTTAATTTTGATCTTATATAACATATGGATACTCTTCTTTATAAGATCTTTCACATGATTATGCCTCCAACCAATATGTTTGCATTTTCTGTCATTTGCTTGGCACTAAGCCTTTAATAACGTACTTTGGCTATCAGAGTTAATCGATATGGGTGCCATAGATTTTGTCCATACCGGAATCTCATGAAGCAAATTTTTTAGCCATTTTGCCTCTTTGCCATAACTAAAGCCATGAACTTGGTAGGTATGGTGGAGTTAACTATGCATGTTTGCCTCCCAGAATGCCAAGAAATTATACCCTACAAAATGTTAAGATTCAAAGTCTTATAGAAGCATGATAGGTAACCTTATTGGCATTTTTATATTCTTTTAAGACAAAGACTTCCACAATATATCAAGTTATAGCTATTTGTTACTTGAAAGTACTTTAAAAGTTGGTGAACACAATCCAATGGTCCTTACTCAATCTGCCCCTACATATTAAATGTTAGGTCGGGTACATATTACAACATACATCAAGCATTCAATGGCTTTAGTATACTTCAATTGTGCCATAGGAAGCCCTTTAATTGGTACAAATTTGATATTGAGTCAAATGGAAAAGTTAACAATCAAAATAGTTAAATTTCTTTAAAACCTTTTTAATATAATGAGATTGTGATAGACTAATATTATTTTATTTTCTTGCTATTCTAGTACCCACAATAACATGAGCTTTTTTCATGTCTTACATGTAAAAATTATTGGACAAAAATCTTTTGGATTTTTCAACTTCTTTTAAAACAGTACAAAAATGAACATATCATCAACCATACAAGTAAATCAAACAACCTTTTAGTAATAAAATATGTTATAATCACATTTATCCAATTTATTTATTTTGAAACCATAACAATACAATTCGATCAAATTTTTGATAATATTGCTTAGGGGTTTGTTTCAAACCATACAAAGACCTGATTAATTTACAAACTTTATGTTCTTGTTTGAGAGCAACAAATCCTTACTATTATTCCATATATACCTCATCTAAATCACCTTTTAAAATGTTATTTTGATGAATAATACAATTATAAATAGATGAAAGTGCTGAGAGTGCTCAAATTGTAGCAATTTAGTAATTGGTACATATATATATATATATCAAAATAATTAATTATTTTTTCTTGAGGAAAACCTTACCAAAAAGCTTAACTTTAAACTTATTAATGATTCCATCAACTTTTATTTTCTTTTTGAAAATTCATTTACAACCAATTACTTTAAAACCAAAAAGGAGATCTATTATTTTTTAAATTTTATTATCCGTTATTTAGTTCATCTCATCTTTGATGACTTCTTTCAAAAATATTGCATAAGATACTTCATTACTTCTTCATAAGTTTTAAGATCATATTTTGTATTATAATAAAATAGCATATGACTCACTATTGTGTCACATGTTACTTCAACTAGGAACATATGAAAATCTAGTCCAAAAGTCTCAGTCTTTATTTGCCTTTTGCTTAGTCTAGACATTATATTATCATTACAAGTTTCATCACTTTCTCGATCATATTCATTTTATGAACATATCTAGTTGACCTAGGAATTGAGTTAAATATATTTTCTTGAAAAATTACATCTCTTAACTCAACCACCATATTTATTGGATATGAGTCATTCAATTTAATCACAATATATCTATGTTTTACTATGTTAAGAAGAAAACATATTCAATTTCTATTTCACCTAATTTCTTTCTTCTAGATTATGAAACTTTGATATTAACCCTCCAACCCCAAACTTTAAGATAGTTTAGGTTAGACCTTCTTTATACCATAATTCATATAAGGTAATTTGGTTCCTTTAATTTGGAACTCTATTTGAAATGAATTCTATTTGAAATGAATTCTATTTGAAACTCCTTTTGTACTATTATACAAACCGAAATACAACAACGTAGCATTCACCATCTTTTGTCACACTCTATTTTATCTTTTAGCCATACCATTTTATTTTGCTAAAGAAGAAGACGCAACTTGATGAATGATTCCTATAAACTCAAAGTAACTTGGATTATACTATTATCTTTCCCTATCGATTCTCAAAAACTGAAAAAAAGTTTCATGTTAAAGTTTCATTTAAGTTTTGAAAAGCTTGACTTTTTCTAAAATTTTATCCTTTACAGGCACCAAATATGCATAATAAAATCTAATGCAATCATTAATTAAAATTAAAAAATCCATTTACCACATATTATAAGTAAATCATACAAATCACAAACATATGAATTGATTAAATCCAGAATTTTTGAATTTCTTTCAACTCTTGAAAATGAAAATCTAGTGATTTGGATATGTATCTAAGTAAAAGATGAATTTGTTGTTTTGTTAATTTTAAAATTAAATCCAATTTAGCCATATCATGTAAGTTTCTAAATTTCACATGTCCCAAACAAAAGTTTCATAAATCACAAGAGTCAATTATATAAGCAGAATTAATATTCTTGTTATTGAGATTCAACTTGAACATAGATTAACATAGATTGAACAAACACAAATCCTTTAAACCAGATAATTTGTTTTCCTCAAGTACACTTTTGAACTCCTCATACTTATTAAGAGAACTAACACCAAATTATATCTTACATTTGATACAAAAAGCACTTTCTTAAGAGTAAGAACTTTACCCAGAATAATTCTGAGTTTAATTTGAGTTGGTACAATTGATAGCATAAAATGCCATAACACAAGCCATTTTTCAGGATATTAACCAACTCTTTGACTTTTTTCTATAGTGACCTTTTTGTCTTTTTGAATGGTCATTACATGTGGCAACAATTGCCACTAAGAGTTGAACCAACCCTTATTTCATGACAATATGGATATGCTTGCCCACACTCATAACTGAATGAATTGAAGATATTCACTCATTTTCATAGAGAATCATAACTGAATGCAACTACTTTGAAAATTAACTAACAATTTAACTAAAACCATTTATTTTAAAAATGATCTCATAATCACTCGCCATTTTCAAAATATTTCAAAAGCTCATTACTTTGTGAATCTTATAACTACGATAAAGGTATCTCTTGATTTGAATCTTTGCCTAGTAAAACAGGGTTTTCACTAATACGAATTGAATAATATATATACTTTGAACAATTCAATCCATTTGAATAAATGTTCATGCCTTACATATAAGATTCAAATATGTATGTATTGCTAATAAAATTCAAATGCCAAATGTCATATTGTAAGTGATACATTTGTATGGGGCTTATATCCATTAGAAACATATTCACGATTATTCTCTCTTCTATTTTATGTTTGGTTTATAGGAATAGAATCATTAATGAATGATTATATCATGAATGAATACCTTATGAAGGTCATGCTCTTAGCATTTACACTAAAGGATTTTACTATTGAAAATTTCACCCTAAAGTCAATGACAACAACAACTGCTAAGCCTTTTTCCATGCTAAATAGGGTTAACTATATGGATTCTTTGTTTCCATAGAGCCCTATCATGTGTCATGCTAGCAGTTAACTCAATATAAAGTAGATAATTCTTTATAGTTTCTTTCCAACACTTTTGTAGTTGTCCTCTTCCTCTTTTAACATTTTCACAATCTAATTTTTCATATCTTCTTATGGATGCATCCTTTGTTTGTCTTTCTTTCTACATGTCCAACTATCTTAAACGATTTCTCCTCATTTTATCCTCTATTATTGCTACTCCGAATTGGTTTTTAATATCCTCATTATGTATATGGTCTTTCCTTGTGTGACCACTCATCCATCTCAACATCATTTTTACTATGAACATCTTTTGCACATGTTGATGATTAACTGCCGAATACTCAAAACCATAAAATATAAAAGGTCTAATTGCTTCTCTATAATATTTACCTTTTACCTTTAATGATATCTTTCTATCACACAGAATACCTGATGACCCTCTCCATTTTAACCAACCTGCATTAATTTTATGCATAATGTACCAAAGTGATCAAACTTACATTTCATATATTAT
Organism: Brasenia schreberi; assembly: GCA_036023115.1. NCBI lineage: Eukaryota > Viridiplantae > Streptophyta > Magnoliopsida > Nymphaeales > Cabombaceae > Brasenia > Brasenia schreberi. The sequence goes on along the minus strand of JAYKKT010000081.1, from coordinate 14,855,622 downwards.
GTCTTTCTTCTACTAAATTGGAAGCCTTTACTTTCTAACACTTATCTCCATAGTTCCAATTTCCTATTATAGAGATAAGATAAGAAGAATTTTAGAGTGCACATATATATAGTTTGGGCCATCTCTAGTCGAGGATAAAATATAAAACCTTGATGATTCATCATCCTTACAAATGCATCTATTATCTTTTTGTGGGAAAAGGGTCTGGGAGATAAAACTCCTAACACATCATGCAATAATATCAAATTAAGTCCTTGAGGACATTGATCCCAAATAATTCTTTTCAAGCTAATGCAAAGTTCTAAATAAAGTAAGCCAATCTATGCGTGAGTTACTTTGCGATATGTATGTTTAATAATCATCTGCTAATCACACTGAATGAGCTCTCTAATGTTTGCTAGAAGTCTTTTAACTTCATAAGTTTCATCCTTAGAAGATTTAAGATATTGGACAATTAACATAGAATTGGTTTTGTAGACCTAACTACAATCAATATTTTAGGTCAAGCCTCCTAACCAATGATACGTGGTCTAGGACTAGAGAACCACTTTCTGCTTTACTCGAATAATCAAACTGTTGATGTTTGTAGTTTTGTTATGGTTGACTCAATTCCTTAAGAGATACCATCAATTGGATTTTGATTTAACCAATAAATGAAAATCAATAAATGGAAATCAACAAATGATAAACACCATTTTAAGAAATCGGCGAACAGTGAATGACAATCAACAAAGAACAAACTGTCTTTTCTAGAATCTACAAATAACAATCGACCTATAATAAACCTTGAGAAACAATTCAAACATGTCATCATGACATGCCTATAAGGTAGGAAACAATACATTGTTAAAGGTAATATAGTATGGAGAGATGTAATACTATATATATTAAAAGGTCCTTGTGAAACAATCCTACACAACTATTGGCTATTGTAAGGTAGCCACTACCTATTAGTAGACACAAGGTAAAAAGTCAATGAAAGTTCTTTTTTTATGAAACAATGAATTCTTCTTAGTCTTAATAGAAGAAATGTATTGATGTTTGTTCTCTCTTTTATTCTAAGTTTGGTTTATAAAATTATGTTCAATAAAACACAAGTTCATCAAGAATGAAAACCTCACCTTAAAGTCAATAAAATACTAACAAAGGTATAGCATATACAAGGTAGAATGTGAGAGCACAAAGAGATGCAGTATTGACCATCTTTAATCGAAGATGAAACATAAAACCTTAATGATTCATCACCCTTATAAATGTATCTTTTTCTTTTTTGTGGGGGGGCCAAGTTCTAAACTCCGCCCATGTAAGGGATCACCCTTGCATTGCCGGTCCCAAGCCCGGATAAAGGAGGAGGGTTGTGTTAGGCTTCCGACAGCCAGCGTAAAACTTCGTCGCATTTCTATAACATGGATTACAAAAATTATGAGCATTGCTTTGGGGCGTCCCCGCCTAGCGACGTGCTGCAGAGCCCGAATGCAGTAAGAACCAAGTAAGGGCCACTACATTTTCGCCTGAATGTAGTGAATCAATTGCAAAGAGGGTTTCCACATCATGGACGGGTGTGGGTAAAGAAGTTAGTCCCGCTACATTGCCGCCCGAATGTAGTGAAAAATTTTCAGAGAGGGTCTTCACATTTTGATTATGGAAGGATGTGGGGGGTAAGGAAGCTAGTCCTAGATAATAAGATTCGTATTGGTTCTTGGAATATCGGAACATTATCGGGTAAGCTAATGAAGGTGGTAGATACTATGATTCGGAGAAAGATTCATATTCTATGTTTACAAGAGACAAAATGGGTTGGAGAAAAAGCAAAGGAGATAGAGGATACAAGTTTTAAATTATGGTACTCAGGTAAAGAAAAGGCCCGAAACGGAGTTGGTATTATCATAAATAAAGATTTAAAGGAGAGTGTAGTAGACATACAACGATATGGTGACCGAATCATGACATTGAAATTAGTGTTAGGAGCAGAGGTTTTGAATATAGTTTGTGCTTACGCACCCCAAGTAGGACTAGAAGATAGTATAAAGACAGTTTTTTGGGAAGAGTTAGATAAGGTGTTTCAAAAGATTCCACAAAGGGAGATGATTTGTTTAGGAGGAGATTTAAATGGACATGTCGGTAAAGAGGCATTAGGATATCAAGAGATTCATGAAAACTTTGGTTATGGGGATATAAACGAGGAAGGTAGGGAGATTTTAAATTTTGCTATGTCATTTGATCTTTTTATAGTCAATACAATCTTCAAAAAACGAGATGAACATTTAATTACTTATAAGAGTGGCTTATCACAAACACAAATTGATTACTTTATTTGTAGAAAAAAAGATAGAGCGTGTTGTAAAGATTGTAAGGTAATTTCAGGAGAAAGCTTAACCACCCAACATCGACTTTTAGTTATGGATTTACAAATAAAAAAATGGACAAAGAAGAAAAGAGTGCATCGAGCTATTCGGACTAAATGGTGGAACCTCAAAAGCGAGAAAGAAGATATATTTAAATAGAAAGTCCTTCAAGGAGATGTTTGGAATTATGTTGGCACACCCTGTGATATGTGAAACAATATGGCTATACATATTAGGAAAGTGGTGAAAGATGTATTAGGGGTATCTAAGGGAGGTGTACCGGCACAAAAAGAAGCTTGGTGGTGGAGTGAAGTAGTACAAAATAAAATCAAGGCAAAGAGGGCATGTTACAAATTACATTATGCTAAGAAAACTAGTGAAACTTTAGAAACTTATAAGAAAGCAAAGAAGGAAGTAAAAAAGGCCGTTAGTGAAGCAAAAGCTAAGATTTGGGAGGACTTATATAAAAAACTCAACTCAAAAGAGGGTGAAAGAGATATTTTTAGGAAAGCTAGGGCTAGAGATAAGAAAACTAAAGATCTTAATTATGTTAGATGCATAAAAGACGAGGATGAAAAAATTCTAGTGGCAAATGATGATATAAGAAATAGATAGAAAAACTATTTTTATAATCTTTTTAATGAAAATAAAGATGTTAGTATTAGTTTAGGAGATTTAGCCAAGTCAGAAAAGTATATAAACCACAATTTCTACTGACGTATTCAAAAGAATAAAGTCAAAGAGGCTCTTAAACATATGAAGAGTGGTAAATCGGTAGGACCAGATAATATTCCTATAGAAGTTTTAAAATACTAGGAGAAATAGGAATCACTTGGCTCACAAGACTATTTAATAAAATATGGAAAAACCAAAAGATGCTTGAGGAATGGAGAGCAAGTACACTTAGACCCGTATATAAGAACAAGGGAGACATTCAAAATTGTGCGAATTATCGAGGTATCAAGTTAATGAGTCATACTATGAAATTATGGGAAAGAATTATCGAACGTAGGTTAAGACAAGTATCAAGTACAACAGAGAACCAATTTGGATTTATGCCAGGTAGATCTACTATTGAAGCGATTCACCTTTTGAGACGTCTTATGGAACATTTAAGAGCAAAAAAGAAAGACCTTCACATGATATTTATTGATCTAGAAAAAGCTTATGATAGGGTACCGAGGGAGGTTCTTTGGAGAACTTTGGAAAAAAAGGTATCCCATTGACATATATTAACCTTATAAGAGACATGTATGATGGTGCAAAAACATGTGTGAGGACTCATGAAGGAACGACAGACTTCTTTGAAGTTAATATTGGGTTACATCAAGGATCAACTTTAAGTCCATACTTATTTATAATGGTGATAGATGAGTTAACAAAACATATTCAAGATAAAGTACCTTGGTGTATGTTATTTGCAGATGACATTGTATTAGTGGAGGAGTCTAAGGAAAAAGTTAATAGAAAATTGGAACTATGGAGAGAAACATTAGAAAATAAAGGCCTCCGACTTAATAGAACAAAGACAGAATATATGAAATGTAAGTTTGATCATTTGGCTACTTCAGAGGACATAGAAATTAAAATTGGCATACATTGCATTCTCCAAAAGAAAAGTTTTAAATACCTAGGGTCAATTTTTCAAAGTGATGGAAGAATTGATGGAGATGTTACACATAGAATTAATGCTAGTTGGTTAAAATGGAGAGGAGCATCAGATATTCTTTGTGATAAGAAGATACCATTAATATTAAAAGGTAAATATTATAGAGCAGCAATTAGGCCTGCCATGTTTTATGGTTCTGAGTGTTGGGCAGTTAATCATCAACATGTACAAAAGATGTCTGTGACAGAAATGAAGATGTTGAGATGGATGAGTGGTCATACAAGAAAAGACCGTATACATAATGAGGTTATTAGAAATAAATTAGGAGTGACACAAATAGAGGATAAAATGAGAGAACATCGTTTAAGATGGTTTGGACATATAGAAAGAAGATCAAAAGAAGAACCAGTAAGAAGGTTAGAAAAACTAAATTTGGAAAGTATTAAAAGAGGTAGAGGACGACCACAAAAGTGTTGGAAAGAAACAATAAAGAATGATCTAGCTTATTGGGAGTTAACTGCTAACATGGCACACGATAGGGATCTGTGGAAACAAAGAATCCATGTAGCCGACCCCATCTAGTATGGGAAAAGGCTTAGTTGTTGTTGTTGTTTGTTTGTTGTTGTTGGGGGGGCCAAGTTCTAGGAGTTGAAACTCCTAGTAGATCATGCAACAATGTAAGATTAAGCCTTTGAGGACATTGATCCCAAATAATTCTTTCCAAGTCAATGAAAACTGCTAAATAAAGCATGTTAGTCTATGCACGAATTAACTTTGCGATATGTATTTTGAATAATCAACTGCCAATCACAATGAAGGAGCTCTTTAATGTTTGCTAGAACTATTCTAACTTCATGAGCTTCATCTTATGATTTAAGACATTAGACCAACAACAACAACTAAGCCTTTTCTTATACTAGATGGGATTTGATACATGGATTCTTTATTTCCATATAACCCTATCATAATTTGTAGAATTAGTAAATAAGTTTGACAAAGTTTTATACTGGTTGTTGAAAGTCTAACACAACCCTTCTCCTTTATTTGGACTTGGGAATGGCCATGCAAGTTTGATGTCCTACTTTTGCTAGCACTTTTGGATCTAGCGGCCACTAAGACATTGTCCTCGTATGTTAATACGCTCATTGGGGAAGACATTAGACCATTAACATAAAATCAGTTTTGAGAATGAACTTTTATGTCCTCCGCCCCGAGCAAGCTTCAATCTCTCTCGAATGACTAAAGCTTGAGTTTTGAGAGCCTAACTACAACCAATATTCTATGCCATGCCTCCTAACCAACGACACATATGGTCTTTGATTAGACAACCACTTCTTGCATTGCTTGAATAATGAAACTGCTAGTGTTTGGAGTTCTTTTGTTGGTGATTTTTTATTGTAGATGCCTCAACTCCTTAAGAGATATCATCAATGAACTTTGATTGAATCACTGAGTGGCAATCAACATCAACAATCAATAAAAATAGATAGCAATCAACAAATGGTAGACATCATTTTAAGAAATCAGCAAATAGTGAACGACAATCAACAAAATACCTTTTTTGGAACGTGCAAATGGCAATCATAGTGTTGATACAATTTTGACTTCTCAAAAAGTTGATACCTTGAAAAGGAGGCTAGAGAAGTGTTATTCCTTAAGGTACAATAAACATTTATTTTTAGTTTTATTCACCACTTGTGATATAAATTTATTAGATGCAATGGACTTCAACAAGTATTTTCAAGATAAAACGAAGACACTTAGTTAGTGTTCTATTAACACAACCATCATAGATAACAACGACAAACCAAGATGATTAGGACCTATTGGTGGGAGAAAGCAATCATGTTGGATAACAACGACAAATCAATACTACATAAGAAAAGAAATACGTGACGAGAGAAAGCGAGAAAGCAATCCTGTTGGATTTCTTTTTATTTCAAGCCTTTGTGGGCAAACCTATTTATTGGCCTCTCCTTTATCCTTGAGTTGGCATAATCAATCGACATATAAAGCCATAATTCAAGCCGCTTTTCATAACATTATCCAACTCCTTCACTTTAGCTATTATGACCTTGACTTTTTTCTTTATTTGGATGGTCATTATACACACCACCTAGAGTTGTACCTAACCTTTATTTCATGGCAGCATCGATATGCATGGCCCACACTCATAATTGAATGCATTCAAGCATCCATTCTTTTTCAAACACAATCATAACCGAATGCAGGTACTTTGAAAATTAATAATTTAAGTGAAATCATTTATTTTGAAAATTATTGCATAGAAACAAGCATCCATCAATGTCCACCAATCTTTTGCTGGGGTCTCCAAATCACACTAATTTGCGTGTACCTTGCATGATTGTTAAGAGGTTGGCTGTCAGTTGCTTTAACACACTCTTTAAACCACTATCTAGTGAGCCAGGATACATAAATCCTTGTCAAAACAATTCTCTGTAAAGCCACGCTTGCCTCCGGTTACCAAACTATCTTTCAAAGAAAGTTCAAGTGTCCATAGAACCCTCATCTTCGGGTATCCTCAGAAGAAACTGCCTTTCAGGCAATTAGTGGATATTTTGATTTGCAGGCATTCTGAAGTAAGAGTCCATTGTTGTTTCCCAATATAAATAAGAAAATGTTGGTTCTATATGAGATTTTTAAAAAGTTGATCATGAGTATCCAAATTTCAGGTTTGCTAAAGCAGTATAGAAAAATGTCAATTTTGTACAAGCTCCAAGATCACTAACATTTATGTAGAAAAATTGTTTTCTCCTACAAAAGCTTGTCTCATAAAAGAGCTGATCTTCATCAAAACTCCCAATATCAACATCTTCATAAGAAAGAGCTGCCCATTGCAAAGAATAGCTTCTCTTAGAAAAATAACATCTTACTTCATCAAAGTCGATGGATTGGATAGAGACACCTTTATAAGGTGGCAAAAAGGAAGCATTTCCTTCCACCTTAAAAGTCATCTATGTCTTGACCACACTGGAATTGGAAGAGGTACAAAATAAGCCCATTGAAAAGACTTGATGATAACAACAAAAACGAGACAACAATGGCAACATATGCATAGGGCCATATTCTAAATAGCATATCTGATGAATTGTTTGATGTCTATCAAGATTCGGCTAGTGCTAAGGAGTTGTGGATACATTGAAAGTAAGGTACATGATGAAAGATACAACAAGAGGTTTCATATCACTAGATTTAATAATTATAAAATAATATATGTTAGATACGTCATGAACCAATTGTATGAACTCTGATGGATCTTAAATAATTTTAAGCAATAGAAGGTGAACATTAATAATGCCATTATTGTCTCCTCAATAATAGATGAATTTTCTCCAACACTCTTAAACATAAGAAGTAAGATATCTTTTTTGAGTAATTAGGGAACCATCTTGGGCTTCAGGAAAAATACAGCAAAAAGAAGATTCTAAATCAATAATTACTAAAGAGAAAGTTCATGTAATGGAGGGAGGTATGTCTAGAAAACCTTTATGAAATATAAATTAAGATTATAAGAAATTTCATGAGCACAACACTAAAAATAAGATAAAAAAATTACTATATTTAGAGAAACCCATAAATCATAAGAGAGAATGTGATATTTCAAAAGGTTAAAGAGTTCAATTCAAAGGAACACCTTGTGGTAGTAATATCCCAAACCAATGCAGTTGAGAACATTGGTGCATGGTGGATTGACTCCCATGCAACCCATCATGTGTGAAAAACAGAAATCTTTTCTCATCATTCAAGAAAGAAGATAGATTTATTTTATATATGAGAAATGCTTCAATAATTCAAGTCAAAAGAAATGACTCTATTGAACTTAAATTTATATCATACAAGATTCTTACTCTCATGAATATATTTTATATTCTCGATGATAAGAATTTTGATGTTACCCTTACTAACCAAGTATGTCTTTAAATATGTATTTGAGAGAAACAAATTCATATTATGAGGGAGACATGTTTATAGAAAAAAGGTCTTTTGTGAAAACATATTCAAATTGAATGTAGCTAATAATAATGTCGATTATGTTTATATTGTTGTTTGTTATGTTGTTTGGTATTACTGATTAGATCATATAAATTTTAGAAAATGATATAACTTGGTTAGATCTAATATAATTTCTAAAATGAATATAATAAACCAATCATATACTTCTTGCATGCTCACTAAGATTATAGGACTTGCTTTTTTCTAAAGTAGAAAGAAATACTAAAATTTTGTATTTAATTCATTCTAATATTTGCGATTTAAATGGTAATGTATGGGGCATGAAATATTTTATCACATTCATTCATGATCACTTTGGTTACTTCAGAAGATATAGAAATAAAAATTAGCACACATTGCATCCCCCAAAAGAAAAGTTTTAAATACCTAGGGTCAATTTTTCTGAGTGATGAAAGAATTGATGGAGATGTTACAAATAGAATTAATGTTTGTTGGTTAAAATGGAGAGGAGCATCAAGTATTCTTTGTGATAAGAAGATACCACTAAAAGGTAAATATTATAGAGCAACAATTAGACCTGCCATGTTTTATGGTTCTGAGTGTTGTGATGTTAATCATCAACATGTACAAAAGATGTCTATAATAGAAATGAAGATGTTGAGATGGATGAGTGGTCATATAAGAAAAGACCATATACATAATGAGGTTATTAGAAACAAATTAGGAGTGATACCAATAAAGGATAAAATGAGAGAATATCATTTAAGATGGTTTGAACATATAGAAAGAAGATCAAAAGAACCTATAAGAAGGTATGAAAAACTAAATTTGAAAAGTATTAAAAGAGTTAGAGGACGACAACAAAAGTATTGGAAAAAAACAATAAAGAATGATCTAGTTTATTGTGAGTTAACATGACACACGATAGGGCTCTATGGAAACAAAGAATCCATGTTGCCAACCCTGTCTAGTATGGTTAAAGGCTTAGTTGTTGTTGTTGTATTCATTCATGATCACACTAGATATTATCATATTTACTTCATGATTTCTTTGATTTATCAAAATTTAAAGTTTTCAAATCCAAAGTAGAACTTGAAGATGACATTTTATTAAGTATTTAAGATCGAGTAGGGGAGGAAATATTATAATTTAAGTTATTTTGAGTATAGTAGGATCACACATCAAATAACGATTCCCTATTCACCACAACAAGATAGTGTGACTGAAAAAAATAGGGTGTTAGTAAAAAATGATCAATGCAAAATTGTCTTATTTTGTTCTTTCAAAATGTTATTAGGACAAAGTCATTTTAATGACTTGTTATATTTCAAATAGAGTTTCTAACAAAAGGAACAAGATGACCCTATATGATTTTTAGAAGAAAAGAAAGCTTAACCAAAACTATTTAAAAGCTTGGGGTTATAGTTGTAAGACTGTAGTAAAAGTTTCTAAACCTAAAAGAAAGAAACTAAGTGAAAGATGAATTCAATTCATCTTATTAGAATATATTGAAAATAATAAGACAATATTCATATAATTGAATAAAATGACTCTTATCCCCTAAGTACAATAATTAAGTATAAAGATGATATTTTCTAAAAAAATAAATTTACCATAATTTTTAAATCCAAAAAGATCCAAAGGGCACATTCATGAAAGTGAACATGATCAAAACCTTTGTGGAACTAATAATGGTATCCTAGAAGTTCAAGAGCCTATAAAAAAAAATAAAAGACAAAGAAAAGAGAAAATCTTTGAACCATAATTTGAAATGTTCTTACTTAAAATGATATGCAACTCTATTATAAGTTTCATATTATTTTGCTCTAACACTTAACATAATATAAAGATATATTGAGGCCATGAGGCCTTCTTATGCGACTCTCTAGAAAGAAGCTATTGAAGATGAAATACACCCAATAATGACAAATAGAATTTAGAAAGTAATAGACCTCACTCTCAAATCTAAAGCAACAAGTTGTAAATAGATTTTCAAAAAAAGTAAAAATTGGTAAAACCATTGACAAATTTAAAGCAAGAGTAATTGTTAAGTACTTTACTAAGAAAGAATAAGTTGACTATTTTAATATATATGCACTAGTAGCAACAATTGTTACAAATACAATGCGATTAGTACTTGGTTCAATTAAATGGTGAATTAGAAGATGAGGTATATATAAAACAGTCCAAAGGGTTTTTTTACTAGGCAAGAACATCAAGTTTGAAAAATTAGGTAAATCCCTATATTGTTTTAAAGCAAGCCCCATGCAATCATATCAAAAACTTCATCAAGTGGCTTTTGCTAATAATCTAAAAATTAATAAATTAGATAATTATGTGTATAGTAAATTATATAATAAAAAAGGTATATTGATTTGTTTGTATATGGATGATGTACATATATTTGGTACTAATTTAAATGAGATTGAAAATATATAGAGATTTTTATCAACTAATTTTGGCATGAAATGAGTGTTTGATGTTTAAAATAACTAGAGAATGAGATAGCATCCGACTTCTTAAATCTCATCATATAGAAAATGTATTGAAGAAATTAAATGCTTTTGATTATGCTTACTTCTTTTGATCCTAATGTTAAAATAGTATCAAATGAACTTCAATTGCACAACTGAAATATGCTAAAGTGATTGGTTGCTTTATGTAAGTTATGGTATACACTAAACCTCATATTGCATATAAAATAGGTTAATTAAATTGATACACAAGTAATCCAAGTAAAAACTGTTGACATGTTATTCAATGAGTATTAAAATACTTCAAAGGAACCACATACTATAGCTTAATCTATAATGAAAGTCCTTTGGTCTTAGAAGGATATTTGCATGCTTGTTGAGTAACCTATGTAGAAGATCATGTTTTTACAAGCAAACAGGTCTTTACAATTGATTGGTGTACGCTTTCTTAAGCTTAAAAGAAACAAATAGGTGTTGCCGACTCCGTCACAATTATTGAATTTATTTCTTTAGTAAAAACAGGGATGAAGTAGAGTGGCTTAAAGATTTGCTTCAAGAGATTCTGATATGAACGTATATTGATGAATTGTGATAGTCAGAAGACACCGTCAAAGGATATCGTTAGATATATAATAGAGAATCAAGACATATTAGTCTAAGGCATAGTTATGTGAGAGATCTCACTAACAATGAAATTATTTTGAGTATATATTGAATTAGAGTTGACTGTTGTATATCTTTTGATAAAAGGTGTGATAGGAGATTTAATACATAAGCATTAACTAGAATGGGTATGAAGCCTGCTGATAAAATACACCAATAATGAAAATCAAACTCATATCAAGCCTTGAGTTCAATGGGTACAAGTATATTATTAGTGTGGTTGCAAGTAGATGTTAATTAATGATCTCAAGATAAAGGTACTTGGTCCCCATAAAAGTGATAAGAAAAGGTCGAGCTATGTTGTTAGTAGGCCCATAGTAGATAACTCTTGGAGTGTTTCTATTGAAAGAAATTTTAATAATCTACTTATGTAAGTGTGAAGTGGGGTGGTTTCATAGAGTCTTGTTGGACTCTTAAAGCACTCTTGAGAAAGGACATAGGATACAAGGCTACTAAGATGTGTCAACATTAATTATGACTTTATTTGTAGTTAAATCCTAAGAAAAACTTCATATTAGTACCCAATGGTTTATAAAAAATCCATTTTGGTATCCTATATTTTACTTTCTATTACTTGAAAACCTAAATTTAAAAAACTCATCATTTTAATACTCCATTGCTAACGCTATTAGTGTGGATCTAACGTGATTGATGGACAATGCTGACATCATACAACTGTTGACATGACAATGACATAATAGAAGTCATATATATTTACTACACGTCTCATATGGCATGGAAGTCAATGCTATTGTCATACTAACTTAGTGTTGATACGACATCGATATCAATGTGGTATTAAATATTTAAAAGTGAATTAATATAGTAAAAAAAGCTTTATTAAAATGTTCAAAACATATTTAAAATTAATTTGTAATAATAACCTTACTTTAGATATTAATTACTAGATAAAATTTAATTATATTTAAACATTTAACTATTAATTTCAATATTATTTTACATTAGTAACATTAATTTAGCAACAAGCCAACCAAATTTAGTAAACATAAAAGATGACATGCTATATTAATTTATATTAATGATTTAAAATTAATTTTACAATTAAAATGGATTTTTATGCTATTAAATGTTAATTATCAAATAAAATTTTTATAAACTTAATTTTCATATCATTAACATCAACTTATCTTTGATGCCTATCAAACTAGTAGTCTTTAACATCAACTCAATGAACTTAAATATTAATTTTCTTACCTATTGTAATTTAAAAGTTATTCCAGTAATGACGATTATATAAAAAATATGTCACTAATGTAAATTAACATTTAAATTAATAAACAATAATGTTCAAATAAAATAAAATATATTAATTAATAGTTAAAGTATGTTATTATCAAAAATTAATTTTAAATATATGTTGTAAACATTCGATGAATCTTTTTTAGTTATAATTTGAATTTATAACTTAATTATATATTAAATATTAATTTAATTTTAAATATTTAATCTTTATTTTAATATTAATAATTTAGTATTGAAATAGATTTTCAAGATACTATGAGATAGTAAAGGAGATGTTTTATGATAGTAAAGTAGATGTTTTATAATACTAGAGGATACTAAACTCAAGATTTAGTATAATAATGACATAACACCACATCATCATTGAATCAGTGCCACATTTGCACTAATCTCAATGTTACGTCATAAGTGTCACATTAACACACATTAGTAGTTATGTCATATCAATATTATCTGTCAACAATGTGAAACTCCATGATGAATTTTTGAAACTTAGAATTTTAAGTTATTCAAAGTGAAATACATGATACCAAAGTAAATTTTTAATAAACATTAGAGTACTAATCTAAATTTTTTCCTAAATCTTGTAAGTTATGCACACATATTCAAATGTATTTGATGGTTCAAAGCTTGCCTAAAATTTCAATTTGGATGAGTAAGAACTCACTTCTTACCAGCTATATGTTTAAATTGTAGTACACTACCTATACTTAAGGTATAAGATTTCAAAAATGGTGATTTTAGAACTTTAAAAATGGTAGAGATCGTGAGAAGATTTTCAAAATAAAACAAAAGTTTATGAAAAGGGTTAATGTTCGGTTTGGTGGTGAAGAGATGTTGTATAACCCAAGAGCTAAGGTTATCTCATGTGTATGATGACATCATGAATAGTTATCTCATGTGTATGATGACATCATGAATGAATACGGTATCGTTAAAACACGAAAAACTATGCTTCTGAGTGAACTGGTTGGCTGCAACCCTTAAAAGTGGTTTTCTTATGTCATGTTTTTTGACATGAACAAAATTCTAATAATTATAAATAATGATATTAAGCTAATGATGAAGGAAGAGAACATTATAAACCTCTTCTTAGAAAATCTGAAGTTGTAACTTTCTGCCAATTTTGTTTTATGGATTCAAGATTTATATTTTTATTTCTTAAATGATTTTTTAATGTATTTTATTATAATGTCTTAAGACTAAGAGCACAAAAAAATTGTAATGACGACATATTGGTGTGTCGATATTACCAAAGACTTCACTACTCCTGTACAAGGAAAATAAATAAATGATTGTTCTTTGTATCTTGCAGGATCCTTTGCATATGAAGTCCGTTGAAATCCAAGAATGACGGAAAAGTCTAAAAGACAAAATTCTAGCACACCTTAAAAAGAGTCGTGCTTTTATTGCAAAAATGTTTAGGTGTTCGTCAATAGACATTCTAATTTATCGGCCTAAAGAAAACACCGTTCTAATTTACCAGCCTAAAAGTAAACACTGTTTCTCAACACAAAAGTTGATTGTTGTTTTCAGATATATAAAAAAAATGCTAATTGTGTGCATGATATTGGGCAGCCTAATGGTGTGATGACATATAGGTGCATGGTATTATGCTAATTCCAAGCAGCAAATTTAAGATTTGCTAATACATTGAAGAAAAGCTGATTTTGGGCAAAGCCGATATTGTGCAGGCTCAGAGATTGCTGAAATTCATACGCAGAAAAACGGTTTTATCCCAAAAAGCCGATCTCCTAAAGCCAATCTTCGTTGAAATCCCCCAACAGACGCACCACCTAGAGCTGAATGTGGATCCACCAATGGTTACCAACCAGTTTGATATTTGAAGCCACGTACGAAAGGTTTGAGTGTTATTATCACATGATTCAGTAGGCTTTCAAAGTCCTAACGAGGCTGGCATGTATTTCCCAACTACTGAGTCTCACTTCTTTTTGATTTACTCAAGTTCATAACACCTTGTATATTTATAATCTTGAGTAAAGTCCAATGTGGTTCTAATGTCTTCAATTTAACCCATATGAGAACATTATTGATTGCTTTTTGCATCTTTTGCTCATATTATATACTTGCATTACTGAAACAAAAATATACAAGGATACAATTAGTACTATTTCAAAATAAACATAATAAGACACAACAACATTGTGATTTTACTAACATTGTTTTGACAATGAAAAGAATGAGGAATGGAACTTGATTTTCTTGAGGCGTTTAGAAATTTTAATATCAATTGTGCTATGATATTTAGTGAAAACTTATACAAAAACCTTTTTTTACATCATGACCTTTCTTCAATAAATCTTCTAAGAGCAATCTATGCGACATGTTCACATTGACATGAATAATACGTAGCTTTATGAATATGACAATCTTTGCCACACTTGTACAAGCCCGAAGCCTTTCCAAGAAATACACAGTCTGTTTTCTTGATTTTTTTTAGCTAATGACAAGAAAAGAACATAATTGGGAATCAAGGCATGACACTGGTTTTCATGTTGTGGCTCCAGAGATGCATCCATGGAGGGTGGTACAGACTCCAAATAGGAATGTCGATCTATTGGTTCCTTAATTAGTTACACTAGTATGATAAAAAAAACTCCGATTAGTAGGTCATGTTGTAGAACATGCCCTATAGGGACATGCATACTAGTGTGGGCAAACTAGCAAGAGTGATGTGTTTTTGAAATAAAAATGGCTTCGCATTGATGGATGTAGTATATAATATGGAAAGATAATGTGTGAAAATATGACTATACAAGTGTATGTGTCAGTAGAGACTAATTGCTTGCTCCTCAGTGGGGCTTGACGTCGTGTGTGGTCAGCAGACATATAATCATAAGGGAGAGGCCTTTTTTGCGGCTGATGGTATGGTAAGTACCAAATGAGTCTTGAAGATCTCCATTATTGATGCTTGTGTGCTTGTGCATTGCATAAGTTTGGATAGCATAGATATTTTGACATTATGTTAGCTTTTATGCATGTGTATTAAAATGTGTATGATCTTTGGTGGTGGGGAAACAACATTCACCTACTTATATATGTGTATTGGTGTGCTCACCCTCCCTAACTATTTCCAGGCACTAAAGAGCAGGGTAGCTGAGGAGCGCGGAAAGCAGCAGCTTTTTTGGTGCTTCTTAGTGTATGGTATTAACATCTGTATAGCGTCTTTTTGTAGGAATTTTCTGTATTTTTGTGAGATCACAATTGTACTTTGGATTCTTATTTTGTAATATGCTGTCCCATGTTTCGTTTATTATCTATGGGGTTATGCACACCATGGTTAGTTGTGGTTTCCGTGGCATGAACAGACACGGGCTTCAGTTCTGTGGGGGCGTGACATTTAGAGGAGTTTGAGGATTTGTGAGAGACATTGGTGTGTAGAACAACTCTTTGATGCAAATGCGTCAATATTATGAAAATCTTCAAGAGGAGCGTGCAGGAAGGAAACCCAACATAGTTAATCAGAAAAGACCCGCGCTCGGTTCTTCAACGATTTGCTTTTGAAGGACTGTCCGTTGGGTGTATATGAAACAGCTGATGGAATTAGAAAGAACATCTTTTGTCAAATAATGGCACCTCACTCACTGCATCCAAGTTGATAAATGTCCACAAATACGACTGAGTGAACCAGTACCATATTACAGTTACGGAATATCAAACCAATCTTATGTAGGAAGTAAATGTGGCCACACGAAGAAAGACGGAAACTAAAACAAGGCTATTACAAGTGTTGGTGCGACAAAACAGAACATTAAAAATTCGAGAGGCAGCCCAACTGAACATTTGAAGAAACAATGAGATGGGGTTCTATTAAGGCATAAAAGGTTAGATGATAAATGCTTCGAAAAAGGAAACGATATAGGTTTTCTAAAGTTTAATGCTAATATGAGATAAGATTGAGCTGAACGATCTATAAGAGTTTGATGTTAGTTCACGTAATTAAAAGTGGGAGAAGGCTCTAATTTTTCTGTAGTAGGGATCTTTCGAACTTTTCCTTAAAGAAAACAAGTGGCTATAATATATATGGAGATGAGTTTCACGAGAACTGCTGCATGTGGCCATCTATTGGGCCAAACAATTCGTGCTCCAAGTCCCATCCTTTTGAATTCAACGTAACAATAAATATATATACTCGGCCAGCTTGACATTGCCACGTTTGTAGTTTGACATTTTAGGAGACCGAGTTATCTGCAAAATATTGTCTCTAGTAAAGACTGTCATATTAATACTCGATATGAACAAGTAGATTTTTAAGCTTTCTTGTACATAGTCCGTACAGTACCCACATATTTTCTTGAAATTCTTCTGTTATGACAAGATTAGAAATAGAAACTCAGATATTCCAATTCTCAGCGTGGACAAGAAAACAAGCTTGAGAGAGAGAGAGAGACTGCAAAAAGCTAATTAGACAAAAAGGGACAGCTGAAAAGAAAGGATGAGAAGGTTTTTTTTTTTTGGGAGGGGGGTTCCATGGGAAAGAAGGGAAACGTTCAGTCATCCTTGCTTCCGTGATTTTGGTTTATTTTTTTCTCGTTTTCCACCCTTTCTTTCTCCGACGGTTTGCTCCACATTCTTTCCTCCTCCTTCCTCCCATTCTTTCTCCTTTCGACCTTTCTGTTGATCTCCAACTTTGTCTGTTCCTTTGTTTCCTCCCTATTTGTTCTCCTAATTTTCGGTTTATTTTTAGTTATTTTCTCGTTGTGTTCGTCGTCGTTGGAGTCGGAAGATTTCGTGCTCTAATTTTTGTTTTGAGTACGGAAGATTTCATATTCCTTCGAGTTGAATCGTTGTCTGATTTTGGAAGATTTATTGCTTTTTCGTTCTCCTTTGTCGACGATGGCCGCCTTTGTTTTCTGGTAGGACAAGGCGCATCTAGGTCGTATTAGTTTTGAATTTTCTTTTGAAGAGAATTCGGGAGCCCTCGTTTTAGATAGAACCTTAGTTGGATCTTGAGAATTTTGTTGTTTTGTAAATTGCTCGTCGATGTCGTGTCTTTGGATTTCATAGTTCTTCTGGGTTTTTCTTTTCTTTTTCTCATTTCGAAGGGTTTTAGGGTCTGAAGATGCAGGCATCAGTTTCCGAGGCTCCGGCGCCTATGGAGCTGCCCTTGGTGCGGGATGCACGGGGAAAGCACCGGATTCAGGCGGAGTTGAAGCGGTTGCAGCAAGAGGCCCGATTTCTAGAGATTGGTTTTTGGTATTACTTTCTTGTGTGTTGGTAGTTTTGCTACTGGTTGTTAATTTCCATAGAGACCCTAGTTCAAAATTCTGAAGATTTGGTTTTGCACTTTTCCGGATAATTTAGGTCGATGCATGGAGTGAATGAGTAGCTTACTGTGTTGGTTAACTTGAAGCTGCTAGTTTATTTGGATTTTAGTATCCGTTCCGTTCTCTTGTTCTTCTTTCTTCTTTTTCTTTTTGAGAGAAGAGAATGATAGTTATTAGGTGAAAGTTGTGACTGAAATATTCTTTCCTTTAAGCAGACTATATATGGATGTGCTGTTTCTTCTTAATTACGTTACAGAGATTGTTGATTGAAATTCTTGCTGATGTTCTCTCTCAAAAAGCTATAGGGTCACTTTCATGCGGTTACAAAAGAGAGATATGAAATGAGAAGAAGGGACTGATACATGACGTGGGACTGTCCCATGCTGTCATACGTTTTGATCTTGTCTTTTTTTGGTAGAAGGTGCTCACTAAAATAAGCTCTGGAAAGGTTTAAGTGAATTATGCATCGAAAGAATAATTCTTTTGAAGTAGCATACAGGGGCAACCTCGTTTTGTTTCAATATTGCCAAAAGAAAGTAGCTGAAGCAGAATATCTCTGGTTGAAAGATAGTGGGGTTCATATTTCAAGGTTTTCATGTTTGGCAATGTCAAGCTACAGCGAACTTGTCGGTTGATCCCATTAGTTCAAAAGATTAGCTTTCTCAGCCAGACTCCAGGGTGAACCTCACTGTTCCATTTTGAAGATAATAATTTATCATGCACGTTCTGGAATCCGAATAAAGTATGAGCAACTATGCATGAAGCAGAAGTGGGAAGCAAGTGTTAAATGAAATATGAATCAGTATTTATGAGTCAATGGATGCATACAGGGAGTGATAGGGTAGTAGAGAACCATGCCAAGCAAACAGGTAACCATATCGAAGTAATGAATGCATCAGGAAGAGAACACAAAGACAAAAAAAAAAGAGATTTTAATTCTTTCCTCAGGTTAAATCCGCTTGTCAGCAACTATCTACAGCATGTTTTGTATTTGCTAGTCTGTAGTTATGATACCGCCCCTTTAGCAGTGAACCCATGGAGCTAACCAAGGATGTGGTACGACCGTACGAGTATATCTGGAAATAAAAGGAAGGAGCTATTGCTTTATCAGCACAGGTAACTTAAAAAACAGAGGAACACAGTCAAGGAGATGTTGGAACAAGATATGATAGATTTATGATGATTGCAATAGGGTAGCAGAATCATTATTAACAATCTACTAATTCATATAAGAAAATTTATGTCTAACTCCACTTTGTGTATAACTGTGTAAGGTATTGCTTGCATAGCTGCTTCCTAAGCACGGTAAATGATGGATTCAAGCACATTCTTCACTGAATTCTTTAAATGTAATTCAACAACTTATTATTGTTGTAACTTGTAAATAAATAAGCGTGAAATTGTTGTTTTGGAGATAAAAGGAACTTAAACAAAGCAGTGGAGGGAGTTATTCATTAATACTAGGCTGGTAAACATAAATTTCCCATCAGAATTTTTTTTAATGGTCATAATTACATTTACACGTTTGTGCTCATCTCACCAATTGTTCGTCACGGTGTTGTTTTTTTTCTCATGCTTGGGGTTTTGCTTGTAATACAACAAACAACAACTAAGCCTTTTCCCATACTAGATGGGGTCACCTACCTGAATTCTTTGTTTCTACAGAGCCCTATCATAATTTGTAGAATATATGGTAAATAAATTCGACAAAGTTTTACGTTGGCTGTCGAAAGCCTAACACAACCTTCCTCCTTTATTCGAGCTTGGGACCGGTCATGCATGGGTGATCCCTTATATGGGCAGAGTTTGGGGTTTTGCTTAATTTTGTAAAATCGTATCGGTGCCTATAATTTGTAGAATACATGGTAAATAAATTCGACAAAGTTTTACATTGGCTGTCAGAAGCCTAACACAACCTTCCTCCTTTATCCGAGCTTGGGACCGGTCATGCATGGGTGATCCCTTATATGGGCGGAGTTTGGGGTTTTGCTCAATTTTATAAAAATTGTATCGGTGCTTGTATCACATTGGGCACCAATACGGCTATACCATACCATATACGATACGATACACTAATTTTTTTTTTGTATTAACAAATAAAAAAATATCAATTTTCAGAGTGATGGAAGAATTGATGGAAATGTTATGCATAGAATTAATGCTGGTTGATTAAAATGGAGAGGAGCATCAGGTATTCTTTGTGATAAGAAGATACCATTAAAATTAAAAGGTAAATATTATAGAGCAACAATTATACCTGTCATGTTTTATGGTTCTGAGTATTGCGCAGTTAATCAAAAGATGTCTGTGATAGAAATAAAGATGTTGAGATGGGGTCATACAAGAAAAGACCTTATACATAATGAGGTTATTAGAAACAAATTAGGAGTGACACCAATAGAGGATAAAATGAGAGAATATAGTTTAAGATGGTTTGGACATATAGAAAGAAGATGATAAGAAGAACCTTCAAGAATGTATGAAAAACTAAATTTGGTAAGTATTAAAAGAGATAGAGGACGACCACAAAAGTGTTGGAAAAAAACAATAAAGAATGATCTAGCTTATTATGAGTTAACTGACATGGCAAATGATAGGGTTCAAAGGATCCATGTAGTCGACCCCGTCTAGTATGGGAAAAGGCTTAGTTGTTGTTTGTTTGTTCGTTTAAAAAATTATTATTTTTTCTTCAAAAAATGCAAAAATTAAAATTAATGAATAAAACATGTATAACACAATGAAGAAGCATCTATACTATAACAAAAACATCTCCTAATAAAGTTATGAACAATGCTACAAGCATCCATATTCCATAAAATCCATACCATTAGGCATTAACTATTAGGTAATGTCAACAAAATACTGAATAGTGAAATACAAAAGGGGTTTAACTTAATAAACAACAAAGTTACAAGTACAACTTACAATCATCAAAGATGAGAACGTTATAAAGTTACAAATAAAATAACAACAACTAAGCCTTTTCCAATACTAGACGGGGTAAGCTACATAAATTCTTTGTTTTCACAGAGCCCTATCATGTGCCATGTTAGCAGTTAACTCATAATACGCTAGATCATTCTTTATTAATTCTTTCCAACACTTTTGTGGTCATCCTCTACCTCTTTTAATACTTTCCAAATTTAGTTTTTCATACCTTCTTAAAGGTTCTTCTTCTGATCTTCTTTTTATATGTCCAAACCATCTTAAATGACATTCTCTCATTTTATCCTCTATTGGTGCCACAACTAATTTGTTTCTAATAACCTCATTATTTATACGGTCTTTTCTTGTATGACCACTCATCCATTTCAACATCTTCATTTCTGTTACAAACATCTTTTGGACATGTTGATGGTTAACTACCCAACACTCGAGAACCACAAAACATGGCAGGTCTACTTGCTGCTCTATAATATTTACCTTTTAACTTTAATGGTATCTTCTTATCACAAAGAATACCTTATGCTCCTTTCCATTTTAACCAACCATCATTAATTATATGCGTAATATCTCCATCAATTCTTCAATCACTCTGAAAAATTGACCTTAGGTATTTAAAACTTTAGTTTTGGGGGATACAATATGTGCCAATTTTAATTTCTATGTCCTCTGAAGTAACCAAATGATCAAACTTACATTCCATATATTTTGTCCTTGTACTACTAAGTTGAAGCCCTTTGATAGTGCACATACATCAAGAAACATGTATGATAGTGCACAAACATGCTTTAAGATCCACCAAGGAATAACAAATTTCTTTAAGGTTAATATTAAACTGCATCAAGGATCAAACTTTAAGTGCATATTTATTTGTATTGGTCATTGACAAGTTAACAAAACAAATTAAAAATGAAATACCTTGGTTTACGTTATTTGCAGATGAAATTGTGTTAGTGGATGAGTTAAAAGAAAAAAATTAACACGAAGTTAGAACTATAGAGAGAAACATTAGAAGGTAAAGGCTTCCGACTTAGGAGAACAAAGACAAGATATATGAATGTAAGTTTGATCATTTGGTTACTCGAGATGATTTAGAAATTAAGATGGCATGCATTGCATCCCTTATAAGAAAGTTTTAAGTATCTAGGGTCAACTTTAAAACCGATAGTAAATTGATGGAGATGTTATGCATAAAATTAATTCAAGTTGGTTAAAATAGAGAGATGCATCACATATTATGTGTGACAAAAAAATCCTATTAAACTTGAAAGGTAAATATTATACTGAGTAATTAGACCTGCTACATTGTATGGTTCTGGGTGTTGGCAATTAATCATCAACCTATACAAAAGATGTCCAGGGCAGAAGTGGATAAGTGGTTATACAAGGAAAGACTGTATACGTAATGAGGTGATTAGAAACAAATTAGAAGTGGTACCAATAAATGATAAAATGAGATGAAATCGTTTAAGATTGTTTGAACATATAGAAAGACGACCAAAGAAAGCTCCGATAATAAAAAGGGATGAGAAACTAGATTATAAAAATATTAAAAAAGAGAGAGATTTTTTGTGCCGGTACACCTCCCTTAGATTCACCTAACACATCTTTCACCACTTTCCTAATATATATAGCCATATTGTTCCACATATCACAAGGTGTATCAATATAATTCCAAGCATCTCCTTGAAGGACTTTCTGTTTAAATATATCTTCTTTCTCGCTTTTGAGGTTCCACCATTTAGTCTGAATAGCCCGATGCATTCTTTTCTTCTTTGTCCATTTTTTTATTTGTAAATCCATAACTAAAAGTCGATGTTAGGTGGTTAAGCTTTCTCCTGGAATTAACTTGCAATCTTTACAACATGCTCTATCTTTTTTTCTACAAATAAAGTAATCAATTTGTGTTTATGATAAGCCACTCTTATAAGTAATTAAATGTTCATCTCGTTTTTTTGAAGATTGTATTGACTATAAAGAGATCAAATGCCATAGCAAAATTTAAAATCTCTCTACCTTCCTCATTTATATTCTCAAAACCAAAGTTTCAATTAATACCTTGATATCCTAATGCCTCTTTACCGACATGTCCATTTAAGTCTCTTCCTAAACAAATCATCTCCTTTTGTGGAATTCTTTGAATCATGTTATCTGACTCTTTCCAAAAAGCCTTCTTTTTACTATCTTTTAGTCTTACTTAGGATACCTAAGCGCAAACTATATTCAAAACCTCTGCGCCTAACACTAATTTCAACATCATGATTCGGTCACCATATCGTTGTATGTCTACTATACTATCTTTAAATCTTTATTTATGATAATACCAACTCTGTTTCGAGCCTTTTCCTTGCATGAGTACCATAATTTAAAACCTTTATCCTCAATCTTGTTTTTTCCACAACCCACTTTGTCTCTTGTAAACATAGGATATGAATCTTTCTCTTAATCATAGTATTTACCACCTCCATTAGAGACAATGTTCCGATATTTCAAGAACCAATACGAATCCTATTATCTAAGATTAGCTTCCTTACCCCCGCATCTGTTCATATTGAAAATGCGGAAGCCCTTGTAATTTATTAACTACATTCAAACGGCAACGTAGCGAAACTAATTTCTTTACCCACACTCATCCATATTTTCAAGACTAATGCACTATATTACATTAAAGCATGCTTGGCAGAGGATAATACTGAGACTGATGACCTCCTTGGGAATCCTGGTGTTGCACGCTAAGGGGAGAGAAAAGGTACCGCCAGCTTTTCAATAAGCCACAGAAATTTCCACAAATAAATCATGGTAGTCGTTTCCATCTTAGACAGGCACCTGACTGAACCAATCAGCGAATAACATTTGTGCAACAGCACATATGTCAATATTAAGCATGAGTATACAATTAAGGAATAACCTCCCTAACTTCAATAGGGCATCATCAGGCTAGAGAGGAGGCATCACATCTTTTAATCGATTTACATCAACATGAAGAGAACAATGAAACAATAAACAAAAGCCTTTATGAATCTGACGCTGAAATGAGAAATACAACTAAATAGAGCGCAACCTTTCATTCTCATAAAAAAACATCAGATATGTCAATGTGAAACCTTATAGCATAAAAGACAAGAAAACAGGTAAAATCTTTGAATTTGAAGTGGTACACAAGAGAATTTTATTGATCAACATTTCTATTTTCTTTCTTACATCATGGCAATGCAAATTTCTGCCACTGCATGAAAAAAGTACAAAGTATAGCGTCATTTGAACTTTAATCATATTATAGGTAAAGGGCACAAAAAATCATAGTGAATGAGAAACTACAACGTTCCTTAGCTGAGATAAATGCTCATCATTTGAGATATTAAGAGAGAGGCGGAGATCTGTCAAGATTGCTTCCTGTTCCCAATTCAAGGGACCAGAAGCATAAAATGCCAGCAATGTAGAATGATATGCAAGCAGTTCCATAGCATGGACATTTTCTGCTATTTCTTCCTGAGAAAGTTTCAAAATTTTCCCAAATTGAGACTCACTGGTTGACTCAGCATCACCATCATTCTTTTTTTCAAGAGGTTTCATAATTGAGGTTCGGCACTTTTTATAAGTATACAATGGTGTGTCGGTACTGCTACAGCTAGCAACAGAGGAACCAGTACTCTCTTCAGTAACATTTACTTGTCTCGTGAAAGAGGAAGATGAATGGCCATTTAATTCTTCTCTTGCTACATCTGTTATATAGGATCCAAATGTTTCACCTCTAGTGAAAGTGTGGAAGCGTTTCTCATCCACCAGAGGTTTCAAAAAGCAAACATCATCTACCTTGTTAAGCAATGTGGGTGATAGAGTTGAATCTGGCCCTTCACACGCTCCCACCTTTTCATTAGTCTTCCTGTTCTTCCTTTTACGAAAGGCTCCACCATTTGCCTCACCAGGACATGATTCAGAAAGAGAAGTTTGCATTATTTTGGGATCCATGATGGGGTCGACAATATCCCTGACAAAGTTATCTCCAGTGCCCTCTTCATTCATATAGCATTTCGTTGAGCCAAAATTCATTCTCGAAGATCAGGTTTCACCAGTCCATATAACTCTTCCATCAGAAATTTTTATCCCACCATCCTACAAATATCAAACAGAAATTAGATAACAATTCATGCAGATCATATCGTAATAAGCAATACCTAAATTAATCTGTCAAAGCACCTAAAGGATATTGAAGTTTCACGTCACACAACAGTGTGACACCCAAACATTTGGGCATCAATCCGTATTTAGATGCAGATGGTAGTTTGTGTAGATCAGTGACTTCAACACGGACAACTATATCAAATGAGCCAACACAAAACTGGCTATTCCCCACGAATATAATTTTACACAAGGAGGCATGCATATGGAATCACCATGGTAACATGTCAGAAGCCGTTGCTGATCTACAGAAAAGATCAGAGACAACAGCTCAGAATTACCTAGGTTTTCAAACCATACGCAACCAGATGAAGCCGACAAATGTGCTGCTTGTGAAAGAGAAAGAGAACATATTCAGACAACAACCCACACAAAGGTAGAAACCTTCACTTTTTGTTGGAATGAAAACAGGCAATGAGAAAATGCAAATCTGCAACTGCATGCGGCCATGCACACAACACAGACACGGGAAAAAAACATGAGAGAAGCATGAACTTTCACAAGTGCAAATCAGAATACCAACGAGACAAGCTGTCGAAGTCATATTATGCAAATCCACATGGCGAATGTCCAAAAGATGGAAAATATTAGAATACCCAAATGTTAACTTGTGCCAATCAACTTGTAGGATTTATGAAAAATATTAATCTTAAGCGTTCCACATCAAGAAAGTTATTGTCCTGGATGAGACCAAAAACCGCAACCCTACTGAGGTCATGTGAAGTAGGCAACATGGCCTACAAGTTACAACCTACTATAGACTGAAAGATTATGGTATGATTGTAGGGCCTCACATTTCTCATTCATACTAAGGCAATACGGAAATATCAAAACCATATAATAAAATTCTGAGCATCAAGAAGAACCAGAAAAAGAATGTCAATACCTTCCCTATAGAAACCCATTTGCTGCCATCCCACATTTGTTGCATATGAATGTTCACCTTATGAATTTTTGTCCCTTTATCTGAACTGCCAAATCTAATGACACACCACCCACTTGAAAGGATCTCGACAATTTCTCCCACTCGCCAACAAGGCGGATCAGATATTTCAACCATATTACCGGCCATCATACTTTCTCCATCTCCAAGGGGAGTACATAATGGCCGAAGATCTTCATAGCTCACAGCATCAACAATCCGATCCCCATCTTTGTTAAGAAGTTTCTCATATCTTACACAATATGTGCGACCATATTTTGAAATGATCTTTGCAGTCCACCAAGAACCAAATGCCAACTCTTCACTTCTCCATACCTCAACCATGTTACCTTCCTCGAATTCCATTACTTTCAGGACCTCACACCTGTATATTAAAAAGAAAGCAGTAGTTATTTCCAACGTCATAAAAACCATATTGACCCTTTATTGATGGGGTTTGAACTTTGAAACACCCAAACACCACCAATATCGCATGATATAGTACAATACTGTTTTTTCCGTTAGTTAAAGTTTTGAAATTATAAAAAATTAAAAATAAACAAGACTCATATACGTTTTGTTTTGTAATTTTGGCAGGAAAATCATTTGGGAAGAAAGTAAACTTGGATCTCAATAAATGGTACGATGCTAGAGACTAGTTTAGGCTTGTTTTAGGGAGCTTGGATTTTATAGGAAATGTGATTCTGTGAGGGGTAAAAGGAGGGGGCTTGGATTTTATAGAAAATATGATTTTTCAAGAAGAGTTGATGCACAAAAACTAGGGGTGTACAAGAGGTTTAAGGAAGAAAGAGAGCTTGGAAATAAGCACTCGTTTGGGGTTTTAAAACTCTGTTTCCCAATGACAATGTTTCAAATAAAAAACATATGTATCACACAATAACTGTACGACATGACATGGCACTGTATTGTATGATACAGGCTGATGGACCAATACAACCTGATACTCAATGTAATAGGCTACTATACTATATAATGTATGATACTGTATGATATTTACAACATTGGTTACTTCTCTTGTTACAAAAGCACTAAGCTGATCAGTAGAGAATATGACAAACAGAAAAAAGTTCAGACAGTTCTAGGTAAACAGACTTTTGCCTAACAATACTCTGAATAAAAAAGAAACATCATCTTTTCATTTACTAAAACAAGCAAGAGGAATATGCATGGCACGTTAACAAACATTAACAGGAGAAAACAAGTTGAGCTCTGACACGAAGCCCAGGACAACAATGTTGAATTAAAAAATTTAGTCCTTGAACTTTCTCAAGTAGAATTTGAATGACAATCTTGACTCTGGAGACGTTATTGACATGAATAAGTTTCAGTGTGTGACTGGATGCATCATGGGCCATGATTTAAAATTATTTCATTGAAGAAGATGGACAGAGTTTGGAGGATAAACCACTTATGCATGAAAGATGAGGTCATAGACATGCATTGTTTGTGATGTAGCCTAACACCTTCTCTTCTAGAAAACCTGATCAGAAACTAATATATTCCTTGATTGATTTTGGCAAAATGAACATTAGATTAATGAACAAGAACTTGAATGTTGGCATCCCAGGAGAGTATGCAATGAACGCAAGTAAAACTCAAATCCAAATCTCAATTGGTAACTGAAAAAAGAAAATGCAAGCATAAAAATTAATGATCCCGAAAACAAAAAAGTCAAACGTTTATGACCCCCAAAGGTCAACAACTTCTAGTTACGTATTAGAGAAATTCATGTCTTTCATCTTCTATCCGGGATAGTCACCTATACATATTTCTCCACTCCATGTTCAAATTACGAAAGGCACGTAATTCAGTTTCCCACAAGTTCCTGTGAAACGACAAAACTTCGAAGGTCCAAAGTTTGTAAAGAAGTAACTGAAACTTTCAGACAGTAGAAGTCTAGGAAAACCTCTGCGAATGAACAAGTTTCACAACTCTGACAAAAAACCCGAGAGACTAAACTTTTTCTTCTCAACTAGTTTCGGAGACTTGAATGAAAACAAAAAAAGAACTTCTGAAAGTCATCCAAATATGAAATCTTTTCCATGGAAATTCTCTACAATGACTGCATTCTCTTCACAACAATGAAAAGTAACAAAGAAAGGATTTACATTCACTAATGAACAAATTCAGAAAGCAATCATTCCATGAGGGAAAACAGTGACTAAATTTATGATAATGCTAAGTACAAATCATCAAGGTTACTGCAAAGAAAACATATATTGAAGAAATCGCACAAATTCAGAAACAAAATAAGCAATCAGAGAGAGAGAGAGAGAGACCTGTCTGTCAGATGATCGCGATACGATCGAAAGGAAAACGATCGACGAGCAATCGCCAAATCCAGCCCTCGCCTTCTGCTGTTTTTTTGAATGCTCACCACCAAAAATAGGATTCCTGCATCTATGTGGGATCCTGTAAAAAGGGTTGGATTCGGGTCGGGAATAACCGGATCTGTACGGACTGTACAATTCCAACGAGGAATCCATATCCAATTAAACAATTACCTTAGTAAGATCCGCTATCAAACTCGGATCCCAAAACATGATCCTGCATGGATCTGAATCAGATCTCAAAATATACGAATCATACACATATAGTTCACTTTTTTGTTCATTGTGAGATAGTTTCTGACCTTTTTTAATTAAACAAGTGTTTGTTTATTCAAATGTCCAACAGGAGCCAGGTTTGACCCGGCTCTTGTTTGTTTCCCATAGTGGCTCCCAAGCCAAATTTGGTCCGGATTGGGGTCTCATAATGAACTTCTAGTTTCCAAGTTTAGCTGCTTCTTTTCTCTTTGGATCACAACGAGGAGTCTGCAGCTATTGCATATTGACCTGTTGTGAGTCGAGTCCCCTGCCAGGTGCGTTAATGCCGTTCACTTTGAAAATTGTCGGTTCTAGTTTGCCTGAAACCATGAACCAGATTCCATCATCTTCTAGTTCCGGTTCGTAACCGGCCATTCCCTTTCGAACAAAGAACATGGAAAAAAAAACAGAAAACTCTGAAAAGAAACGCTTGAAAAACCTTATAAAAGGAGCCGAACCAATGGTTTAAACCACTGGTTCTGGTCCGATCCCGTGGAATTGTTGATGGTTTTCTGTCGTTTCCGGCTTCATTCAGGTCAATTCAAACGAGCAGTCTGGTTCTAAACCGGATACGTCTAAATGCTTGTATTTTGATATTATATTTTTGGGGTTACCAACATGATGTTAGGCAGACCCCATGACCTGTACAAAACGAATGATATATCAATTATTTTAATTGAAGGACGCCAGTCCGAGGCAAAACTTACCTCACAGAGCACACACGACAGCCATTCTGGTGGCATTTGCATAAGGGTGGCTAAAATTGAGCATCTTTTGGCTAATGAATTTGTTGATTTCATGTGCATATACTTTAATAAATAAGACAAAACTTGTTGATCGTCATACTTGTAAAACTTTCGCGAACTGGTTGTTCGTGTAGGGCCGTACTCCGGTGAGTTGCGGGCGACATTGGAGAACCTTTCGGACTCACAAAATGAATCATTAGACCCAAGAACTATATATATATCAGAAAATTTCATAGGTATCCTGTGATTTTTAAAATTCTACGCATTAAGACCTTAATTTCTTAAGATTTTAAGAGGGGCATGACGCCTCATCATTAATGAACTAGGCACCTAATATTTCAATTGTTAATGAAACAAAGACGTCGTAGTTGACAATATTAGTTTTTTTTAGGCTCTTATTTGATTAACAATGAAAACCTTAAGTTTTTATTTGATTGACGAAGAAAATATCGTGTCTTTCTTAAAAAATAAAGCTAAATTTTTGAAAAGTAAAAATGAGAAAACCATGTGATAGTTTTGCGAAATTATATATATAACAATAAAACCTTATAT
Source organism: Brasenia schreberi (assembly GCA_036023115.1). Classification (NCBI taxonomy): domain Eukaryota; kingdom Viridiplantae; phylum Streptophyta; class Magnoliopsida; order Nymphaeales; family Cabombaceae; genus Brasenia; species Brasenia schreberi. Next base: position 14,826,057 of record JAYKKT010000081.1, on the reverse strand, counting down.
CCTTTTAAGCGTTAAATGCTAATATGATAAAATATTGAGCTTGATAGAGTCGAAGAACCCAATGTAATCCAAAGAATGGAAGTCTAAAAGCCTGCTTACCAGGTCAAGTCAGATTTGGGTGACCAAGTTATGGTCTTTGGAAAGGGTTTGAGCATGGAAGCTTGGTTAGTCAACTATAATTAATTTATGACAATGATGGCTTCGTAACTCCTATAGTCAAATGTTGAATTTAACAGTTTTTCTTGGAATGGATTCGAAACAATGACTATCAAGCAAATCCGAAAACACAGCAAAAATGTGTTTTTTTTTACACAATCACAGGTTATATTCATCAAGAAAGACCAACACAAATCTTTTTTTGACACAATAGGGAGGCTTAGACAGGGCCCTTTCCGGTTTTTCTAGAACGAGGAACTGGAACCAAAGTGACATCAGGTTGGTTCTAGTTTGAGTCTTAAACCATTTGGAATCTGAAAAAATATTAATATTTTTAAAAAATAAAAAAATGTATTTTGCAGTTTGAAACCATGGGTTCTGGAATTGGCCAAGTTCCGGTTCCATAGCGAAAAACAAACACAAATACTTTAACGCTAAATCCAAATACATTTTGTGACCTTTTAGTGGTGCATATGTTTTCCAACTAACCTTGTGGGTTGGCATTCTCGGAGCCAAGCGAATGGAACAAAGGGTCAGGCCGGTTGGGGTGGGTGCAACCGATTTGCCTTCAGGGAAAATTATGCTGAACCGGTTCATGGGTCTAAGGGTTCGAAATCTGCACCGAACCACATGACTTCGTGAACCCGAACCCGCCCTACTCTCACCTGCACATACCTCTTTCTTTCGAAAAGAAAACTAGGTAGATATCAATCACTACAACTACTTTCTTATACAATTTCTTCAAAAAATAAATCATACGTTTTCAGTTCCAGTTCATAGTTAAAAAGAACATTAAATCACAATCAAGACAACAAAATCTGAGTACTTAATTGAGAAATTAAAACATAAACGAGACAAGTTAACAATAAAAAAACAACATTTAATTTATTGGGGATGGAGGAAGAACGGTTGTGACCACATGTTTGAGTGAAAAAAGGAAATTAATTTAGTTTAGGGTTCATTTTAAGAACATAACCTGTTATATTTATAATTACTCCGGAGTAAGTTGAGCAGGGTCAATCCTAAACCTGACCACGACCACCATGAAAAAAGTTAACAATCACATTTTCTTTACGTTTCCATCATTCATTTTCTTTTAGAATCTTGTATTTATTAACTCTAAATATCTTTCTTCAATTGAGTTAAATGCTTGCATGACACATGATCGGGTTCTATGGAAACAAAGAATCTATGTAGACAACACCATCTAGTATGGGAAAAATGCATAGTTGTTATTGTTGTTTATCCTTTTTCAACATTTCTGTCTACAAAGATTGCACCATACCTGTCACCTCACCTTTCTAACCAAAATAAACAAATCCCTCAAATGATGTCATAATTAAAAGTCGCTTTTCTACTTTTCTCGATAAATTTCCTATAATAAGTTATCACTTTTAAGATTAACAAGTCATGTTTTATAGTTTTATTTGAAACAATTACTTTCCGAAACACACTTTAATTTTTCTTTTTCTCTAAAATAACTGTTGAATCTATCCTTGAAATGAATGGTTGAGATGATAAAACAAAAAGCATAATCTAAAGTATAAAAGTAAAATCTCTGTTATTAGTCATGAAGATCGAACAAAAAATATATATATATATGAAATTCTTTGGAAATGACCTCCAAGTATGGTTCTTGATCATGATTGGAAATTTCTCAACTAGTTGCCGACCATTCCTTAGTGACAAAATTTCACTTTCCCTCGTTTAATTGGCTAATGGGATATGCGCGCACAGCATATGGCATTAATTTTGTGACATCGTCCATCGTCAACCATCGCTTTCAATATATATTTTTTCTTTAAACATGCAGTCTAGATGACCAGTCTTTATTAATTTGATTTAGCCCACCTAGTGAACTCTCCCATGAGCTGCTGCGCATCAACCACCGAAGTAATTTATCAATCTTTAGACTTTGAAGGTCTTGAAGAACAACTATTTGGCAGTCAACTACGTACTAAGCTTATTAACAATTTGATAACGATAAAAACTGGTTCGTCAGATGACCTAGCAACCAGGCTTTAGATACATCTCAACAGTTTGCATAAGTTTAGTTGTACATTCTATTGTATTTTTGAACTTGCCTTTGACGCCAGGAACCTGTGAAGCAAGGAAGCTTTACACCAAGAGGCCTTAACCAAGGTTAGAAGAAGTTTGAACCATACCCATCTGTGGCCAATGAAGATTTTCCTTTTGTCAACTTTAGGAAAAGTGGGTTTATATTTTGGTTCCAGTAGGAAAAACTTTTCCAAGATTTGAAAATCAAGTTACATTGCGTGATTCAGATTCTGGAACCAATCGCTTCTAACCAGAGAAATCATGAAATATGATCCACATATGTTTCATCTTCTTCAAGATGTCTTTGCACTCTTAGCATAGCAAGGACTACACAGGTTTGGCATCTCTATCAATGATCGTGTCACTAGCTGCTATACCAGGTAGAAGTGAAGGGATTTAATTTCATGATCTAATCCAGTAAGCCGCGGATCCACTCATGGGTGAGGTGAGACAACTTCATTACTCAAAACTAGACCAGCAACCGAGGATTTCTATACAAGCGGTCTAAATTTTTGAAAAGTTATATGGACGGCATAACCTGCATATGGTTTTCCGGCGTACATGTCTCGGTTGGAAGATGAGCCATTTGAGGATCAGGGTTCACTCTTTTGGGGCCAAGCCCATGTCATCCATCTTTATTTTTCTTTTCTTCTGAAGTTCCAAATGCGTGTTAAGTGGGGGCCCCAACCTATGGTTGTCATAGAAGGCGAGGTTGCAAGTAATCAGCAGCAGTCCCACCAGTCACAGGCTGAAGAAGCAGAAAACTTTTAGGTATATATATATATATATATATTGATAATTGGGGGTTCCAACCTAAGATTGTCATAGAAGGTGCAAGTAATCAACAACAGTCCCACAATGACAGGCTGAAGAAGCTGAAAACAACTTCTAGGTAGAATATATATACATACATATATATATATATATATTATACATATATACAATGTGTATATATACGTACATATAGATAGATAGACATACATATATGTATACACATATACATGTACTTTCCTCCATGTAAGGGATCACCCTTACATGGCCGGTCCCAAGACCCAAAAAGAAGGAGGGTTGTGTTAGGCTTTTGATAGCTAACATAAAATTTTATCGAATTTATTTACCATGTATTCTTGACATTATGAGCATTTTGCTCGGACATTCTTTTTTAGCGACGTAATGCACAACCTGAACGCAGTGAAAAGTAAGCAAGGGCCTCCATGTTTTTGCCCAAATATAGTGAATAAATTGCATAGAGGGTTACCACATCATGGATGAATATGGGTAAAGAAATTAGTCTTGCTACATTACTGCCTGAATGCATTAAATAAATTATAGATAGGGTTTTCGTATTTTGAGCATGGATGGATAAAGCGGGTAAAAAAAGTTAGTCCCAAATAATAATGTTTCCATTGGTACTTAGAATATCGAAACTTTAGCTGGTAAGCTAATAAAGGTAGTAGATATAATGATGAGGAGAAAGATTTATATTCTATATTTACATAAGAGATTGAAAATATATATTTTATATTATGGTATTTAGGAAAGTAAAAGACACGAAATGGAGTTGGTATTATTGTATAAAAATTTAAAGAATAGTGTAGTGAACATACAATAGTATATTGACCAAATTATAATGGTAAAATTAGTATTAAGAGTGGAGGCTTTGAATATGTCTTGTACTTATGTATCCCAAGTATGACTAGAAGATAGCATAAACTAGATAAGATAATTCAAAGAATTTCATAAAGAAAGATGATTTGTTTGAGAGGAAATCTAAATGGACGTGTGGGTAAAGTGACATTAGGATACCAAAGGTATTCATGAAACTATAGTTTTAAGAATTTAAGTGAGATAAGTGAAGAAATTTTAAAATTTTCTATAGCCAATATAAATTTCAAAAAGAAAGATAAATATTTAATTACTTATAAGAGTGGCTTATCACAAATACAAATTGATTCTTTTGTCTATGAGAGAAAAGATAGATCCTATAGTAAGGATTGCAAATAATTCTAGGCGAAAGCTTAATTACCTAACATCGACTTTGAGTTATTTGCTAGTATGAAAGTGAACAAAGAGTTAAAGAGAACATAGAGCTACTAAGTGATGAAACCTCAAAGATGAGAAAGAAGACAAATTTAAGTAGAAATCTCATTATATATTCGACTTTTCTTTGAATGACCATACATCTATCTCAACATCTTCATTTCTTTCACGCGCAACATTTATATATGTTCATGCTTAACTACCAATACTCAAGTCCATATAACACAATAGGTTTAATTGTTGCTCTATTATATTGACCTTTCACCTTTAATGACATCTTGTTTTACATAAAATACATAACACACGTCTCCATTTTGACACTACATTAATTCTATGCGTAATATCCTCATCAATTTTAGTATAACTTTGAAAGCTTACTCTAGGTACTTAAATATTTTCTTAAAAGGGATGAAATATGTGTCAACCTTAATTTCTAGATCATCTTGAGTAACCAAATGATCAAACTTGTATTCTATATATATTGTCTTGGTTCTACTATCAAAAGCCTTTACTTTAACATTGGTTCCAATTTCTTATTAAAATTTTTCTTTGACTCATCTACTAACACAATTTTATCTGCAAATAATGTATACAAAGACACTTTATAGACTTAAAGTTGATCGTTGATATAATCTAACATTAACTTTAAAGAGATCGATATTTTCCTCACGAGTCATCACAAATGTTTGTGCATCATGATACATGTCTCTTATAAGAATGATGCATGCTAATAGGATACTTCTCTTTTTTCAAGGCTCGCCAAAAAATATCTCTTGGTACCATAACATAAGTTTTTCTAAATCAATAAATATCATATGAATATTCTCCTTTGCTCTAAAATATTTTATTAGTCGTCTCGATAAGTGAATACCTCAATTACAGTCTCTCTAACATGAATCTAAATTGGTTCTCTATTATACTCGATACTTGTCTCAAATATATTCAATAATTTTTCTCATAATTTCATAGCATGCTAATAAACTTGATATCATGATAATTCATACAATTTTTAATATCTTTATTGTTCTTATATATGGGTATAACTGCCCTTTTTCTTCATTCCTTGTATATCTTTTGATTTTCCTATATTTTATTAAATAATCTTGTAAGTCAAGTGAGACCCGTCTTGAACTAATTGATCCATCTTGAACTCAAACAAACTCACTTCATCCTCTTATGATAAGTTCGTCACATTATGTAGATCCCCATGCACACCCAACGCCTATCTATCTATCTATATTCACACACACACATGTGGTCATATGCCGAGATAAAGGAAGGTTTAGTTGGTGGAACCCATATGGAAAACAATCTTATTTTGACTTGCTCACATAGTGAGAATAGATAATGACATATTCTGACTATTGAACAACCAAAAGTAAAATTGTTTAATAGTTGAAATTAATTATTAAGCAGTTCACACAGTTGTAGATTTATTTGAAAGTCGGAATATGGTCTACAACAACCCAAAAAACTTTCATAGTGTATGAGAACAATTTCTCTTCTTTCTCTTTCTCTTTCCCACGTGTATACACTCTTGCCTCTTGCCCGTCCTCGATTTCTCTCTTATTCTATGTGTGGTTTTCTCTGGAACCTTTACAATTGCTTTCTCCAATATCTCTCTCTCTTTAGTGAATGAAAGTTTCTTATCAACTCCTCTTCAAATCCCAGTTTACTAGAGTTTAATGGTCATAAAGCTTTTTTCCCCTTCTTCCCTTTGAAAAGTATATCAATTCATTCACTACAAGTATGTTATTTTTTATAGACTCTCCTTGTATAAATGCACTCTAGGTCTTCTATAGGATATGATGGAGGATGATTTTCACTTTGCTGGCCAAGATCTTGCATAGAGGACAGTACACAATGTTATTACCCTATATTGCTCGAGTGATTCAAAACTTGAGACCTTAGGAATCAATTATGATTAGTTTAGTTAATGCATTCCAAGTTGTCTATGGTTTAGGTGGTTCAGGACTCCCTTGATAATGTTCTTGCTTATAAGATCCAAGAACTTGTGAAAGAACAAAGTTAACACTTTCCCCAAGTCTTGTAGCCATGCAGGGAGTCTATATGTTTAACAGCTTCAAGCACCTCCAATCTTTTGAATTGTGAAACTAAGAAGCTATTTATATTGCTTGTAACTTTTGGATTTATTACAACTAATTCCTATTGAATATTGATTGGTTTGTTAGTCTCGAATAGGTCCATGAAAAAGTTTTTTAGAGCATAATATTTTAATGTTTAATGTTTAGAGCAAAATACCCCATCTATATTTTAATGTTTAATGTTAGTCTCAAGTCATAATATTTTAATACAGATAGTCTCCAACATTTTTCACAACCATTTTATATTTTAATGTTTAGAGCAAAATACCCCATCTATATAATTCTAACCTTATGCTTGTTTTGTTGTCATTAGTTATAAATTATCATTTGTTGTTCTATGTTATTCTACTCTTATTTTATGTTATTTTGAGATTATCTGTCTCAGTGTATTAGTAAATCATTATGCAATGATAAATCTTGATATTGCATAGAAACCTGTAGTCTTCTTGTTGAATAATTTGCCATTGTCCTTGAATAGAAATCTTTGGAGTTAGTTTATGATTTTTTACTGAGTTATTAAATCTTTGACATGCATTATGAGATATTATAGATGCATTTAGCATTGGTTATGGACTGGTGTGGTGTTGGAATAGAAAGGTTTTGTGTCATTGATTTCTTATCTTATCTAACATGCATAAAGAAGATAATTTACAAGAAAGATCTAGTCTATTGAGACTTGAAACCTTTGGCTGCCCTTTGTGTAGAGATTTGTAATACTATATGATGTTTTAACATCATATCACATAATATTCAAAGCTTAAACAAATTTTCTATTTTTTGGTCTATGACATTAATTCTAGAATGCATCCTTATCAATTTTCATTTGAATAGGAATCAAATAGTTCTTTTAAGATTAAGTTTTATTAAATTCATAATCTAGTTTGAGCAAAATTTCTGGTTTGGTTTCATATAATAAGAAATAGTATCATGAGGGCTCTTAGCTGTGTTGTAAGTTCATGAATAAACATTATTTTCATTTTTTGGGCTCTTGGTGAAGGACAAACACAAATTTATATTTTTCATTATATAGTTAATTGATGACTATGACTTATGATTGTATCAATATTGTAGATGAAAATCATAGATGTCTATTATTTGTTAGATAGAAGTTGGATTTATAGGCATACAACTAGGGGTGAACGTATAAATGATTGTAGTTATCAAGCAAGAGTTGAATGTCTTTGTTCATTATGCCGTGACAAATGCTCAAGGTAGAGATTGTGGGAGAGAATCTATTTTCCTTTTTTTAAATACCATAATAGAGGATTTAAAATATTGGAACTAGTAAGAAATTTCATGATTTTACTTAGAACTATACAATATGGATGTTTCATAGTTAGGGATATGATAAACTTGATATAAGATGACTATGATAGGGAATCAACTAAGATTGAAAAATGTTTAAAAATACAACAAGCCCCACTATGCTTAGGATGTATAGAGTACTTATTGTTTGTAGTACATTTGTTTGAGATCAAAAGTATACATAGTATTTCGATTAAGACAATTCATGACTTGGTAGAAGTGTTTAAGGGCATAACTTTAGAAGGTAATTTTGTTCTAGGATGTTTGTATAATGCTACGAAGTTGGTAATAGATTTTGGTATGAATTATGACACAATATATGCACATCATAATAAATATATCTTGTAAAGAGGTAAACATGATCATGTAGATAGATGCCCTAACCAAGAATAAAATTTGTTGAGATGAAAATCTACATATTGGTATGATGTAGAAGAACATGTCTTTCAAGATAGTCCAACACTTTCCACTAATACCAAGGCTTAGATGTTGTTTAGATCAAGCAAGACTTATAGAGTTCATAAGTTAACAATATGAGTCATCTTACACATTCAAAAGCATGGAGACACTTTGATGAAGTGCATCCATTGCCTTCATTAGAGCTCTGAAACATGCGATGGCCTTGCAAGTCATAGGTTTAATCCATTTAGAATTTCATGTGAAAGTAGTTGTAGTTGCTAACAAGTCATGTTAGTGTCATATAATTTGCCTCTTTAGATATCTATTAATTAACCATTTATTACAACATCCTTGCTTACAGATGGTTAAGGTCACCTATGCATAATATTGATATCTATCTCCAACCATTTTTCCTACTTCAATATTTGACCTATTGAGTTCTTTATATAGGATTTGTAAGATAATCTTGCAAAGAATATCCTAATGATGGTGCAAATATAATTCAACAAAAGCTACATGAAGATTTCAAAAATTGGTTTAGAGATTATGTAAATATATTATGTGATATTAATATAATCTGTGATTAGTTAATTTATTTGAATATAATTTGGGACCACTACTTATATATATGCACATGTAAGTACTAATAAAGTTCCTTAGGATAATTATTCATTTGGTATAGGGCCTTCAAATTCTGTTGCATGATATAAATGATTTTATACCTATATTTATAAATTAGATGTTCGAGCACTACAAAGTTTTTGACAAACACAAAATAGTGGTGTTGTAACAATAGGTAGACCAAGATGCATGTATTATAGAGTTTTAAAAAATATTGTTGAAGTTTGGCATTTGTCTAAACCTTCTATGTTTTTGTTTAAGTGTTTTTGGTATGATATGAAAGTTGGATGAGAAGTAGATGAAATGAAGTTAATGTCAGTATGTACCTAAGCAATGATATTATGATGAGTCATATACTTTTATGATATTTTTATGGCAAGCAATTCAAGTATCGTATTGAAGAGATCAAAGTAGACAATAGATTTTTGGTACACTCAATGGGACATTGGAGAGAGAATTCTAATATGGCTTTTGATTCACCCTTGTGGAAAGAAACTCTTCTTTCATGGATAGAAAGATAACGAGACAAGTTTAAGACCTCATTGTTGATGGTGAAAACATGAGTAATGTATCTTGCTCCTCAAACAAAAGTGGATCCTACATGATTTCACTCGAAATTGATATCAATGGGAAAACCATGTTTAGAGTCCACATTATCAAGCTGGAACTTTCTCCAACTCTCAAGGTGTAACTTGAGTAGGCTTTATTAGAAGCTATAAGTATCCTATCACATCATTGCAAGGACATCTATGGTAGATGGTACAAAATGAGTCTAATACTTCCTTAGAAAGGACTTCAAGAATTAAAATGAGGTGCACGTTTTTCATTTAATGACTATTGGGAACAACATAGTAATGAGCAAACTCTAGTGGGATTAGTTGGGGGGCATATCCAGCTATTGGTAGAAACACATGCTTTAAATGTATTTGAAGTGCCTTTGTAGTATCCCATTCAATGCCCCAATCTTTAGTACAGAAACCTCTATATGTTGATATGGCTTGAACTTATGCAAACCCTTTGGTGCCTTCAGTCATGGTTGGTGATCCAAATCTGTATTTGTGCCTTAAGAAAAGTAAGCAAACCATTCTGACTACCAAGAAATCAGAGAAATGTAATTTATGAAGTAGCTTGGTCACCATGCATGTTGGTAATTATCCCCTTCAATATAAGGTGACAACCGAGGACCTAGGTGCGTGCACCCAATTGGTGTCTTGTGGAAAATCATCTAATGGATTCTAAAGAAGAGGATACAACAACGATATATCCAAGTGATATATCTGTCGAGGCAATGCACAATTACTTTGGCATGGAACGAAGCGCATTATCACTTGATGATCCCGCATGTTATAAAACTTATCTTAAGTGGGTAGATACTAGATATTCTTTTTCTTGGAGATTTAATTTTCCAAACAAAGCAATAATTAACAAAAAAGATGAGAAGTCTATTATAAAATTCAATTCTAGTGATTCTTATTTCTCCAGAAAGTAGACGTCATGAGCTTTATAGACAATCCAGAATTGGGAAAATCCACCCATAATTAATTTTTTTATGATTTCACAACTCTAGGCAGATTTCTAATAGAGTGAAGGCTGTAGGTTTTATTATGCAACTGAATATAGAAAGACCAAACTCGTAGAGGAAGCACAACTGAGAACAAAAAGAAAATTACATTGATGAAAGCAAAGGTTACAATTATGAAAACTAGGAAATATAAGAAATAAATAGATTGATTGTGATGTTTAATTGATTCCCTTTAAGGTGGACAACCACTCCTATTTATAACTTCCACTCTTGTAAATAAGTTTTTGTAACTTCCATTTGGTAGGTTCCAAATCATTCTCCACTCTTTCAAATTAGTTTATGTCACATTTTTTTGGTAGGTTCCATATAGTTCTCTACTCTTCTGTATAAGCTTTTGTAACTCATGGAGTACTTGCCCATAATTCTTAGATGGTGGAGAAGTGCCTATATGTTACTAAGCAGTACTCTTTACCATTTTTGGCGTTAACACAAGTCATAGGTAGAGTTTTTGTAAAAATATTTCTTCTTTTTACCCTTATTTCCTTCCTCGAATTGAAATAAAATTTTAGACAAGTTAAGGGTGGTGTATTGGTGCGTTATCATAAATATGTTTCTTTTTCTTTTTCATTTTCTAGTGATTGAAACTATTTCACTAATATTACTAAATCAACTTTATGCAATTGAACGAATTGTGACTCATTTATTAACACAAAGTAATGTTGGTATCCTGTCCAATTGTTCATTTGAGCTGCCCAAAGCACTTTACGATAAGCTAAAACTTATGCGAACAATGAATTCTTTGTGAAAACAAGGATGACACCATCAGTTGTTTTGGTTATATGAGTTAGTTGAAGACCTAACTGTCTTTAAATTTGAAAACTGAAATTGAATCAAATTTTATAAATACTTAACCAAACTGAATTGAATTATTTTGGATGGTTAAATTCATCTGTTGGGTTTGGGCTCCATGTATATGTGCATGTATAGACTCACAAACACAGATGCATGTGTGTTTGTACGTACCCATATATATATACAACCCTAAAAAAATTCACTTAAAAAAAGAGTCAATTTTCAACATGCTCACATAATATATATATAGTTACGATACAACATCATCGCTAGATACATGTGCATGCCTATATGTATATACAACCCTAAAAAAAATTCACTTAAAAAAGGAGTCAATTTACAACATGCTCATAATATATATATATATATATATATATATATATATATATATATATATATATATATATATATATATAGATAGATAGATATATAGTTACGATACAACATCATCGCATTGGGTGTTAGAATGAGAAGCTATAATTTTCTAAAGTGACAAAGGTATTGATGCATTCATGTAATAAGGATTCACATAATGAAAGTAGAATTGTTCAATAACCAACTTTGTAGTTCATCATCTATTAATGCATTTTAGAATCTTCAAATTAGGGGTGTTCATGGGTGGGGATCCCTTGCTCCCCACAGGGCCTTGCCCTGAATGAAGCAAATTTGAGGCCCCATTTACATTCTGGGTCTCCACCTCGTGGCCCTGAGGACCCACCTCATGGACCCTAGGTCATGGACTTGCTTTCAAAATCCATATTGATAGATTATTTTTTATCCAAGGCAGTCCACATATATTTCATTGTCATAGAAGGAGAATAACTATATGTGACGTTCGACAGTACCAATAAGATACAACAATAGAACAAGGTGTCTTTCTCCTTCCACTCAGTGATTTTATCTAAGCTTGTAGGGTTAATATCATCTTGTAGGAGAAAATCTAACTCAATAAATGTATGCACTATAACATAGTCAACCAAATTTCCATACATTGTTGCTAGTGTTTAAATTTGGGGTCGATAAACTTTTTGGCGTCAAGGTCAAATTGACCTTCCGTCGGAGGATTGCAAATGATGATGACATGTTTACTACAGATAACAATTTCTCTAAGATTGTTTTGAATAAACATAGGTTAACATGCATAAAAAAAGAATATCCAACAATCATAAACATGTTGATTTCACCAATAGCCATAGATCCAAAGAAAGCCATGACAAATAGTGTCGACTTGCCTTCCCAATATTAAGTATGCATGGGTTCCTATGCTTTTTTTAGAATAAAATGTACAAATGGCTGGTGCACGCACCTTAGATCAAAACAAAGAGAGATGGAAAACATAGAGAGGAGAAGAGCGGGAGAAGAGAGAGTGTGAGAGTGCTAACTGTAAATTAGAAAAGCACAAATCCCACTTTATAACAAAACATGATGGATCGGATCCCGAATTCGATCCAAATGATGTACTTTTCAATCTTGTAACTGTTCCCATATAGAAACCATTTGACCATTAGGTCAAATTTTTTTATGCAAAAAGATAGACCGAAGACAATTCTTAAACTTAGACCCAGGACTGACACACGTGTGCGTGCGCATGTGTGGTGATGCATGTCCTTCCCAAGCTCTTTAAACTAAGGCTTATAAGTTTCCATCAATATAAAATGACATATGGATTTGTTCTACTCATCGATATGGGATTAAACTTTTGTAGAATGAGAAAGCTTATGTATAATAGAAGAGCCAATGATGGTTTCATTCATGCCCAACTTATGTTGTTTGAAATTATTCAACATCCATTTGACCTCATGCAATTCTTTTATAACAAACCTACCAAAAAATTTCTTATTTGTAGCATCCTCCATCATGTACCTCTTTTCAAGTTTGTCTCATAGGTCATTTGTAAATGCCGATATTCGGTAGGTGCTAAATAAGGTCTTTAACTTATCATTAAGGATGTAATAAATGAAAATGTAATCATTTGTCTCACCTTTATCATTTATGGGTTTCTTCAAGGGTCTCATTCTCCTTCTTAGTTCTTGATGTAGTGAGAATATATATGACTTTCAAAGTGGTAAAAAGGAACTACATCTTCTTTTTCTACAATAAGAGTTTTCTACCATAAAACATTTCCAACTTAATAAAGTCGAGTGTCATCTTTTGAAGGAAAATAGTCATTTTAAGAAAAGTAAAACTAAAGCTTGTTGGTATTGAATTCTTGTAAATGACACAATTTCTTCGGTGGTTAGCACTAGGGAGATTAAACTAAAACCCTAAAAAGAATATGATAGCACTATTCTTCGAATCATGATAAACATTAACCTTTAGATTTATTTTCTATCACTAGTATCAAATAACTGAATGCAATGAACCTCGACAAATACCTTCAAGATACAACAAAGATTCTTGGTTCGTATTGTACGAATGTAATTGAGTCTTTGACACATTGATAAAACAAAAATGATGATGTTTTAAATCTAATTACCACTGCAATAGGACTTGCAAGCTCTCTTGAAAAATAAAGTGCACCATAGGAAAAAGTTGGATGAATCTTGTTCACAGTACCACTATATATAGACATGGTGAAGATATAACTCATTATATGCTAGTAATGAGCATAATTGTCATCAAGAAGGTGACTCTAAATGTCATAACATGTTTGGTAAATACATACAAGTTACAACCACTATAAGTGCTACTAATGAACACAATTATCACTCAAACAAGTGAATCTTAATGCTAAAATATAATTGTTAAATGCTCTTGAGTTACAACCACTATATGTATTACTAATGAGCATAATTATCACTCAAGTAAATGACTTTAATATAAAAATATGACTACAAAATGTTTCTAATTACAACCAATAAATGTGCTACTAATGAGCAAATTTATCACTCTAAGTAAGTGGCCCTTAGTGCCACAACATGGTTGCAACCATAACCTTTTTGATATTTTAAAAATCACCTAATATGAAGTCCGAGAATGAGGTTTTCTTTGACTCTATTTAGTGGTTGTCTTTTAATTTTATAAATTATTTAGTCTTTATATTGATAATTGGTGATAAGGTTGTTCTTAGTTCTACTAGTTTCTTTGACTCAAACTACTTATCATTACAGTAACAAGATCTTTTTCTTTAATTGTGTTTTATTGTAGTTTTTTTCTTTGGGATCCAAAAATCGGCTCAGGGTTGTATCAATTTTGCTATCCCTACTTTTGAGTAGAGCCTTGCAGTTGACATCTACCCATGAGACCCATTTTGCTTCAAATCCAAGTTCAGATCCATGTATAGGAAGACTTCCACCATATGCATAGCACGACACATATCTTGTCTATCATGAAGGCATATCCACATCCTTTCTCCCAATAAAATGCTAAGTAAGGAGAATAATCATTTTACGTGGCACAAATGGATCAATCTTCTAGAATACATAAGATGTTTAATGTTAATATTTGAATTGGTGTTCGTCTTACAATCTTGTTTTAGAGATTCTTCTAAGCTTTGACAATTGAGAATCTCATTTAAATTTTGATGGTCTCAAATCGATGAGGGAAGATTGAAGGGCTTACCAAAAAACAATCACTCAAATGGATATGATGTATTTTTGGTGAGCAAGCATAACAAGTTCTTGTATAGAGTCTTTGTTAGATCACAACGTCCTTTTGAGTTGACACGTTTCAATATATGTGGACCTATCAAGCAATCTTTGCTTGGTAATAAAAACTTTTTTTATTCATTGATGATTATTCTTGGAAAAACTTGGTTGTATTTATTGAAGGAGAGATTGGAGGTATTTGAAACCTCCAACAAGTTAAAGGCCATCATGGAAAAACAAATCGGCTACCAAGTAAAAGCTCTTGAGTTTGACAGAGGTAGAGAGTTTACTTCCAAAGAATTTACAACATTTTTTGAGAAGACAACGGTTCCAAAATCCCCACAATGACGTGGTTTACCTAAATGGAAAAACCAGTCCATTCTCAACATGATATAGAATATATTGAAGTGCAAAAATATGCCTAAAGAATTTTTGAATGGAAGCACCTGCTTATGCTCTCTACTTGATAAATCGGAATCAAAGTAAAAGTATTCATAGCAAAACACCGCAAGAGATGTAGAGTGGTTTCTAGTCAAGTTTTTGTAAACATCGCACATACATGTGGTGGATGAGTAAAACGCTACACTTCATGATAAAACTAAAAGATATGTGTTTAATGGTTATGATCAAAGTTATGAAGGCTGCAAAACATACAATCCTCTTAATGGAAAACAAATATTAGTGGGGATGTACAATTTGATTAGGAAAATTATGGAAATTGATATTTGAAAAAAAGAATATACTTCCATTTTGTTCTTTAATGACGAAAATATGCAGCCAATTCACTTCTTCCCAAGGCCCCTACGATGTCTCCGGACACCCTAATGTTGCCATCAACCACCACATCGTGGTTGAGGAATTTTAACCCAATTCCCTTTCAAAGTTCATGTGATCCATGTTATCCTATGGGCCTCCCGTGCCTATTAGGATCAACTAATCCATGTACAAGTGCCTTTCACATGGAACCTTTCCCTTCTTCGGCCTTAGAGTTCTCATTTGAATATTTGCTACTACCACCATGATCTGCATCGGCAACCATTCTGCCCAGCCTTGTGGACCGAGTTTTGCAATGACCGTCACACCCTCGTACTCATCGAGGCTTGGCAATTGCCTTGATGGTCTGGTGTGGGTCATGCACTTTAGCAACATCCATTTTTGGGCTAGTTGATTCAGTGGGTGAGTTGTTACACACTCCTTTGTGTGGTCTAGGCTAGCGCATAATTAGGCACTGTAACCATACTTCCGATTCATCCCACATTGCCAATTCTACTTAGCAAAAATGACCCACCTGCAGCTCTTGATTCTGTCACGGCTCAATGGAGCAGTCGCAACATCCTACCCATTTAAAGTTTGAGAATAGGTTGAGGGCAGTGCGCCCCCAATGTCTCTAATCATTGGCTTTACCTGAAAGAACAGTCTCCAGCTCTATCTATCCCAAGGAAAACCTCGGAGGGAACCAACTGCTAGATGGTTTGATTAGTCTTTCGTTCCTATACCAAGGTGAGACGAACGATTTGCATGTCAGTATTGCTGCAAGCCTCCACCAAAGTTTTCTCTGGCTTCAACCCACTCAGGCATAGTTTGAAGAATTTTAGTGACAAGAATTTTAGATAATGGATATCGGCTTAATATCATATAATTTTGGCATTGAAGTGAATCAAAGTAAAATTTTATCTCTTAAGAAGTTTAAAATAGAATATTGGAATCCAGTTAGTGTCCTTGTTAACTGTGTGATCGTTGATACCAATTGGAGACATTAGTAGAAAAGAAGAATATCACGTAACAAGCATGTGGGAGTTTTCTTTGGGCCTTTTGCAGCAGAAATTCTATCATAAGAGAGAAATAAAAGTATAGAAGATAAGCCAGAAATTAAAGGTTTCCTATAAAGGACATGACTCAGTTCAAGATTTTCCATCATCCATAGCAACATAAGGAAAACCTATGTTGCATGGATACGGGTACGGTATCGGTACCCGGTACGGGTATGGGTACACCACTATTAAAAAACATAATAAAAAAATAAATTTACATATATATATATATATACATATACACACACATACAATTATATAGAGCATTCTATATTTTAAAGAGCATTCTAGTGTTTGAGAATAATTCTATTCTAACTATGAGAATGTCATTTATATTCTTCTTCAAAGTAAGAACAATTAAACAACAAACATACTAGAAGTCGTCAATTTTCTGCATTTTGTTCTCTTCGCAGTGCAGTCTTCCTGCATCCCATACCCCTTTCAAAGGATCGTTATGTGGTAAACACATACTTGCATAAACTCGTATTACATAGTTTACCAAACAAAATGTTTAAAGCTTGGACGGAATGAGAAAAAAATATGCACCTATTTTAAAACGGCGTACCCGTGCTTCATAGCCTTCAGGGAACTATATTCAGCATGTACTTCCAATTGATATGGCAAAGAAGGTCTATCAAGATTGGACGAATCTATCAACAACTCTTGGTGGTCTGTAGAAGAGAAACAATATAGAGATATATGGCTTATGGAGCAGATGGAGGTCTGTTTGGCTTACCTCTATCAAAAAGTTGAACTTGCAAGAGTTGTTGAGGATGGTGGTGATCCTCCTAAGTTATCCTGTCCCTTAAATGAGTTCCTCATGTAGATGAAGTAGTTTGTAATAAGTCTCTTTCTTTCTAAAAAATAAGTACTCTTTTCAGATGCATTTTATACTATATACTTTTCTTCTCATTTCAGGGAGTTTGTGAACAATGTCTAGTACATCAAAATACTCTTACCACAAGAAGTGCAGCAGATGGGAAGGCAGACTATTGGAATGAGTATAGTCACTTTCTATAGAATCAGGTCCTTAGTGTTGGGCCTTTTTGATGTATTCCTGCACATTCTGTGTTGCAAAAGACACCAAAGAAGATAAGCATGCAAGCCTTTTGATGACTATTTCCACCTCCAGTCTTTTTATCTTTTAACAAGGATACATATGACCAAAGCGAGCAATCTTTTTCTGGTCTTCCAAATGCAAAGTACTACCAGTAATAGACATATTAGACATCTAAAAATAAACAATATTTAACTATCAATAAACAAAAATAGATTCATAAGCATTAAGCAAAAAATATTGCATGATTCCTAACTAATTGGATTCAACTTGATGTTTTCTTGTATGACTAGTAAGGCCAACCAATCTCAAGATTCTAGTTGTTTTCAATAGCGTCGGAGGCTACTGAGGAAGACGATTTCCGTCAAGTTTGGGATGTGTACAAACTAGGAAGCCCATGAAAAACATGAATTCTAAGCATGACTGATGATGCACTTGAGCACAAACTAGTGAAGTATTGTTCCATAACCATTCACTTCACCTTGACCATGTCCCACTTTGGTGGCCATGCTTGCATAACAAAACCAGTGTCCAAAATATAGACTTGTAGGAATGGCTAGCTCACTTGGTTTATTTCTATCAACCATTATCTCATTACTTTAAACTCACTAACTTCATGCCACAAAAAGTTTCTCAATTCACAGTGACACTAGATAAATCAAGAGCAACGTCATTCAAGATGCAAGTCAAAATCCTATCTCTCTGTCCGCTTCTTGAGTAAAGCCAAACTATCTTAGACATTTAATTTTCAGCAACCAAACCACAACTAGGAACAAATACACCGCAACTTATTCCAAGGTTTGAAGACCAAAACACAACTACCGTGATTCTCTTAACGTTTATCAGTTTATGACATACTATTGCTAGTATTCAAACATCAGGAAGTTAGAAAAGGGAACAGGAAACAAATTTAGGGAGAATAAACCTGTTCTTTTTTCCCTCATCGGAAATCCAGTAGGCCAGCCGCCGTTCGCCGATCGCAGTCCCAACAATGAGCTGAGACACAGGATGAAAGTGATGCATGAGACGCATGAGAGAGAAATGCACAAGACACATGCAGGATTGGGGATTAGGGTACGTCAAAAGCCATTTATATTTTTTGTTTTGAATCGGTCAACCCGATCCATGTAGTATCCAGTACCAGTACATGACGCACCCAAATTTGGGTACGCATACCGATATATGCACACGCGTACCGTTATGCCATTCGTGGTATGAGTCCGTATCAGATATACCCATATGCATACCTGTACCTGGTACGTACTCGATACGGGTATGTCGCCCAAAATGGCATACCCGTGCAACATAGAGGAAAACAAAAGCAAGTTTTCAAACCAAATTTCATTGCAGAATTCTGGCCCTTATCTGCAGTTTCCCCTATAAAAGATTTATATAGATTTCTCACTTTTGTTTCCTTAAGAATTTGACTTGGGTAGCATCTATATAAACAGAGATCCTCCATTGTTGCGGGACATCGAGAAAAATCCAGAAACAATCCAAGAGCTGTCTAGCGATATCGAAAAGCAACAGAGTTTTTTCTTCTTCTGTCGACCAAGTAGGTATCGTTCTAGTGGTGTTCAGCTGATGGAACTGGCATCCAAGTTCGATGCTGATGGTGGTGCTTACCCAAGCTGGCAGCATCCAACCAAGAGGCTGGTCGAAGTGGCATCCAATCCTTGCTAAGAGTTTTGTTATTTATCAAGTAAGCAGTGTGTCTTGTCAAGATACTGAATTCATCGCCCTTGGGATTATCTTTGTGCGTCTTTTTTTCTGTATGGTATCTTTTATGATTGATATCATCTAAATCGATTTTAAAGGATATCATCCATACTATTTATTCATATTATCATCGGCACACAGTGTGGTGCTCAGGCAGAAAGATTGCTTGATCTGGAACATGGTCAGGCAGAAACTTCCCTAATTTCAATGCAAGTAAGGTGACGCCAAAACAAGGAAGTCGAGTTTTGGTTGATAAATCGCTGTGTTTTTTTAGGAGAAATTTGGGCCATTGGAAAACTGAGATTTTCAGAACGGTAGGAGAGCGGACAGAAATGCTTTTCTTGTTGCGAAATGATTACGTTGACAGTGTTCCAACATTATTGAAACTTAATCTTTTGCCAAAAGCACTAACTGGAAGTGGTGGCAGACCTAGAAAATCGTTGGGAACAGGGTGAATAGAGCATTGTTATACCGAGGGAATGAATGGTGAAATCGGAACAAAACCATGTAGTCCCCTGCTCTTGTTTCAGTGCAACTAGTTCTTGTTACATCCCATTCCCAGCTTGGTTGAGCTCCAGTTGTAGCTGCAGGACTGGTTCCGACCCGCCCATGTCTACATTGAACCTTGGGTTACAAGTTCTCATTTTGAATTTCAGGAGATTGGGTGCCCACCATGACACTGTAGGGCCTCTTTTGGGGAGCAAGAGATCTGCACCAAAGTGAATACTGGATGTATTAAGATCAGTAATTGGGAGAATTATCCATATATTTGATGCTTGCAACTTGCTGCTTCATCCTTGCGTGCAGCTAATTATCAGCATTAAATTAGATTAATTTGTGAAGAAAGGAGCATGGCTGCAGATCAGATAGAAAGCGCCTTCTCCAGGATGAAGTCCAAATGGAGGCTGGTTTGGGATCACATAGCAACTGCATCTTGATGATCGCTGTTGAAGTATAATTTATTTCATGAACTTTGACAATGGCGAACCTAGAAATTTTTGTTTCTTATGCTGCGGTAGAAACTTAATCTTTTGGAAAAAGCATGAACTGGAAGCAGTGGTAGACCCTGAAAATCTTTTAGGGCAAGGTAAATAATGCATTCTTATGATGCGGCATACCATGAACGACTAGAAAATATGTTATAGTAGGGCCACTACAGCCTACATATTCAACTAGACATGGCTGGTTCCGGTTTGCTTAGAACCAAGAACTGGAATTGAAACGGGACCAAGCTGGTTCTTGTTTGATTCCTAAATCACCTGGTGCTGAAAAAATCATTAATAAAATTTGAAATATGACAAAAATATATATGGAACAGGTAGCCACTGGTTCCATTTCGGACTCGGTTTCAATCCTCTGGAAGGTGGAAAGGAAACCAATTATAGTAGTTTGTAAAGAGGAGAGCATGGCTACAGAATAGATAGAAAGCGCCTGCTCCAGGTGAAGTCCAAATGGTGGAATTGTGATGACAAATCTAATGCAACCCGGTACATCAGAGACCTTCAATTATCACCTGCATCTCGATGATGTCTGTCGAAGTGTAATTTGTTTCATGAACTTTTTATAATGTCAATCCTAAAAAGTTTCATAATGAAGATCAAGGTTAATAACAGATTTTAAGCACCTTTGCTGAAGATAACACGAGAAAGCCAGTCTTCAATCTCGCGTGCATAAGTCACAGTGAGAATAGCTGAATGGTCTAATTATTGAGGAATGGGCAAATCGAAGATTGTTGCTTAGGAAAAGATGAAAAAGCTCATGAAGAAGATTTCTTGCCTTACAACTACCAGTGCATCATGAATACACTTGTAAATGTTATAAATTGATTGTCTGTATTGAATTACACGAGGAAGATCAATTGGTTAGGCATTACACTGGTGGCTTGCGGTAACACACACAAGATATGGTAAATTTATTTGGCCTATTAATGTTTTTGCAGTGCACCGACGTGCTCTAATTATTGGGTGTCAATTTTGAAGGACACAGGAGAGCCATATTGTAGTTAACAGTAGTCCTAGTACCAATCGGGGGAGTAACATTGGAGAAAGCACACTAATACTCACTTTAAATGGAATACCATTAAAAATAAAAATATAACACAAACCAACAAGGTTATTAACAACCGGATAAAGTGCTTTGCTTGTGGAGAAGGTGGACATGGGCAATTGATGGTAAAAGGACTAGAAAGAAAACCTTTCTCATCGAGCCAAACAAAAGTGAAGATGAAGAAGAGTATTTTGAGCATGAAGGCCTGTCCGTGTTTGTTGAATGCATCGAAGAAGTTGAAAAGGGGATGAAAACAAAGCATTGGTGGTGAGAATAACCTGCTTCATAACAAAAGCCCAGGAGGAAGATTGGCTTCAAAATAATATTTTTCAATCAACTTGAACTATCATAAAAAATTTACAAATTTGTTATTGATACAGGTGGTTGTGAGAATATAATCTCAACTAATGCGAGTCTTCATTAGGCCTAGGGATGAATAGAAAAAACCTTTAAAACTCAAGAAGGGTTGTACAGACAGTTATGCCTTTGGTTTGTCAAATATCCCAAGCACCTTTAATAAATCATTACGACTGTTTATTTGTCAATTTATTGTAGTTTATTTTGATGATATTCTAGTTTATAGTTCTAGCACTGAAGTGCATGTCAAACATTTGAGGGTCATCCTTACAGTCTTGAGAAAATAAAAATTATATTGTACTCTTAAAATATAATTTTATGGCTGACCAGGTTTTATTGCTAGGATATATGGTATCTAGGAATGGTTTGCAAGTGGATGAATCAAACATCGAAACAATTCAATAGTGACCAACTCCAAAAACAATCATTGAAGTTTGCAGTTTCATGGCCTTACATCGTTCTATCAAAGATTAATTCCACATTTTAGTTCAACCATGGCACCAATCACTAATTACAAAAGGAAAGTCGATTTTCTTGGAGTAATGAAGCTGACGAGGCATTCAACATCATCAAAGGAAAGCTATGTTCGACACCAATTCTCGTGCTCCTCAATTTCCCTTTTCCCTTTGAGCTACATAGTAACGTGTCAAAAGTTGGAACTAGAGTAGTTTTTAAGTCAGCATGGTAAATCTATTATTTACTGTAACAAAAAAAATATTAGGTGCAAAATTTAATTATAGCACTTGTGATGTTGAGCTATATATTGTTCTTCAAGCAATCAAATATTGACAAAACTATTTATTTCTGCAAGATTTATCTTGTACACTGATCATGAAGTTTGAAGCATTTGCATAAACAAGATAAATTTTAACTAGACATATCTCATGGTTTGCCTACTTACAAGAATTTACTTTTGTGGTGAAACATAAGGAGAGTGTGACAAATCATGTAGCTGATGTCTTAAGTCATTGTCGAAGTTTGATGACTCAATTGCAAATCAATATTCCAGACTTTGACACTTTTAAAGAAATGAAGCAGGATGATCCTTACTTCTCTCCTATTATGGCAAGCATTACGGCTGGTGAACCAAGACTTTTTGTTGCAGGATGGATTTTTATTCAAGGGAAAGCAACTTTGAAATCCCAATTGCAGTTTGAGAGACAAACTAATCAAGGACTTGCATAATGAAAGGCACATACGGAGAAGTGGAACATTGCAACTGGTCCAGCATTTCTTATTTCTGGCCACCTATGCGAAAAGAGGTGAGTAAGTATGTGCAACCATGTCTTATCAAGCTTCAAAGGGAGCAATCTCCGTTGAAGGTCTCTATATACCTTTGTCAATTCCAACACAACCATTGGCGGATTTGAGCATGAATTTTGTCTTAAGATTACCATGTACTTAGTGAGGTTGATTCACAATTCTCTAAAATGGTTTCATTTTAATGTATACTAAAAATAGATGCTAGTAAAGTGGTGCAACTGTCATGAGGTTTATCGCTTGCATGGGTTACCATGATCTGTTCTCCAATCACAATAAAAGATTTTTGAGAATTTTGTGGAAGCATGTCAACACCGAACTGAGTTTCATGGGTGCATATCATCCTAAAACTTATGGGTAAACAGAGGTACTAAATTTGCATCAAAGCCTGGTAGGAGAGAATGTGTGCAGATGGGATATGAAGCTTGGCCAAGCAAAATTTGCTCAGTCACATAGTCAATCGAAGTATGGGCCCTTTTCATGTGGTGTGTTCTTGCTTGTCTCGTGAATTATTGGATCTTCTTGCATTGTCAAACTTGACATGACTGCATGGGGATGATCAAGTTTTGTGGATAATTTTTGAAAGGTCATCAAGTTGTGCAAGAGAATTTGATGCAAACCAATACCAAATATAAAATTTCCATCGATGCATATGGAGTATAACCTTGGTGATTTTGTATGGGCAATCCTTACTCGAGATCAGTTTCCAGCCGAAAAATATCATAAGCTTGCCGTCAAGAAGATTGACCCGTTGAAGATTTGCCAAGATTAATTTAAATGCTTATAAATCAAAATTGCCCAACCATATTTGCACTTCACATGTGTTCAATGTCAAACATCTTTTTCTATATTTTGGGCCTTCTTCGGATAATGATACAAATTTAAGGGTGAATTTTTCTTGCCTAGGAGGGATATTGAGAATGAATTTCCTCCAAAGCAAACTACTAAGTTGCAAGAAAGAAAGAAAATGAAGTTAATGATTTTCTATTCCACATTTTGTCTGCATGAGCCTAAGATTTAGCAAGTTTCTGATTGCAGACCGATCAATCTAAACTGGATTATTTTGGGTTGTTCAGTTTAGTCATTCGGCCTGCCACTGCTTATAAGCTCTTTCTTGTTTAAGCAACTACCGCGTTTCTGTTTATGTAGCATCTGGCTCCTGGCTAATAAAACTTGTAGCCAATCGTATGGAATAAAGATATGTAAAAATGCTATAGTTCAAAATTGATAAAATAGTGAATATCAACAAGAAAATTGAAGCATAATGACAAATGAACAAAAAACTAAATCTATACGGGTCATAACAGGATCTGAAAATGGCCTTTACTTTCTAGCCCAAAATGGTTAAATGTGACATGACAGCGGACATTAGCAGAGACTTTGATACGAACACAAGTGGAACTCTTCCGCATTCTCTTCAATGCCTCCTTAAGTCTTGAGAAGTCTTCATTGGTTCTCCCTTTCTCCATCCGAATAAGCAGCGTTTTGAGCCTTCTTGCATTTAGTAGTAAAAATTCCACGAATTGCACCCCAGCAGCAGTGGCATAGAAATCGCTGAAGTAGACTCTACTTAAATGTTCGAGCTCGTACATCTGTAGCTGGTCTAGTCTACTAAGTTGATAACCTGCACTATGATCACAGGCAAAATCACCATTGTGAACCTGAAAATTACAAGCAAAACTAAAAGTTAGGAATGGCAAGCTAACAGATACATCATGATCAGCGGAGAAAGATGATCAACCTTGAGCGATTTTAGAAGAGTGCATCCTCTTAGGAAGACGAGAAGACATTCCATGATCCGGCTTGGGCGATCGTAGTTCCAAACATAAAGCTCTTCTAATGCTTTAAATGAAACATTTCTTGGTCCTCTTAGCATCTTAAAAACAACAATGCTCTTATTAAGCGATAAGAAAAAACAAAAGATTGGCTATCAGTGTGAAAGGTATGTGCAAAATCTACCTCAAGGGTGCGGGCAAAGATGCGCAACGATTTAACATGACATACACTTCTCAATACTTTCAAAGCGTTTTCTTTATATGCCGAGGTGCCTCCCGTCAAGTACAATGTAGCACTGGACAAAGATGGAGCGTTTATATCTATAATATCTCCTGATAAACTATGATATACCAAATCTTGAAGATTTAACAGGTCAACCTTTAGGCAGGATTCTCCAATACAAGCAAACCACATCAAGTACCTGAGTTGAAGACTACCACTGAAATTAATATGACTACTTCCTGCTACAACAGAATGATCAACACGCAATCTTTCGAGGAAGGGTAGGGATTCAAGAATGAGTTGAACTCCTTGTGCTGATATAAGCACGTGTGACAGTGTTAAACTTCGAAGATTATGGGCATGTCCATAGGGATTCAAAAGAGAAGGCAATTGTGGAAACATATGAATTCTTTCTTCGGCAGCCACTTGCCACACGCTTTCATAATCAAGACGAAGGTTAAGAACAACATTTTTAGCACCCATGTTGAAGATAACAAGAGAAAGCCAATCTTCGACTTCACGAGCAAAAGTCAAACCTGAATTGAATTCTAGACAAAAATAATCCAAGTTTTTAATAGGGGAGTGAATGCACTTCCGGACTACTTGGATGAAATCTTCTGGAGCTAAAGTAGGCTTTTGCTTCAGAGTTATTTTTGGCGACAAAACCCATAGGCACTTCCACCTTCCTGAAAGTACACAAGTTCTCACTACATCCTTATAAGGAAGGAAGGCGAAGATCTTGCAGATGAGATCATTTGGAAGACTGCTTAATCTATCAATATTTTCCATTTCAAGTGCCTGCATAGTGAGAAATTGAATTATATTTCCCTTACCTGTGAGAATAACTGTTTGCTGCAGAAACAGTTATCAATTTGATACAGGAATAAAATCGTAAAAATACAAATGAAATTACATAAAAATTTCGTTGTGTAGTTCTCTAATAGAAAGAACGTCTCAAGAAGTAATTCAATGTATAAAATGTATCCAATATTAAATGAATCATTGGCAAATCAATGACGCATGAGAACCATACACATACAAATTATATAAAATAAAGTTTAGAGGCAAATTTGTTGACCCAAATGAAATTAAGCCTGATTTTAACAGAACCAGCTCAAATGCAACTCAGATCCGAGATATGCATTTTTATGGATTTATATGTCTCATTGGTGGAAGTTGCTCGATGTAGTGTAATAGACTAATTTGTTTCAGTTTAATTTCACCTGCAACCACATTAGTCTTGGTGCAGTCAGTTTTCACAATGCATCCAGGCTGGTTTCCAGTAAATGGGTACTGACAATTCCAAACTAGCAGTTCCTGTTCCACCAAAACCTGAAACTAGAGTTGATTTCCAATTTGGTTCCAGGATGGTTTGATTTCCAATTTGGTTCCAGCTCTTTCGAAATTTTCAAGGAACAAAGACAGGAATTAAACTGGAAACAAAGATTACTTGAAACCGTGGATTCTAGTCCACCAATTCTGCCTCCAGCTCTTGTTCAGTTTCCCAATAGGTGGAATTGAAGCTCAACTACATTCCTGATTCCGGCTCGATTTCGGTGCTGTTTCCCGTTTCAGGAGAGGTTTGGGTCTGGTTCTAGTTACCCAGCCGGGTCCAAACCAGACACCTCCGTTTGGCAAGTCGCTTGCATCTACCCGCATTGGGCCCGGATATTAAAGAGAGATCCAACTCTCTTTCTCTCTCTCGACTGGAGAGGAAAACTTCGGTTCCTCATTTTCTCCGACTGCCTTATCTTGAAATTCGATATATGAGACTCTATTCAAACTACCAAGCAGTGTATCACCTTCGCCATCTTACCATTTGTATGTTAGACGATTTGTTGGTCGTGAAGTAACTAAAACAATATACAAAATTAACATGATTTGTCTCTCCTTTTCCATTTGTTAGACGAAAAGGTTCCTACTATTTAGAGAGATGTGTTGCTAGAGAATTCGTTCCATAAACCTAAATTGGTTTGGCATTGTATGGACTCATATGGCGTAGCAATGATATTCACTGATCCTGAACAATTGCTTTCCCGACGGTATTCTTCAATTTCTTTCGAGAATTTTCTGGTTGTCTTTTATTATGATAATTGGTGCCAAGATCTGAGGGTTTTGTTCTTGAAGGTTCTTTAGAGTCTACCAGCTTATCAGGAGACCAGTCAAGGTTCTTTAGAGTTTACCCACTTTGCGTCTGTGATTGATCACTGAAAACACACGAAACTGAACATCCTTACCGAAAAATAAACAATGTCATGCTTTGTAGAAGATTTTCTTTCACAAGCTTTCGGAATAAGCAACTTCTTGTCTTACAAATATATATTCTTGATCTCTTTTAGAAGGAGAAACTAAGTGAAGAGAGAGAGAGCGTAGATGATTTCATATTTTATATAATATAAGCACATGTAGTTAATGCGTAATCTGCGATCTTGTTTCGTGATTGTAAGTCTACGATGAAGCAAACAATGAAGCTCTTTCATGCATCCAAAGTAAAACGATGTACCGAAGAACCATTAATATATCGAGAGAAAAGGAATGGGGGAAGATGCTTATTTACCTGATGGAAGGTCACCAAAAATGCACGGAAGAGCGTCGCGGCAAAGAAGAAGATCGAAGAAGATGTTTCTTTCTTGGTTTCCAAATTCCTTGCAGTGAAATACGTAGCGTTTTCCAGGTGATGTTGCAATGTGTTAGAAAGAGGCAGCAACAGGGAGGGCAGTGTTTATACTACACGCGTGATTGCATTTCATTTGCGCCGTCCATCTTTGACGATGGACAGCATATCGTAGTGATGGCCTTGATTCACATGCTTTAGTGGGATCCACAGTATACGAACATGAGACGGATGAACGGGCACGATTTTGCGATCACATCATCCAGAAAAATACTACTCAAACACCAAAAAGTACGTAAAATTTATCATTCTTAATCAAAACCATATCACAACCCAGTTTGAGTTATGCTTTCATGAACCATGTTCGTGTTTTGGAACAGGTCAAGCATATTTGTTCTCAATTAGAGCTTAAAAACAAGTTCAACAAAGTGAAGAGTCCTTTTTAGGTTGCATAGATGGATAAAGTGGGCTACTCTCAACAAAGTAGTGATTTCCTTGAGTACGTTAACGAATGGTTCGCAATCATTTTTTGGGCAAGTTGGAACCAAGTTGAGAGTTATTTCTTTGAATACCACAAATAAAATGGGCCACCACTTATCTAATTTACTTTCACATGAAAATTTTAAAAGGAAAAACAACTTCTGAGTTACCATTAATATAATTATGTTGGGGTATGATTTAGCTTTTTCTTTTTTAAAATAGAAGCTCAGAAATTTTGGAAATGTCAATTTGGTTGGCTTTAAGGATAGCTGAATATATTGTGTTTACGTAAAGGTAACATGGTTTAAATAGCTAAACATGAATAATGATGATGATATAAACCGAGCTAAACTACAAGTGACTTGGATTAGTTACCGACCCCATTTACATGTCTCATGAAATACAGGTAGTTTCATTGTTTGAAAATTTAAAATTGTCCTTCTAGCTTGTACTTATAGTAATCCATTATCGCATTTTTAATATATTATCCATTTTAAGTTTATTGTTGTTTGTACATCCCCTTGTACTATTTGCACATCTTCATGGATGGATTAACAATAGCTTTGATAATATTTTTTACCCTTATTTTTTGTCTCTTTTTCTCTATATATAGTTGACATCAGATATTTGGAGATGCCTAGGGTAGTGCACTAGTCTGTTACTATAGATATTCTCCTTTTTTTCTTTTTCCTTTTCAAGTATTTGAACCTACTTTCCTTGTAAGTGGAAGTTACTGAGTTGGTAAAGCATTTTTTTCTTTTTCTACTCCTAGAATGATTAAAATCAATTCTAAACAATCAAACAAAATTTTACTCATTTATCAACCTAAAGTAGTGATGATATTCTAAGCATTACCATGAGGTGCAACATACACAAACTATGAGTTCTTTGTTATATATATGTGTGTTCTATGTATATATCATCCTAACCCTGAGTTGGCACTAGGGATGTACATCAGTCTATTCAGTTGATTCAATTAGCCGAAACCCAAACTATCTCCATATTTGAAAACTGAAACATAATGTGTGTGTACATGTGACACATTTATTTGCACGTGCATGAATACAAACCTGAAAATTTTTCAATAAGCAAAATAGTCAATTTCCATCATACTTTTATAATCATATCGATAGTTGTAGTAGGGCATCACCACATTGAGTGTTTGAATTCAAAACTGTAATTTTCTGCACCACAAAGACAACAACGTATTTCATATAATAAGATTTCACATCATTAAAGCATAATTATTCAATAGCCAACTTTAGGGTTTATTATTCTTAATACATTTTGGAATCTTCAAATATGAATAATTCATGTAGGAGATATTAATGTATTTTGGAACCTTCGAATATGACTAAATCTAGTCATGACACTTATTTATCTAGTGAATTTGGTTAGTTGGTTTATTCAATTTGGGATTGCTAAAAACTAAACTGAATCAATAAACCAAATGTTCATGAAAATGAAAAAGTGTGAAAGCCAAATTGATTATCAATAGAACCAAACCATTAGTTGTAATTGAGCAATGCTCACCCCTAACGATGGTTATTTAGTTTTCAATGTAATTGGCTATGAACGATCAAATTTTTTTTAGGAAAATATACCTTAAAAAATTGTTTTCAAAAGACTAATTTCAAGGCACATGGAGTGACCCTCAAACTTGATATTTATAAAAATTTTACCTCATATGAAGGAAAAATAAAATATTTTGAAAGAGAGAAGAAGAGAAAGTAGAATTCTGACGGCTTTTGACTACAAATGACAAAGTAGAAATTTATTCCATAAAGTGAGTCGATCATGCTAAGTATCCCATCCCTTCTCGTTAAGTTACACACATTTCTACTCAACAAAACCCTCTTGAATCAAAACGAGAACCTGTTGTTATTTTAGTTGTACATAGGATTTTATTAAAATTAAAATTATTTGTATTGAATATTAAATATAGTCTAGTTTTTATATTTATTGTGCAAAATAATTTTAAAACTTCTATATGAATTCTTTCTTATGCCACCACATCCAGTATGCTTTTATAATAAAAATCAAGGTTAAGAAAAATTTTTTTAGCACCTATGTTGAGCGAGTTTGAATCTCACATGCATAAGTCATACCTCAATCAAATTCTAGGTGAAAATGGCCTAAGCGCAGGCACCACATTTGTGGACTATTTCAATGAAATCTTTTGGAGCTACATTAGCCTATTTTATGGAGTTTAGTGTCCAAAGAAATTCTACCTTTTCAAGTACCTACATAGTGATAAGTTAGCGATTCGATATGGAAAAAAAAGCTTATCAATACAATATGGGAAATTATTATATTTTCCTTAGTAGTGACATTAACCGTTTTTTGTGGACTAGTAAAAAAAGCTTAGTCTATTGTTAGAAATTGAATTATCATTCATTACTAGTGAGAATACTTGTTTGTTGTAGAGAACCACTATGAAAAGAGCTTAGAAATTCGATATGGGGAAAAATCTTTGAAAGTACAAACAAAATTACAAGAGAATGATTTATGTTGTTTAGTTTTCTAAGAGAATTTGTGGTTTGATGTATAACATCCTCAAACGTATCCAATACATTTTTTTGATCCAAATCAAGTTAAGTCTTATTAAACTAGCCCAACTCAAATATGAAGGTTCTATTTGTTGGGGCTACAGGTGCTCATACCCTAGCAAATATGATGCTGATAGTGATAAATATTTGAGGTAGATGTTCTCTTTCACTGAATGGTAATTCTTGTCATCCTGTTCATTAGAGTAGAGAAATTGCCTTTTTGTTGGTTTGTCTTTCTTGTGCGTATGGTGGTGATAGTGATAAATGTCTTAGACTAGTAAATATGGGTGGTTGATGCGGACTTATCCAATACCATATTTTGACCCTTGGCCTCAAGGAGTTGTCAGCTCAATGTGTATGAGAGTTGGAAATGCTAACCACCTCTATAGTAATGGGAACTCTTCTTCACTGCACTAACCCACCTTGGGGATATCTTAATTTGACTTCATCACTTTCATGAGTTTTTCTTGTCTATTGATTGCTAGATGATGTTTTTAGCTGAACTCTAAAGTGAGGGCCCTCATCATGAGAAACTTATACTAGATAGATGTTGTTGTTGGATGCGTAGAGCTCAAATCCTGATTTCCTTAGAAATTGAAAGCACTTAGTCCGCTATGCGAACCCTTTTGGAAATGGCTTAATTGGAATGTCTACTTTGACAAAATTCTTTTTGACTATTTAATTGGCAAGATGGAGTTGGCCAACCTCTACCGATTATTATACGCACACCCTCAATAATGCTGTTATTGGAGAAAATAGCAAGAAGAACGAAAATAGCAAGATGTGCATACCTCTACTGATTTATATGTTTCAACTAACAACAACAACAACTAAGCCTTTTACCATACTAGACGGTGTCAGCTACATGGATTCTTTGTTTTTAGATAGTCCTATCATGTGCCATGTTAGCAGTTAACTCACAATAAGCTAGATCATTCTTTATTGTTTCTTTTCAACACTTTTGTGGTCGTCCTCTACCTCTCTTAATACTTTCAAAATCTACTTTTTCTAACCTTCTTATAGGTTTTTCTTTTGATCTTCTTTCTATATGTCCAAACCATTTAAACAATATTCTCTCATTTATCCTCTATAGGTGCCACTCCTAATTTGTTTCTAATAACCTTATTATGTATACAATCATTTCTTATACGACCACTCATCCATCACAATATATTCATTTCTGTCTCAGACATCTTTTATACATGATGATTAACTACCCAACACTGAGAACCATAAAACAAGGTAGGTCTAATTGCTGCTCTATAATATTTATCTTTTAACTCTAATGACATCTTATTATCACAAAGAATACCTGATGCTCCTCTCTATTTTAACCAACCAGCATTAATTCTATGCGTAACATCTCTATCAACTCTTCCATCACTTTGAAAAATTAACCGTAGGTATTTGAAACTTTCTTTTTGGGAGATGCAATGTGTGCAATTTTAATTTCTATGTCCTCTTAAGTAACCAAATGATCAAACTTATATTCCATATATTTTATCTTTATTCTACTAAGTCGAAAGCCTTTACTTTCTAATGTTTCTCTCCATAGTTTCAATTTTCTATTAACTTTTTCCTTAGACTCCTCCATTAACATAATATCATCTGTAAATAACATACACTAAAGTACTTCATCTTAAATATGTTTTGTTAACTTATCAATCACCATTATAAATAAGTATGAACTTAAAGTTGATCATTGATGTAACCCAATATTAACTTCAAAGAAGTCTGTTATTCCTTCATGAGTCCTCACACATGTTTTTGCACCATCATACATGTCTCTTATAAGGTTTATGTATGTTAATGGGATACCTCTTTTTTCCAAGGTTCTCGAAAGAACCACCCTCGGTATCATATGATAAGATTTTTCTAGATCAATAAATATTATGTGAAGGTCTTTCTTTTTTTCTCTAAAATGTTCCATAAGATGTCTTAAAAGGTGAATTGCTTCAACAATAGATCTGCCCAGTATGAATCCAAATTGGTTCTCGCTTGACCTACGTTCGATAATTCTTTTCCACAATTTCATAATATGGCTCATTAACTTGATACCTCGATAATTCGCACAATTCTGAATGTCTTCCTTGTTTTTATATATGGGTATAAGTGTACTCGCTCTACATTTCTCGGGCATATTGTAGTTTCTCCATATTTCATTAAATAGTCTTGTGAGTCAAGTGATTCCTGTTTCTCATAGGATTTTCCAAACTTCTATAGGAATATTGTCTGGTCCTACCGATTTACCACCTTTCATATGTTTAAGAGCCTCTTTGACTTCATTTTTTTGAATACGTTGATAGAAATTATAGTTTATATACTTTTTTGATTTGGCTAACTATCCTAAGTTAATACTAATATCTTTATTTTCATTAAAAAGTTTATAAAAATAGTTTTTTTATCTATTTTTTATATCATCATTTGCCACTATCATTTTTTCATCCTTGTCTTTGATGCATCTAGGATAATTAAGATCCTGAGTTTTCTTATCTTTAGCCTTAGCTATCCTAAAAATGTCTCTTTCACCTTCTTTTGAGTTGAGTTTTTTTTATATAAATCCTCCTAAATTTTAACTTTTGCTTCACTGACGGCCTTTTTCACTTCCTTCTTTGCTTTCTTATAAGCCTCTAAAGTTTTACTAATTTTTTTAGTATAATGTAATTTGTAACATGCCCTCTTTACCTTGATTTTATTTTGCACTACTTCACTCCACTACCAAGTTTCTTTTTGTGCCGGCACACCTCCCTTAGATTAACCTAACACATCTTTTGTCACTTTTCTAATATGTATAGTCATATAGTCTCAATAACTCGATGCATTCTTTTCTTCTTTGTCTATTTTTTTATTTGTAAATTCATAATGAAAAGCCGATGTTGGGTGGTTAAGCTTTCTCTTGGAATTACCTTGCAATCTTTACAACACGCTCTATCTTTTTTTTTGCAAATAAAATAATCAATTTGTGTTTGTGATCAGCCACTCTTATAAGTAATTAAATATTCATCTCATTTTTTTAAGATTGTATCGACTATAAAGAGATCAAATACCGATTTATATGTTTCATTGATGAAAATTGTTTGACGTAGTGTAACAGGTTTTCTTGCTTAGCCATTTCATACCAACCATGAAGAGTTTTCTTCCTAAGCCTACTCCATTGTCTCCCCCTTTCCATTTGTTAGACAAAAAGTTTCCTAGTATTTAGAGAGATGTGTTAGTCAAAATTTCGTTCCATAAATCTAGATTGGTTTTGCATTGTATGGACTCATATCACTGACCATACAACTGCTTTTCTGAAGGTGGTTTTGAATCAAGTCTGAGTTTTTCTTCGACTTTGTTTAGTGGTTTGTCTTATTTTTCCAAATTAATTGGTCTTTATTATGATAATTGGTGCCAAGGTCTGAGGGTTTTGTAACTAATTCTACCAGCTTAGCACGAGAGCAATGGTATGTTTTCCTACGTTTGAATGAATCATAATGGGAATATCTTCCTGTTGACATTATACATACTGAATTGTTTCACTTGTTGGCGTTTATCGTTGGTTTCTAAAAACTGAACCACCTGGTGTCTATCGTTTCGCAAGCTTTCGGATTGGAAGCCTTCGAAATGCCACAAGTACAAACTTTTCTCTATTCATTCATTTAAAATACCGAAGAAGCAATGGTTTGGAAGGAGAAGCAAATTGCAGGGGGAGAGAGAGAAGCAACCATCTTGGTTCGTGATTTCAGGTCTACAGTGAAGCAAACACTGAAGCTTTTTCATGCATCCAAAATTACACTACGCAGCGAAGAAGCATTCGTATATCTAGAAAAAGAGTGGATGAACAGATGTCTTTCTTGGCTTATTTACCTGATGGAAGATCGCCAACAATGCAGGGAAGAAGGAAGAAGAGGTTTCTTTCTTGGTTTTAAACTCCACGCCTGTTTCCATTTCGTGCGATTCAAAATCTGCACCGTCCATCCTTCACGATAGACAACAGATCTTAGTGATTGGTCTTGATTCACGTGCTTTAGTGGGACCCACGTCATACGAACATGAGAAGGATGAACGGGCACGATTTTCTGAAGTACTTTGAAATCTTGGCCGTCTAGTGACTTTGATAATTCTCTTCGAAACAACTGGCTGAAAAGATTCCAAATGAGAACCATCCACATCAGGGATAAGCACAATCTCATCAGCATCAACTTCCTTCTTGTTCAGCTTCGGTTCACGGGGTTGATTTCACCTTTTACATCAATCTCTAGGTTATCCGAATAGATTGGGTTTCCGAGTCCGGCTTTCACGCTCCTCTTGCTTGAATTGGTCAACCTACAAGTCGTGGCTCATGCAGTGCCGAAGCTCTTATCCACCCTCTCGTGTTCCTTTGCTTTGTTCAAGCATGATTTATCCATATGTCCACTTGCCACACATAAAGCAAATATTGTGAAGGCCTTCAGATTCCACTTAGATCTCATGTCCTCTAATTATGAAGCTCGGCGATAATGGTTTTATAATATGTAGAGCCATGAAAACCCGAGAGAACCTACTTCAGTTCATATCTCAGCAACTGTCACTGCCATCCCAATTTTGTTGACAATTCTTCTAATAACACGAACTTCAAAGCAAAAACATTATTAATCGTTGTTGTTTCATGATCAAGTCCGGACTCCATGCTCTCACCAATAAATAGTGGTTGTATATCAACCAGGGACCACCTTGTAACGCCAAATCATAATCAACATTGCTAGTAAAAATAACCACAAATAAATCATCACTGATGTCCACAACTATGAAACCTCCATCCCTTACCCACATACTTTTGAGTGAGATTCAATTGGTTTTTAATCCAATCTTCCTTCCCAGAAGCTTCTATGAGAGCTCTACGAAAAAGTTTCTGGAGCTTCTCAAATTCGGCTTCAGAAAGAATGAATTCAGTGATCGTGATGTTACCTCTAGTATGTTCTATGGTTTCTATTCATTGAGAATCATCACCATCTTCTTCGAAAATGTAATGTTTGTTCGCCGTGCCTTCATGCACATCTACGAATCCTCTTAGAATCTGGACATAGGAGAGCTTGGACATCAAGGGTGCTGTACCCAGACGTTTAGTTCTTTTGTCCTCACCAAATCCTGGTCTAGGCATATCTAGCATCACCCTCGTTGTTGACTCTTTGAATTTGTTGGTGCTTCTTCGAAGAAGATCCTGCTCCTCAAATGATTCTTGCCAATATGATGGTAATGGCAGAAACTTAACATACATTGGAATTTGTTCTTTTTTTAGGTTTCACCTGGTTTTGGTTACAACTTGAAAAACTTTACTGAATTTATTATGTTAGTATAATGGTAACGTGCTTTAAATATCCAAACATTAATATAGAAGACGGTAAGACGGGGCTAAACGAATGGCTTCGTCACCGGCCGCATTTACATGTACAACAGAAAAGGGTGGTTTCCTTGTTCCACAATGCTTCTTTCCGGTTTGTGTTTGTAGCAATCTTTTCAGTTTATATTTATCTATCTATCTATTATATATGTGTGTGAAGGGGCACGTATGTGCATGCTTTTATATTTTTATATATATACATATAGATAACCCAGAAAACTTTTAACGTTGCAAAAGAGTCAATTTCCACTATACTCACATATAATATCCACAGTCGCAGTAGGTAGGAAGAGATTGATGTCATTAAAGTGGAAGTATTCCATAACTAACCATGAAAACTTTTCACTGCCGGAAACTCTGCGAAACCCGGCAGTTCTAGACCGCATTACATCATGGACCAAACAACTGCAAACCCCAGTCCACCGTCCTTTCAAAATGAAAAATTAAATTTTAAGTTTAGCAGAGACTGCCGATTGGTGAATTAATATATATATCTATTTAATATTATATTAAAAATTAAAATGGAACAAAATGACCAGCCATGGTGTCGGTTAATTCATTTTTTTTAGTTTATTATATATATATATTAATTCACTTGTATGAATATCAACCTGACAATAATGGTCGGTCATTTCAATTCTTTTTAATTATATATATATATATATATATATATATATATATATATATATATATATATATATATATATATATATATATATATATATATATATATATATATATATATATATGGTTGGTTCTGATTGTCTCAGAAAATAGAACTGTCAGTGAAATGGTTCAACACTGGTTCTGGTTCTGGTTCTCGAACCACTGGTTCTTTGGTAATTCCGAGAATCGGTTTCTAATTCAACTCTGAAATAGTTAGCATTTAAAATGTAAAAGGCATATTTTATCATTTACTTAGTGACAAAATATTTTTCATTATTTTTAAAGTATCAATGCGGTTAAGCCTTGTCAATCACTATGAGAAATTAATTGAGGTCCATCAAGCTCTCCTATGGAGAAAATTTTTAAACTTTTTGATTGTTTGTAGAAAAAGCTTACGATAGGGTACTGAGGGAGGTTCTTTGAAGAACCTTGAAAAAAAGAGGCATCCCATAGATATACATAAACCTTATAAGAGATATGTACTATGGTACAAAAAATGTGTGAGGACTCATGAAGGAATGACAGACTTCTTTGAAGTTAATATTGGGTTACATCAAGGTCAACTTTAAGTCCATACTTATTTATAATGGTGATTGATGAGTTAACAAAATATATTCAAGATGAAGTACCATGGTGTATGTTATTTGTAGATGATATTGTGTTAGTGGAGGGGTCTAAGGAAAAAGTTAATAGAAAATTAGAACTATGAAGAGAAACATTAGAAAGTAAAGGCTTCCAACTTAGTAGAACAAAGACAAAATATATGGAATGTAAGTTTGATCATTTGGTTACTTCAGACGACATAAAAATTAAAATTGACACACATTGCATCTCCCAAAAGGAAATTTTTAAATACCTAGGGCCAATTTTTCAGAGGGATGGAAGAATTGATGGAGATGTTATGCATAGAATTAATGCTAGTTGGTTAAAATGGACAAGAGCATCAAGCATTCTTTGTGATAAGAAGATACCATTAAAGTTAAAAGGTAAATATTATAGAGCTGCAATTAGACCTGCCATGTTTTATGGTTATGAGTGTTGGGCAGTTAATCATCAACATGTACAAAAGATGTCTGTGACAGAAATGAAGATGTTGAGATGGATGAGTGGCCATACAAGAAAAGACCTTATACATAATGAGGTTATTAGAAATAAATTATGTGTGTTACAAGTAAAGGATAAAGTGATAGAATATTGTTTAAGGTGGTTTGGACATATAGAAAGAAGATCAAAAGAAGAACCTGTAAGAAGGTATGAAAAACTAGATTTGAAAAGTATTAAAAGAGGTAGAGGACGACCACAAAAGTGTTGGAAAGAAATAATAAGGAATGATCTAGCTTATTGTGAGTTAACTGC
Organism: Brasenia schreberi; assembly: GCA_036023115.1. Classification (NCBI taxonomy): domain Eukaryota; kingdom Viridiplantae; phylum Streptophyta; class Magnoliopsida; order Nymphaeales; family Cabombaceae; genus Brasenia; species Brasenia schreberi. The sequence goes on along the minus strand of JAYKKT010000081.1, from coordinate 14,788,140 downwards.
TGACATGACACATAATAGGGCTCAGTGAAAACAAAGAATCCATGTAGCCGACCCTGTTTAGTATTGGAAAAGGCTTAGTTGTTGTTGTTTGTTTTGATTGTTCGTAGAATATCAACGACAATTAAAACTTATGTAAAACGATGCCCATTCTATGAATGGAAAGGGTGGAGTTGGAGGAAAGTTTTTAAAAAGTACTAAATTTTATGAGAAATGTGAAGGCAAGGGGAATTTTAAAATCTTAAAAGCTCTAAAATTTCTTGGAACCATGGTCCCCAGGTGGTTTGAGACCTGTTCCCCCACCAAATGTGGTGATCCATTTTTGCAGGTTGGTTTGTTGGCCCTGTTTGACCAGTTCCTGCCAGTAAGGCTGGAACCACTAGGCTCCATTTCCAAATAGGCCATATCTACGTCAGGCTACTAGCATCATAAGAGATGACTGTCCATCATTTCATTTCTTTTTAATATATACTAATTGCAATCTTGTACTAGACCAGTAGTTTCAGAACCATAACTGGAACAGGACTTGGGTCGGTCTGGTTTTCGGGTAAGTAGAACAAGCCGTTTAGAACTGGTCATGTCTACCCATAATTCTAGATACTTGGTTTTGGTTGCAAGCAGGTTGAATGCACGTTGACAGTCTGATTTGAAGTTTCAAATAATGTATAATTTCTATAGCTACGAGTTCCTCTTTACTACATACAAATTAAATAAATGCTTTCATAAACATCATTCATGTTCTTCGGTCACATTGGAGAACTCATCTTCAATTTATATAAGTCAAACAAATTCAGTTAATTTTGCTGCTATTATTGTCAAAACTAAAACCTAGCCTTTTTCCACACTATGTTAAATCAGCTGTCGAGTTTTGTTGTTTCCAAGAATGTAGCTAAAAAAATTCAGACTTACGAGATTTGATGTACAGGTGAGAATATTTCATATTTGATTCCTTTCCTTATGACCTGCTTCAAACTAAACATAAATTGGCAAACAATAGGGGTGAGCACATTGCACATTGCACATTGCACATTGGTGAACAAGAAACTGTTTCAAGTAGTAACCCTTCGAGATAGTGGTGGTCATAGAGGACAAGAAAGAAACTAATGTTGACAACTGACCATGAACATGGAGGAATAGATAGTTAATGCCCTACTAACAGGATGAAATATTAATATTGAGAAAGTGAAGGGGAAGCTGAGCACATACAAAAGCAGAATCTCAATGCTACTTAGTTTCTTTTTATTTTCGTCTATTGTGATTCTGTTCCTACTTTAATCATAAATTTTAGTGAATTATTCTTTGTTTCCGATCCATTCCCATACTACACTAGTTATGCTACTAGTTTTTTGGAAACATATCAAAGTTTTTGTTTTTTCGACTCAAAGCTATTACGATGAGGCATCAACAATCCTTAATCGCCTTATTCACGAAACGTGTGAATTGGCTTTGCAGGATCAACAAGACAAGTTCAAGAGCTGATTGTTAACGGTGAAATGCTCCTCGAACAACAATGGGACCCCATGGTTTCTCTCAAAATTGATTCCAATGAGAAAAGTACGTTCAAAGTTCATACTATCAAACGAGAACTTTCTCCAACTTTGAAGGTGCAGCTCGAGTAAGCTTTATCAGAAGCTATAAGTATCCTATCACATCATTGCAAGGACATCATATAGTAGATGGTACAAAATGAGACCAGTACTTCCTTAGTTCAAGAATCAAAACCAGATGCAAATTTTTCATTTAGTCACTATTGAGAAGAACATAGTGATAAGACAAATTGTGGTGGATTAGTTGGGGGCCATATCCGTACGTTGGTAGAAACACATGCTTTAAATGTATTTCAAGTGCCTCATTGTTCAATGCCACAAACTTTCAACGTACTTCTATTTCTAACAGTTGTGCGAGTATCCCTAAGGGTTGTTCAGGTTTTTTCGATTCATTTTTTTGGCGGTTTAAACTTTTACAAGTGGTTTTTGGGACCGTCAGAAATAAACCTTTTATACTAGTGTCTTCTTCTACTAAAGTTTTAAAAAGACTTTGATTATTGTATACATTGCATGTAACACCAAAGTCTACTTGCCAAGGTCCAATGCCATCTTCATATTCACTTCCAATGTGATGAAAATAGGGTCATCCTTAGAAGAATTGGGCTCTTATCTTTGTTCAACTTTTCAAGTATAATCATTCACTCTTGTAATGGCCAAACTTTCCACAATAGTAGCATCAACCTTTTTTTTTCTCGGGCTTATATCTCTACTATTGTTTTTATGAGTTTCTTTGAGGGCTCTATATACTTAGTTTCCTTCGTAACATGAACTTTCTCTTGAGTAGATTGCTCTTTTGAATCATATTGCTTTCAATACTTTTCTTCAAGCCTAAGATGATTAACAAATTGCTCAAGTGAAACGTCTTCCTTCTTATGTTTCAAAGTTCTTTGAAAATCTTTTCAAGAATGAGGAAGCTATAATATAAGATACAATGATGCTTTCATCCATACTCGACTTATATTGTTTGAAATTATTCGAGATCCATTTGAGCTCATGCAGTTCATCTATAATGGATCTACCATCTACCATTTTATAATTATTGAAACTCATAACAATAAATTTCTTATTTGTAGCATCCTCTATCATATAGCTCAGTTCAAGTTTGTCCCATACGTCACTTATATGTGCCGATATTTGATAGGTGTCAAATAAAGCATTTGTGACATACCATTGAGGATGTAACTCATAGAAATGTAATCATTATTGTCTCACTTTTGTTATTTGTGAGTTTCTTCAAGGATCTTATTTTCCTTCTCCATCATTGATATAGTGAAAACATACACGACCTTCAAAGTAGTAAGAAGGAACTACATCTTTTTTTGTTACCGCTTGTTGGTATTGAATTCTTATAGATGGCACAATTTCTTTAGTGATTGGCACTAGTAAGATTGAACTTAAACCTTGAAAAAGAAGGTTAGGATACCACTATTTTTTGAGGTACGATAAATGCTAGCCTTTAAGTTTATTTTCTATCACTAGTATCAAATAATTGAAAGCAATGAACCTCAACAAATACCTTAAGGATACGACAAAGATCCTTGGTTTGTCTTGCACGAATGCAGTCGAGTCTTCAACACACCGATAAAGAAAATATGATGATGTTTAAAATCCAATTGTCGCTACAATAGGACTTCCAAACTCTGTTGAAAAATAAGTAGAAAAGTACTCATACCATAGGAAAAAAGTTGGATGAATCTTATTTACAATACGAGTATATATATAGACATGGTAAAGATATAACTCATTATATGCTAGTAATGAACATAATTGTCACTCAAGAAGATGGTTCTTAAAGTCATAACATCACTCATAAATGTATACAAGTTACAACCACTATAAGTGCTACTAATGAACAAAATTATCACTCAAGCAAGTGAACCTTAATGATAAAACATAACTACAAAATACTCATGAGTTACAACCACATGTATTACTAACGAGCATAATTATCACTAAGTAAGTAGCTCTTAATGATAAAATATGACTACAAAATATTCATGAGTTACAACTGCTAAATGTGCTAGTAATGAGCACATTTATCACTCAAGTAAGTGGCTCTGCGATTATAAATTTTTTGGTACTTTGAAAATCATCTGACATGAAGTCCAAGAGAATGTTTTTCTGACTCTATTTCGTGGTTGTCTTTTAATTTTCCAAATTACTTGGTCTTTATTATGATAATTGGTGCTAAGGTTGTTCTTAGTTCTATTAATTTCTTTGATTGTACAACCTTATCATTATAGTAACAAGATATGTTTCTTTAACCATGGTTTATTGTAGTTTTTTTCTTTGCCATGAAAAATCGGCTTGGGGATGTGTCAATTTTACTATCCTTACTTTTGAGTAGAGCATTGCACTTGACATGCATCCGTAGGACCCATTTTGCTTCAAATCCAATTTCAGAACTAAGTATAGGAAGACTTCCATCAGAAGCATTACACGACACATATTGTGTCTATCATGAAGGCATATCCATATCCACCCTTTAGATAAAATGCTAATCAACCCCAAAAAGTGAATAAAATTCTATAATTCTTAACCAAAATTTGGTCACATCAAAGTTTGGGTTCAACTTTCTTGAAGTCAAACATGTTAAGTAGACCAATTTGAATTTAGAGCTGAAAAATAAGTCAACTGAGGAGAATATTCATTTTATGTGGTGCAAATGAATCAATCTTCTAGAATACAATAGCCTATGTTCAAACTTGTCTAGAAATGGTTTTCCATAGTTTTTGGGTGTAGTATGCCCCAAATTGAGTTGATTTCCTTGAATACCACAAACAAAATGGGACTCTATTTATCTAATTCCTTTTCTTGTAAATGTTTTAAGATGAAAAATAGTTTCTCATCTAGCACTAACCCCATGATGTTGGGGTTATGATTTAGCTCAAGAATTCTTTTGGTAGAAGCTCAAAATTTGAAAAATGTCAATTAATTGGCTTTGAGAATCTGAAAATCAGCTTAATGTATTATGTTGTATGTAATGGTAGCATGCTACAAAAGAAGATGATGTTCAAGATATGAGCAGATGATATGTTGACTCCAATCAAATTAATTGTATATGGAAAAATATTTTATTTGTGGAACTTGATTCACTTGAAGGACACACGTCATCAATTTATTTATTTTAAATGTTTTATTTGTACATCAAAGGGAAAGTCATAATTTAAGTATAGGACAATTTAGAATTATTATATAATTTGAAGAATAGAAGCTCAATTATAAGGAATGATAAAAAACTTTCATGACAAAACATATGTTTATTGTTAATATTTGAATTGGTGTTCCAAGGTCTTAAAATCTTGTTTTGCTTTGGCATATGAGAATCTGTCATTTAAATTTCAATGGCTTAAAATTGATGAGCAAGCATAACAAGTTCTTGTATAGAGTCTTCGTTAGATCACAATATCTTTTGAGTTGATATGTTCCAATATATATGGACCTATCAAGCAATCTTTGGTTGGTGATAACAACTTTTTTTATTTAGTGATGATTATTCTTGGAAAGACTTGGTTGTATTTCTTGAAGAAGAGATTGGAGGTATTTGAGACTTCCAACAAGTTAAACACCATCATAGAAAAACAAATTGTCTACCAAGTGAAAGCTCTTGAGTTTGATAGAGATAGAGAATTTACTTTCAAAAAATTTACAACATTTTCTTGAGAAGAATGAAATTCATTGTCAGATAATGGTTCCAAGATCCCCACAATGAAGTGGTTTACCAAAATGGAAAAACCAATTCATTCTCCACATGGTATAGAATGTATTGAAGTGCAAAAATATGCCTAAAGAATTTTCGAATGGAAGCACCTCCTTATGCACTCTTCTTGATAAATCAGAATCAAAATAAATGTATTCATAGCAAAACACCATGAGGGATATAAAGTGATTTCGTTAAACGTTGCTTATACATGTGGTGGATGAGTAAAACACTATACTTAATGATGAAACTTAAAAATATATGTTTATTGGCCATGATCAAAGTTCTAAAGGCTGCAAACCATGCGATCCTCTTCATGGAAATCAATATTAGTAGGGATGTACAATTTGATTAGGAAAAATCATGGAAATTGATATTCCAAAAAAAGGATATACTTCCATTTTGTTATTTCATAATGAAAATATGCAAACAATTCACCTCTAGCACCTTATCCTTAAGGTCTGCATTAAATAGAAGCAAGTTCAAGTGAAAGATGCAGAAAAATAAGAAGTCTAAGTTGTATGATAACATAGAGGTAATAGATAATTTCAATGGTTTTACTAACTTTTGTCTCTTTGCAGATAGTGAACCTACAGATTTTCAAGGGGCGGTTCCAGAAAAAAGATAGAAGGTTGTGGATAAAGAAATCAAAGTAATAAAAAATTATACTTGGAGTTTACTCTCCTTTAAAGAGGGAAAGGCACTATTTGGGCGAAATGGTTTGAAAGGTGTGGAAAACTGTTTTCTTTTCGTGTGAGAACAAATGGCCATCCCTGTTCCGCATTAGGGGTGACCAAGAACCAATTCAATTGATTAAGTTCAGCCAAACCGATGGTCTGGGCTTGTTTTCTTTGCCCTGCTTGCAAAAGAAAAAAAAATGGTATAGCTTGGTTCAGGGTTTTAAGATTTGAAAACGGAACATCAAAAATCACAGAAATAAACAAGAAGACACTCCAACAATAAAAACTAGAATTTTATCTTACTGTTAAAGGGAAGATAATATCACACCAAGAAAGATTAAATTTATTGAGGAAATCATGCAATGAAGAAACCAACTAAAAAGAAGTCGCTCTGAATACATCATCTCAGCTTTTCTATCAGAAAATTGAAGAGTAAGCATCACATCAAGCAAGCTCAATTTTTTATTGAGGAAAAAACACGCTTACGTTGATTCCAAGAACCCGCAGCTCTAATTTCTTCACCGTTAATCAATCTCAGAACATTTCCCACTAAATACGGCGAACCAGTCACAAGAACCTGCTAACACAAATACAATGGTTAAACACCACCTTTCGGAGGCATCTTAAATCTATTTCTCTCTCACTCACACACGCACACACAGGGTGGGGTGGGAGGTGCAAAGCAATGGTGCTGCTGACATAAATGATGACTGAAGGGTCTACCACGAACGAAATTTTGGAAGCATATAAACTTCTATTTAGTTTAATTCATCACTTGGTGAAAGGTGTACCTGAAGTTGGACTAACTGATTTAGCCGAACACTGTCAGCCGTTCGATCGCTAATGGAAGGGAAGAGAAGACTGCACTTCTCTCACCATTGAGTACAAACTCCACATCCTTCCCCTTGTACATGGCGGCCAGAGTTTCTTTCACACCAGCTCCTATCAAGCCAAAGCATGATATTGTTTATTTGACGGTCAAGGTTATTCAGTTTTAGGTGTTTTTAGTGGGCAATGATAGATGCCAGTCGTCGTTAAATAAACAAGAAGACACTAGTATAATTAATGTTAATTAATAATGATTGTGTTAATTTCATGTGTATTAATTATATTTAGTTCATGTTAAATATCATTAAATATTTGTGTGAAGCATCTTTGATAAATATTGAAGTCCTAAAGTGCAAAAGTCGAACGTGAGTGATGGACTTGTGCACGAAGATAACATAAAGTTTAGACCATATTGATGGGTGGAAGAAATCCACATATTTTTTATGTAATTTATAACTCAAACCTTAGTTGAAAGAGTTTGGAAAAAACATGAATGACTACAAACAGATGCATTGAGTTTGTCACACGGGAACCGTTGTGGGTGAAGTTCCTTAGGCGACTTGAGTAAGGTACGTCCTCTTCTCATATATATATATATATATTTTATATTGGGAGAAAAGCATTAAAACTTATAGGTACCTAACAGCAGGCCATTTCCCGAAGGATGACTCGCATGGATAAATCCTTTTACTCATTACCGTTTATGCTTTGCTTATTTTCTACCTTGTTTGTAATGGATTTCTTTAGATTTGCAGCTGTTCTTGATTTGGATATATTTATAATTATTATATATTACTTATTTTTGTATGCAATCCTACGGTATTTGCCAACAGACACTCCAACCATTTTCGCTTGGTAAAAAAAGCACATACAATAAAACGCAGGAAGAACACAAAGATCGGTCTCCTTATAAATGGGTAGACTCTAAAGAACCTTCAATCTCAAAAGCATGCATATGATATTGAGGTATCTATAGGTGTCTGCCCAACCTCAGCTTGCGTGTAAAATAACTTATAAGAATGTGAACCATTTGGTGTGATTAGTCATTAGAACCAGCTGCTGTCAAATTGTGATTCATCCAAAACCCTCAGATCATGACACCAATTATCATAATAAAGGACAACCACAAAACAGAGTAGAATAAAGTTCATTCTCGGACTTGATTGAAGATCAGTGAATATCATATGACAACGTAGTCGGCTTATTGAAAGAAATTTCTACCAACACATCTCTAAATAGTTCGAACCTTTTCGTCTAACAAATGGAAACGGAGATACAACGGAGTATGCTTATTCTAAACCACGTTACAAATCTTCCTGGCACGTTGCATTTTCAATCATTTGACCACCACCACACCATAGCTAAGATAGAAAAGGTGATCACTGCTTGCTAGTTTGAATAGAGTCCCATATATAGGACCTCTGATAAGGCAGTCGGAGAAAACGGGGAACCGAAGTTTTATTCCCCAGTCTAGAGAGAGAGATGTGCATGAGTTGCGGTCTCTCTTTTATATGTGGGCACAATGCGGGTAGATCCAAGCGACCTGCCAAAGGAGGTGGCTGGTTTGGACCTGGCTTGGTAACTTGAACCAGACCTGAACCTCTCCTGAAACGGGAATCAACACCGAATCTGAGTTGCATTTGAGCTGGGTCAGTTAAAATAAGGCTTAATTTGATTTGGGTCAAGAAATGAGCCTAAATTTGATTTTATATAATTCGCATGTGGATGGTTCTCATGCTTCATTGATTTGTTTCATAGAACCATCATATTTGCTAAAGTTTACAAATTGAATTATCTCGGGAGAAGTTCTTTCTCTTAGATAACTATACAACAAAATTAATTTTCATGTAATTCCGTTTGTACTTTTCAGAATGTTTTCCTATATCGAATTGGTAAGCAGGCACTTGAAATGGCAAATTTTGATAGGCTAAGCAGTCTTCCAAACGATCATCTGCGGGATCTTTGCCTTCCTTATAAGGATGTAATGAGAACTTGTGTACTTTCAAGAAGGTAGAAATGCCGATGGGTTTTGTCGCCAAAAATAACTCTGACGCAGGAGCCTACTTTACCTCCAGAAGATTTCATCCAAATAGTCAGAAAGTACATTGACTCCGCTATTAAAAACTTGGACTACTTTTGTCTAGAATTCAATTCGGGTGTAAATTATGTTCGTGAAGTTGAAGTCTGGCTTTCTCTTGTTATCTTCAACATGGGTGCTAAAAATGTTGTTTTTAACCTTTTTCTTGACTATGAAAGGTTGTGGGATGTCGCTGACGAAGAAAGAATTCATATGTTTCCACAATTCCCTTCTCTTTCGAATCCCTATGGACATACCCACAATCTTCAAAGTAACACTGTCAAACATGCTTATATAAGCACAAAGAGTTCAGTTCATTCTTGAATCCGTACCCTTCCTTGAAAGCTTGAGTATTGTTCATTGTGTTGTTGAAAATCATGATATTATTATCAGTGGTAGTCTTCAACTTAAGTACTTGAAGTGGGGTATTTGTGGTGGAGGATTCAGCCTAAAGGTTTACTTAATAAATTTTAAAGGTTTTGAGTACAGTGGTTTATCAGAAGATATTGTGCATATAAACGCGCCATCTTTGTCTAGTGCTACAATGTACTTGGACGAAAACACCTTGGTAGATGAAGAAAACATTTTTAAAGTATTGAGAAGTGTATGCCATGTTAAATCATTGAGCATCTTTGGAAGCACCGTTGAGGTAGATTTTGCGTATACTTTACACACTCATTGCCATCCTTTTCTTTTCTTATCCCTTAATGTGTGCTTTTTTGTTTTTAAGATGCTAAGAGGACCAAGAGATGTTTCATTTGAAGCATTAGAAGAGCTTCATGTTTGGAACTACAATGATGAGATACTCATGGATTGGCTTCTCGTCTTCTTAAGAGGATGCCCTCTTCTAAAATCGCTGAGGGTTGATCATCTTTCTCCGCCCTACATGTGCATATGTGTAGCTTCAAATTGTCCATCTACTGCTATTCATAACCTTTACCTTGGCTTGTAATTTTCAGGTTTGCACTCACAATTTTCCGACTGATCGTGATGAAAAGTATCAACCAAGAAAACAAGATTGTGAGTATTCTGTCGACTCCCTGCCGGTTCTTGCTTGCCGCCGATGTCCCCGTGTCCCATGATCTTCTTGCTCAGGTATGCAACAGTGGAAACAAGTATGAAATAGGTATGTGTTTTGGTGTTTTTGAGGTTTCCTCGTAGTAGAGTTTGTCTAGGATGTGTTTCTCAGTATTTATGCTGCTCTTTATTTATACAGCAGTGCCTACTCCTTCTTCCCGGATTTCTCACTAGGCTTTCCTATTATAGATCCCTTTATTTGGACGGTTGCAGATATGTTTGGAAACCATCCAACAGTTTCGGCTTTTGATGGCTGTTACAACCACTCTTTCCCGCATCCCGTCCACAAATAATAGCTGAATGGCCAATCCATCCATTTTTGTGTTGGGGTTACCGATAATGGCCATTTCCTTACATCTCCCACTTGACCATTCGAGCCAAGTGAACTGATATACTGGTTTTCCTCCCACTTTTATGGGGTTTTCCTAATAATGTTATTTCATGATTGCTACTGTAATCACTGCCTATTGTGTGGTTATTTACCTACACAACAATTAAACATATCTCAAACCCATGTTCGCAACATGTTTTGAGAAAAGCTCCTCTGTTATCCCTTTAGTCAAGGGGTCTGCCAACATATCATGAGTTGGCATGTATGAGATGGATATTTCTTTTCTCATAACCATATGATGAACATAGTGGTATTTAACCATTATATGCTTACTCTTGGGGTTGTCAGCTCCACTTTTGATAAGAGTAATTGCTGCGCTGTTATCACAGTAAATCACAATTGGCTCGTCGGCTATCTCCAGCATTAAATCTCGTCTGAAGTAGTTTATCTAAACGACACTCGTTGCAGCCATACAACAAGCCACATACTCAGCTTCTTATGCATGCAATGCTACACAACCCTATTTTTTACATACCAAAGAAAAACAACCACCTCCAAATAAGAATATTTGTCCTAAGGTTGATTTGCTGTCATCTTTGCTCATAGCAAAGTCAGCATCTGAGTATCCTACCACTTTTAGTTCATCTTCTTGAAAACACAGTTTCAAGTCTTTTGTTCCTTTCAGATATCTTAAAATCCTTTTTACAAGCTATCCAATGCTGCCATTCAGATATCTACTCACAAGAGCAACACCAAAGTTGATATCATATCTTATACATAACATAGTATACATGAAGATACCCATAGCTTGTGCATAAGGAATATTAGGCTTATCGTCTTCTTCACCATGATAATCAACCTTACTTAGTGTGACCCCTTTTGCAACACGTGTAATAGTAGACCTTTATTCACCCATTTTGAAATTCTTGAGAATATAGTCAATATATCTCTCCTGACTTATGCATAAGAGTTTAGATTCTCTATCTCGAGAGATCTTTATACTCAGGATATATGATGCTTCCCACATATCGTTCATTTTGAACCTTGAGTTTAACCATGACTTGGTTTTGACAATTATCTCATTGTCATTCACAATCAACAATATGTCATCTACATATAATCATAAGGTGATAAAGTGACTCCCACTATTCCAGACATATACACAGTGATCAAGTTCATTAGCCACAAACTCAAGTTCTATAATGCATTTTGAAAGGTCAAATACCATTGGCGAGGTGACTGTTTCAGGCTATATAGGGATTTTCTCAACCTATATACTTTATCTTCTTGGCCTTCCACTATATATCCTTCGGGCTGATGCATGTGTAAGATTTAGTCTAAATCTTCATTTAGAAAGGCTGTCTTTACATCTAACTAATGTAAGTCTAAATCATAATATGCAGATATTGCAAGGATTATCCTTATGGATGCAAATTTCACGATAGGAGAATATGTCTCAACATAATCTATCTCATTTTTTTGTGAAAAACCCTTTGCAACCAACCTCGCCTTAAACTTATCGATTGAATAAACCTTATATTTCTTTTTCAAAATCCATTTATAGCTTATGGCTTTCCTTTCTTTTGGCAAATCAATCAATTCTCATACTTCATTTTTCTTAATAGATTCAATTTCCTCATCCATAACTTTCCCCCAATCTATTGTTTTTGATGAGTTCATAGCTTGTTGATAAGTCCAGTTATCAGTCAACTCATCAAAATCTATCAAATTACACACTTCTTCTGCAGGATAAGTGTGATAATCCTTTAAGTAGGATGGTGTGACCCCTTGCCTTTTATGACTACTTAAAGTTTCAGTTGTTTCAGAAAGATCTTATATGGGTTCAAATGATAATTGATCTAGCTCTACTGGATCGTCAGTATGCTCATCATTATTTTTTAAGATGCCATTCTTAGTATCTTCTAAGAATTCAACATCTCTGCTCTTTATCAGTCCATGGTCCTTATGATAAAATTGATATCCCTTTGAGCGTTTAGGATATCCGATGAATATATATCTCAAGGACCTAATGTTTAGCTTATCTCTAGACTAATCAAGGATCTTTACATGTACAATAGATCCCCACCTCCTGAGATGACCTAAGTTGGGTTTTCTTTCAAACCACATCTCATATGGTGTAGTGAATAAAGCCTTACACGCGATCATGCATATTATGTCTTGCTTCTCTGATTATCCGCATTGTGGGTTTTCTTCACTCTTCTTATTGCAACAATCCCTCTTATAGTGTCTCATCTTTCTACAACTAAAACACTTGACCTGAGAAGCATTTTTTTTTTATTTTCTTAAAAGATTAACGGCTTTTTTTGTTATTTTTGCCAAACCTTTTGTTTGGTTTATATCTTCTTTGTTTGGGTTTGGAGTTAGACCTTATCTCATCTTGTACTACTAACAATTTTTTCTTTTTATTTTTACTCATATGTTCTTGTTCAATTGCTAGTTTCAGAGGCAATTCAGAAAGGTTGATTTCTAGCCCTAGTTTGAGGGCTGTGGTGACCATGTTCCATGACGTAGGAAGACTATTCAATATTGTGGATATCTGTATCTGTTCTGAGATGACTGATTTTGCCACAACTAGGTCCCTTGCCATATCAACATATGGTTTATATGTTATACTATTTTATCCCCTTCTTTCATTTTGAAGGAATTATATTTATGTAGTAGCAAGTGGACATGCAACTTGACAGTTATATCATAATTGGCTGTTATAGGATCGAACAACTCTTTCGCGGTCTCAAATTCCTCGAGACCCTATTCAAGTCATCCTCCACGTATGACAACATGACAGTTCTTGCTATTGTGTCATCTTTAAGAAATGTTTTATAAATTCTATCTATTGCTCGGTTGCGTCTGGTGGTGGCGAACGCACAGTTTCCTTTGGGACATACTCTACACCTTCAAGTGTTAGAGTAAGTGATATCATTCTCTTCCATGTTTTGAAGTTTATATTGTTTAACTTTTCAGTTTTTGTGAGTTCCGACACAAATATTGTAAAGTTCATTTTTATGTGTTTGACAATTATAATAATTAGATGGTCCAAAAAAAAAACATTTATGAAGCAACAAAACACACATAGCATTAATCTGGTTATCACGATGCAAAATATCACAAAAATGAGCTAAAAATAACTCATTTTTAATATAGAAACAAACTGGGATAAATTCATATTTTTTCTAAAAATTCCTACCTTTGATAATTTCTGAAAATACCAAGGGTAAAACAGTTATTTTATCTATCTGTTTGGTTTTGTAATTTTTAGAAAAGACCAAGGACAAAACAATAAAATCAGTTTTTGGTATTTCTGAAAAAATTGTAATTGATCGGGGGGTAAATTCATAATTTTGCTCCTCAATCAGAATCTATACTTTTCTAAAAAAGACATGGACAAATTTGTCTTTTGACACATTGACATTATTGTAATAAACTTAACCGGGACGGACGGTAATGTAAATCAATATCCTAGTTTTTCATAATTTTCATAAACTACTAGAGGGTAAAACTGACTTTTTGACCGAGTAAGGGCAACACAATCTTTTTACCCGAAAATATCTGGATATTTTGGTAATTTTATTCAGTGGTAGTTTGTAGTTTTCAAAAACAGGCCAGGGTAGAACGAACTTTTCAATTCGCTGCTCGAGGTTTTTTTTTGGAAATTGCTTATAGTTTTCTAAAATCGGGACGATTTTTCAAACGCATTAAAAACACGAAGGAGAGAGGGAGAGAGCGGGAGAATGACAGAGAGAGAGGGAGGGCGGTGGCTGCCCGCTTCGCCTCCTAGATTGCGGCCACCCGCGACTTTCTGCCATCGGTTCTGTTGCAACCGTCCTCTAGCCTCCTGGCTGATAGGTAGCCACGGTCTTCTGCCATCGGTTCTACTACGATCGTTCTTTGGCCTCCTGGCCAAGGGCTCATGCAGCCAGTCGCGACCTTCTGCCGCTAGTTCTAGTGTGGCCATCCTCTGGCCTCCTGGCCGAGGGCTCCTACAACCAGTCGTGGCCTTCTGTCACTAGTTTTACTATGGCCGTCCTCTGGCCTCCTAGCCGAGGGCTCCCAGATGTGAGTATTTTGTTGACTCCCTGTCGCTTCTTGCTTGCCATCGACGTCCAGGTGTCCCTTGATCTTCTTGCTAAGGTACGCAACAACAGAAATAGATATAGAACAAGTATGTGTTTTGGTGTCTTGGGAGGAAGGCTCTGTGTTTCTGAGTATATTTGTGTCTTATGGTCTCTTACGCTGCTTTCTATTTATAGAGCAGCACCTGCTTGTTCTTCCTCCTGGATTTTCCACTGGGCTTTCCTTTCATGGAGCTCCTTATTCGGACAGTTGTAGATATATTTGGAAACCATCCGATGGTTTCTACTTTTGATGGTCGTTAAAGCCACTCTATCCTACATCCCATCCACAGATAACGGCTGGATGGCCAGTCCAACCGTATTTGTGTTGGGGTTGCTGAGAATGGCCATTTCCTTACATAGACCACCTAAAGATGTACATGCTCAACCATTTAAGTGAGGTCTACTTCAACGATTTTTATGCTACTGCAACGGAGGTGCAATTCCAAGAATATTGACTACTAAATGCAAGCATGCTCAAGTTGGTGCATATTCATATGAGTAAACGGAGAACCTATGCTTACATCTCAAGCCTTATTGTGGCGTTGAAGAGAACGCCTAAGAGTTCCACTGATGTTTGTGTCAAAGTCTCTACTAACTTCTCCAGTTACGCCACATTTAACACTTTTGGGCTAGAAACTAATCGCTTTGTTCGTGTTGAGGAAGATCTTGTTACTCGCTAACGAGTGATCCTTTTTTATGGTGTTATGACTCATAGAATTTTAGTTTTTGTTCATCTGTGATTATGCTTCAATTTTCTTAATGTTCACTATTTTATCAATTAGTAAAGAGTGGGAGATCTATTCACACGAACTACGGTAGTTGCTTAAGCAAGAAAGAGTTTATAAGCAGTGGAAGATCTATTCACATGCAAGGTGAGGCAACCCATTTAATAGATAGATATAATGCGGTCAGTATTCTTTGAAAAACTATATGGATTTCTTCAACTAAATTTTGCCCAAGTGATGTTCGTCCTACCCCACAAAATTTTCTTGGTTCGTGTTTCTTAAATTCATGGAACGATATGATTACTATGTGAAGTTCAACAGCCATCAACAAGATGCAGTTGCTATGTGATGTCCAAACCGACCACTATTGGGACTTCATTATGGAGCAAGAACTTTATATCTGATCTGCAAACATGTTGTCCCCTTTACAAATTACTCTAATTTAATGCCGGGAATTACATGCATGCAACGATCATCAAAACTAGAATCGATGGACACAAATTTCATATTTTTTTTATTTTTTTCAAATTTCAAATTGTAGTAACTGATAATTTTCTAGTTCCACATGATTTAGGACTCAAATGAGAACCAGAGATTCCAAAGCAAAACTGGAACCAACCCGGTCCAGGTTTAGTTCTCATTCCTCATTTCAGGAAAACCAAAACTGTATATGGTAGAATATGATACAAGTATATCGTGTTAGAAAAAATGACTTCTAGTCAATTTTGTAAAAATTGTATCGTATCATACTATACAATATGATTTTATTGTGTATACGGTACGATACAACTATACATATCACAATAAGTGATTTATCATACCATATTGTACGATACGGGTTGTATTGTGTCGTACCATATGATACAACCTGTATCGTATGAGTTGATGCTGATTTTTTTAGTATAAAATATGAGAATCTTAAGTTGCGAAAATCACTTCTGCTTTTTCGCAACCCTTTTTAAAGTCATTCTCTTACTCTCAAATACTGTTTCCATCCTTATTCTTGTTGATTTTATGATTTATTCATAAGATTTTCTAACATTTCACCAAATCCAACTCCCCATCTCTAGGACTTTTGTCAAATCTATGACATACCCTTTTCCTTTTACATTGTACCCGATTTTTCACTTCAAAAATTTGGAGTTTTTAGAGATTTCATGATTCTTAACCTCTAAAATGCATTTTTCTTCTTGTTGATATAATAAAGCATGATGGTATTTCTTATATGAAACACCACCTTGCGGGATTCAAGAATAATGCTAGTACTTATCCTCGGATTCTCGAAGCCATGAAGTATGAAATTAAGTATGTATTGGAGACTTCGAAGGAAAAAAAGAAATTAAGGGTGAGAGAGAGGGCGAGCAGTCACTTCTAAAAAAGGTTTGAAAGACAATTCATGCATCTTGGAACCACCAAATGTATCATGATTTGCATGCTGCTATATATTTTCTTAACCCTTCTATTTGATTTTCTCTCAACTTTGTAGGTGATGAAAAAGTAAAAAAGGATTTATTGAATGCAATTGACCTTGTATAAGATTTGTGTACTCGTTATAATATCCATTTAGAGTTAAGCAAGTATATAGAAAACGTTGGAGATTTTGGAAGGCTAATTGCAATCCAAATCTGCTCTAGAATGCAACAAGATATTATGTGTTTTTATTTATATTCATTTAAGTTATCAATTGATTGACTTTGAGTATTTCTTATTAATCATTATCATATTTTATTTCATATGAATGGTGAGCTCACTTTAGTGTAGATGCACCAAACTTGGTAAGGTTTGCTTAACATATATTAAGTCAAACATGCAGTACGAGTGAATACGAGAGAAATTTGAGTTTTTTTTAACAAATTTAGACGAAAAAGAGAAACAAACTAGAGCATGATCGACTGCTTGATTTGATATACATTGGATATAATATGAAGTTGAGGCAAAGGTAACATTTTTAAAAATCTGTATTTTGTTGCTTAGTTCTTTCTTATTAATAATGAATGTTTGATGCGACTATATTGAATTTGATATTATTTATAATTTGGATATTTTTTCTTTACAAATAAATGCAAAAGGATGCAAGAAGGGCAATAAAGGTGCCAAATGACCTATTGAGATACGAAAATGTTAATATTCTTGATGATTGAATCGAAGAGGAGGAGCCTCCCATCAATTTAGAGAAAGAAAACTTGAGGGCACTCTAAGCCGAAGCAAACTTCGAGGTAGAGATGATGACAAAGATGAAGGTGTTGGATAGGTGGATCCAATTGTGGATGAAGAAGAGGGAGGAGATGATGATGATGCTGGTGATGGTGCTCCTCATTGTGTCAATTACAATGCTTTTATTAATTATGATCCACTTTGTGGATGCTTGTGGTAAATGTAATTGTAACTTTGTAACATTCTGGTCAGGATGATTGTAAGTTGTAACTTTGTTGTTTATTAATTAAAGGTATTCAATATTCACATTATGGTAATTTCAAATCAAGCTTTTGGATTCGATTTGGTTTAATGTTGATTGTATTATATATGTTTTGTTCATTAATTTCAATTCTTATTTTTTTGAATTTATTAATATTTATTAATTTTTTATCAAGAAATAAAAAAATTATATCGTATCGTATGATACAACATGATATAGGCGTATCAGTGTCCAGTACGATATATTCAATGATACGCTTTTTACAACATTGCTTCTAGTTGCATGTGTATACTGTAGTCGGTTGGCTAAAGTATTTTCTAGACATTGATTGTATCCTTCAGCATAAGCATGCTCTATTCACCTTGTCTCCAATGACTTTGAGTTACAGCTTTTGGCAAAAGATTCAGTTTCTATAGTGTTGGAATACTATCAATGTAACAATTTTGCTACAAGAAAAGCATTCTGAATGCCAGAAATTTCTCTTCAAAAAACACAACCAAATATGTCTAGAAACTCTACTTCCTTGTTTCCGAATCGTCGTGCTTGCATTGAAATGAGGGAACTTTCTACCTGACCTTGTTCCACATCAAGCAAACTTTATGTCGTGCACCACACTTTGTGACGATGGTATATGAATAAATATTATAGATCATATGATTTCAAAATTGGTTTAGATGATATAATCATAAACAATACCATAGAGAAAAAAGACGCACAAGGCAAAGATAGCCCCACACGACGAATTCGATATCTACAAAAGATGCACTTAATTGAGAAATAACGAACTCTTAGCAAGGTTGGATGCCACTTTGACTAGTCTCTTGGTTGGTTGGATGCAACCATATGCTTGGATAAACACTACTATGAGCATTGAACTTGAATGTCATATCAATTACTCGAACACCACTAGATGATACCTACTTGGTTGACCCTACCCATAAACACACAAAAAAGAGAACAATAAGAAGTGAGAAGGAGAAGGAAAAAAGAAACTCTATTACTTTTGAATGTTGCTAGACATCTCTTGGATTTTCTCGATGCCCCACAACAATAGAGGATCTTTGTTTATATAGATGCTCTCCAAGTCAAATTTTTAAGGAAACAAAGTTAGATGATGCCTTGGGTTGTAGATAGTTTTATTTTTAGGTCTCATGGTAAACTTTAGAACTAGTAAAAATAGTGGGATGGAGTTACATATAGTGCTTACTTTTTAGGGCATGTTATGGTTATGGGGCATGTTATGGTTACATGTAGAGAAGTTTTAGGGAGTATGGAGAAATCATAAGAAGTGGTGTTAATTTTCTTTTTCTTTTGTTCCTTTAAATATATGTAAACTTTTGTTTTGCAATAGTGAGAGAAACATTTATTTTTATATGTTTTCTCTCCTTTGTCCTCTACCATTTCTCTTTTTTATTATATCATTTTTGGTATCGAAGTACCAAGTTTGAACCAACAAGAGTGAAGTTGGGATTATCTAGCATGTATGATATAATTGCAAGGCCGCATGTCCAGTTGCTACTACAAAAATATAATTCATTCAAAATGAAAGAAGGAGATAATGTAGTAGAACATGTAAACCATATGTTGGTAATGGCAAGAGACCTAGCTGTGGCAAAATTAGTCATCTCAAAATCGATGTAGATATCCACAATATTGAACAGTCTTCTCCCGTCATGGAACATGATCACTACTGCCCTCAGATTAGGGCAAAAAGTTAACCTTTCTAAATTGTCCCTCAAACTAGCAATTGAGTAAGAACATATGAGTAAAAATAGAAAAGAAAATTTGTTAGTAGTATAAGATGAAATAGGGTCTAGCTCCAAACTCAACTAAAGGAGAAATAAACCAAACAAAAAGTTTGACAAAAATTTAAAAAAGCGCGGTCAATCTTTTAAGAAAACACAAGAAACCGCTTCTCGAGTCTTGTTTCAACTGTAGAAAGATGAGACACTAAAAGAGGGATTGCCGCAATAAGAAGAGTGGAGGAAACAACCTACAACGCAAATAATTAGAGAAGTAGGACATAATCTGCATGATATCAAAATGTCTCTATATGGACCACTCGGGGATTGGTTGGTGGATTGACTAGAGCGACCAGACATATCTCGAAGACCAAAGAAGGGACAATAGATATAAAGGAGTACAAACTAGTAGAACATCGGGTGTATATGAGAAACAATACTTTCTCGAATGTTCTGGGTAATGGGTCCTTTAGAATTTTTGTACAAGACATACCATTTGTATTGACTGATGTATTAATTATGCCATCTATAAGGAGCAATATGGTTTCGGTCCCTATCTTATTGAAGAAATGTTTTGAATTCAGGTTTGTCCCTAGCATGGTGATTATGGAGAAACATGGGAGAATATTTTTCTCTGGGGAATTTGATGTAGAACATAGACTACTTAAATTAAAAATTAATGAGAATGAAAATCCTTCTTCTTATATTGATTCTGCCTTTAATGTTGATGTCAATATATGGCATAAACGCCTTGAGCATATAAGTCTCAAAAAGTTGAGAAAATTATCTAACTTTGACTTACTATCGAGATTTGAGAAAGACACTTTCGACAAGTGGAAAGCTTGTATACAAGAAAAAATGACAAGAAAAGTTTCCCAAAGAGACAACAAGAGCAACAACTTTGTTGGAAGTCATTCACAAGAATTTATGTGGACTCTTCAAAGTAAGGTGACATCGTGACAAGGTTTATTTTATAACCTTTATCGATAATTACTCGAGATATATGTATTTATATCTCTTAGCATATAAATTTGAGGCACTTAAAGCTTTTAAAGAATATAAGTAGAAAGTTGAAAATCAACTAGGGCATTCAATCAAAGTCTTAAGATCAGATAGAGGTGGTGAACATACCTCTGTAGAATTTCTCGAATTCTGTAAAAATTTTGGTATTTCAAAGCAAAATATAATACTTAGGGCACCTCAACAAAACGGTGTAGCTAAAAGATATGACAGGACCTTACTGAATATGACAAGGTCAATGTTAATTGATGCCTCTCTACCAAGGATATTTTGAGAGAAATAGTAATTAGAACGGTATACATACTCAATAAAGTACCATGTAAGGCTATATTTACTACACCATATAAGATGTGGTTTGGAAGAAAACTCAACCTACGTCATCTCAGGAGGTGAGAATCTATTAAACATGTAAAAATCCTTGATTAGTCCAAAGATAAGCTAGACAGTAGGTCCATATTCATCGAATATCCTAAAGGCTCAAAGGGATATCCGTTTTATCATAAGGACCACAGACTGATGCAGAGCAGAGATGTTTAATTCTTAGAAGATACTAAGAATGACATCTTGAAAAATAATGATGAGTATACTAAGAACCCATAGAAGACCTTCTTGAAATAACCAAAACTTTAAGTGGAAATAAAAGGCCAAGGGCTATACCATCCTACTTAAAAGATTATCACACTTATCTTGTAGAAAAAGTGTATAATTCAGTGGATTTAGATGAGTTGACTAATAACTTGACTTATCAGCAAGCTATGAACTCATTGGAAGTAATACACTAGGGAAAAGCTATAGATGAGAAAATTGAATCTATTGAGAAAAATAAAGTCTGGGAATTGACTGATTTGCCAAAAGGAAGGAAAGTCATAGGCAGTAAATAGATTCTGAAAAAGAAATATAAGGTTGATAGTTCAATCGACAAGTTTAAAGCGAGGTGGTTGCAAAGGGTTTTTCGCAAAAAGAGGGGATAGATTATGTTGAGACATATTCTCTAGTTGCGAAATTTGCATCCATAAGGATAATCTTGGCAATATCTGCATATTATGATTTGGACTTACATCAGTTAGATGTAAAGACAACTTTTTAAAACAGAGATTTAGATGAAATCATATACATGCAACAACCTGAATGACATATAGTTAAAGGCCAAGAAGATAAAGTATATAGGTTTAGAAAATCCCTATATGGCTTGAAACAATCACCTTGCCAATGGTTTTTGACTTTTTAAAATGCCATTATTGAACTTGGGTTTCTGGCTAATGAGCTTGATCACTGTGTAGATGTCTCGAATAGTGGAAGCCACTTTGTTATCTTATCGTTATATGTTGATGACATATTGTTGATTGGGAATGACAATGAGATGATTGTCAAAATCAAGTCATGGTTAAACTCAAGGTTTGAAATGAAGGATATGGGTGAAGCATCCTATATCCTGAGTATAAAATCTCTCGAGATAGAGAATCTAAACTCTTATGCCTAAGTCAGGAGAAATATATTGACTATATTCTTAAAAAGTTCAAAATGAGTGAATGCAAGTCTGCTATTACACTCATTGCAAAAGGGGTCAAACTAAGTAACACTGATTGTTTCGGTGAAGGAGATGATAAGCTTAACATTCTTTATGCACAAGCTGTGGGTAGCTTGATGTATGCTATGTTGTGTATAAGACTTGATATCAACTTCACTGTTGGTCTTGTGAGTAAATATCAAAGTAATCCGGTATGGCAGCATTGGATAGCTATAAAAAGTATTTTAAGATATATGAAAGGAACAAAACACTTGAAATTGTGTTTTAAAGTAGATGAATTGAAAGTGGTAGGATACTCAGATGTTGACTTTGTTGGGAGGAAAGATCACAACAAATCAACCTCAGGACAAATATTCTTATTTGGAGGTGGTGGTGTTTCTTAGGCATATAAGAAACAAGATTGTGTAGCATTGCATACACAAGAAGTTGAGTATGTGGCTTGTTATATGGCTGCAACGACTGCCGTCTGGATAAACTGCTTCATACGAGATTTGAAGGTGGAGATAACTGACGAGTCAATTGTCATTTACTATGATAACAACACAGCAATTACTCTTATCAAGAGTGGAGCTGAGAGCTCTAAGAGCAAGCATATAATGGTTAAATATCACTATGTTCATGATATGGTCATGAGAAAGGAAATATCCATCTCATATATGCCAACTCATGATATGTTGGCAGACCTAGCCATCCAACCATTATTTGTGGAAGGAATGTGGGAATGGATGGCTATAACACATATCAGTAGGGAATCCGAGAGGAAAGAAGAACAGGCATGACTCTATAAATAGAGAGTAGTGCACGAGAACAGACACAGTGAAACAAAAAGAAACACTGAGCATTCCTCTCAAGCAAAACCTACTAAGAGGAAACCTGAAAAATACCGAAACACACATACCTCTTTGAATATCCACTGCTACCTGAGCAGGAGAACAAAGGACACCGGAGGGTCAACCACAAGCAAAGAACCTGCCGAAGGGTCGACGGAAACTCAACATTTCTCCAATTAGCATCAAGGAACCACCTTCCTTATCCACGCAACACAACCTTCAAAAACAGGTTCTAGGCAATATAGTTAACTAACCGCAAGCTAGGTAATCCCCTTTCCTTGTGGATTTGATGAGTTGCTGGCCTCACATATTTCTGCAAGTTCTCCTTTCCTTGCGGCTCATATCTTGAACATCATCTTCTTTGCTAGCAAGATTGTAGAATTTATCTTTAAGCCATGTACGCATGTTTGTTAAAATGATTGTTTTCAAATTGTAATGTTTTCAAAAATCTACTAACTTAGCTAGTACATCATCTATATACAAATAAATGTTTTCCCTATCAAATCATGAAAGATGTAATTCATGGCTCTTCGATAAGTAACAATGGTGTCTTTGAGCCTAAATAATATTACTAGTGATTTGAAAAATATTTTTCTCTCTTGTGTATCTAAATGTTGTTTTCGAGATGTCACTCTCCCATATGAAAATATAGCAATAACCCGAATCCCCATCCATGAATTACAATAGTCGAAGAGTAAATGCTGCACCTACCAGCATATTGGCAATAGACATGACATATTCATCCTTTTGTATAGGAAGGTTTAAATTGCTATAACCTATACAGAACCACAATATTTCGTTCTTTTCAAACTGCTGTGATATGTCATAGGCATTATGCTTAGATGATCGGTCATGCACGTATGAATGTCTGCTATTCATTTCAAGATGGATGACCTATTGGGAGTGAGCCGAGTACCTGATTCTCTTTGCTTCTTGCAGGGAACCGGTGATGGCCTCTATGACTTGTAGACTTCTGAAGATGCAGCGGAATAATGCGGGTGAGGACACGAGGTTCCCACACAGGGGCTTTCACAGACGAATACCGTGTATGTTTTTCACAGTGTTTTCTTTATCTTTTCTATTCTGTATGTGCCTGCCTTTATAGGTAGGCGCTCCCCCATTCGTCATGCTTATCCGCCTGTGGCTTCCCTCGTCTGAGAGCTGTAACAGTTGACCGTTACTGGATTTTCTGGTAACGGTCGTCTGTTACCATATCTGGGCCTATCCTCAAGTAACAGACTGGATGGCCAGTCCAGCCGTTACCTGAGCCGAGAATGGCCACATACTGTAATATCTCCCACTTGGCCATTTGAGTCAAGTGTACCAACATACTGGTTTTCCTCCCACTTTCCAGGGGTTTTCTCTAGTTATGTCGATTCCTGATTACTATTGCAATAAGAACCTGTTGTGTAGTTATTTTCCTACACAACAAATCATCCGTTGTATGGTTATTTACCTATACAACAATGTATATCCGTTGTATGGTTATTTACCTATACAACAATCAAACATATCTCAAACCCATGTTTCTAACATGTTTTGAGAAGAGTTCCTCTGTTATGCTTTTTGTTAAGGGGTTTACCAACATATCTTCGGTTAGCATGTATGAGATGGATATTTTCCTTCTAATAACCATCTCATGAACATAGTGGTATTTTAGTATTATATGCTTGCTTTTCGAGCAATATGCTCCACTCTTAATAAGAGTAATTGCTGCATTGTTATCACAATAGATAACCACTAGCTCGTCTGTTATCTCCAGCTCCAAATCTCGTATGAAGTGGCTTATCCAAACAACACTTATTGCAGTCATACAAAAAGCAATATACTCAGCTTCCTGTGTATGCAACGCTACACAACCCTGTTTCTTGCATACCCAAGAAAGATCACCACCTCCAAATAAGAATATTTGACCTGAGGTTGATTTGCTGTCATCTTTGCTCCCAGCAAAGTCAGCATCTGAGTATCCTACCACTTTCAGTTCATCTGCTTGAAAACATAGTTTCAAGTCCTTTGTTCATTTAAGATATCTTAGAATCCTTTTCACAGCTACCCAATGCTGTAAACCAGGATTACTTTGATATCTACTAACAAGACCAACAACGAAGCTAATATCAGGCCTTGTACACAACATAATATACATCAAGCTGCCAATAACTTGTGCATAAAGAATATTAGGCTTATCCTCTCCTTCACCGGGACAATCAGCCTTACTCAATTTCACCCCTTTTGCAATAGGTGTATCTACAGACTTGCATTCACCCATTTTGAACTTCTTGAGGATATAGTCAATATATCTCTCTAGACTTAGGCATAAGAGTCTAGATCCTCTATCTCGAGAAATCTTTATACCCAAGATATAGGATGCTTCCCCCATATCCTTCATTTCAAACTTGGAGTTCAACCATAACTTGGTTTTGATAATTATCTCATTGTCGTTTCCAGTCAACAATATGTCATCTACATACAATGACAAGATGACAAAGTAGCTCCCACTGTTCCAAACATATACATAGTGATCAAGTTTGTTAGCCACAAACCTAAGTTCTATAATGACATTTTGAAAAGTCAAATACCATTGGCGAGGTGACTATTTCAGGCCATATATGGATTTTTTCAACTTATATACTTTATTTTCTTGGCCTTCAAATACAAATCCTTCGGGCTGCTGCATGTATATGATTTCTTCCAGATCACCATTTAGAAAGGCTGTCTTTACATCTAACTGATGTAAATCCAAATCATAGTATGCATATATTGCCAAGGTTATCCGTATGGATGCGAATTTTGCAACTGGGGAATACGTCTCAACATAATCTATCCCCTCTTTTACGAAAAACCCTTTGCAACCAACCTCGCTTTAAACTTGTCGATTGTACCATCGACTTTGTATTTCTTTTTCAGAACCCATTTATAGCCTATAGCTTTCCTTTGTTTTGGCAAATAAGCCAATTCCCAAACTTGGTTTTTCTCAATGGATTCAATTTCCTCATCCATGGCTTTCTCCCAGTCTATTGCTTATGATCATTTCATTGCTTGTTGATAAGTCAAGTTATCAGTCAACTCATCCAAATCTATCGAATTACACACTTCCTATGCAAGATAAGTGTGATAATCCTTTAAGTAGGATGGAGTGGCTCTTTGCCTCTTATGTCCACTTAAAGTATCGGTAGTTTCAAGAAGATCTTCTATGGGCTTAAAAGATGATTTGTCTAAATTTACCAAATCATCAACACATTCCTCATTGTTTTCCAGGATGTTATTCTTAGTATCTTCTAAGAATTCAACATCTCTGCTTTCAATGAGTCTGTGGTCCTTATGATAAAACTGATATCCTTTTGAACATTTTGGATATCCAATGAATATACATCTTAAGTACCTATTGTCTAGCTTATCTCTAGACTGATCAAGGATCTTGACATGTGCAATTGATCCCCACCTCCTGAGATGACCAAAGTTGGGTTTTCTTCCAAACCACATCTCATATGGTGTAGTGAATACAGCTTTACAAGGTACTCTATTGAGTACGTAAACAACTGTACTTACTACTTCTCCCCAAAATACCCTTGGAAGAGAGGCATCAATCAACGTAGACCTTGTCATGTTCAACAAGGTTCTGTTGTATCTTTCAGCTATACCATTTTGCTGAGGTGTCTTGGGCATTCTATTTTATTTAGCAATACCAAAGTCTTTGCAAAATTCCATGAATTCTGTCGAGGTATATTCACCTCCTCTGTCTGATATCAAGACTTTGATCAAATGGCTTAATTGATTTTCCACTTCTTGCTTATATTCTTTAAATGCCTCAAGTGCCTCCAATTTATGTGCCAAGAGATATATATACATATATCTAGAGTAATCATTGATAAAGGTTATAAAATAACCCTTTTCTCGATGCATTTTTACTCTAAAAGATCCACATAAATTTGTGTGAATAATTTTCAATAGGGTTGTTGTCCTTATTGTTTCCTTGAGAAAGACTTTACTTGTTATTTTTTCTTGTATATAAGCTTCACACTTGTTGAAAGTTTTTTCCTCAAATCCGGGCAATAAGTCAAAGTTGGATAGTTTCCTCAACTTTTCCAGACTTATATACCCTAGGCGTTTATGCCACATATTCACATCAACAGAAAAGACACTCTCAATATAAGCAGAAGATGGATGACTTTCATTATTTGATAACTTGAACAGTCCTTGTTCTACATCAAATTCTCCTGATAACAAGATTCTCTCATGTTTGACCACAGTCACCTTGTTAGGTATAAACCTAACTTCAAAACCCTTCTTAACTAAGGCAGGGACCGAGACTAGATTGCTCCTTATAGATGACACAATTAACACATCGGTCAGTACAATTGGTTTGCCTTGTACAAGTATTCAGAAGGATTCAATACCTAGAACATATGAGAAAGTACTATTTCCCATATACACACGATGTTCTCCAGGTTGATATTCCTTCAGGTCTATTACCCCTTCCTTGGTCTTCGAGATGTGTCTTGTAGCTCCTGAGTTTATCCACAAACTTGTCACTGGGCGACCCAAGTATAGGTATTCTGAAATCACGCAGATTATATCCTGCTTCTTTAACTGTCCGCGCTGTGAGTTGGTTCCTCTATATTTCTTATTGCGGCAGTCCCTTTTGTAGTGTCAAATCTTTCCACAGTTGAAACACTTGAGTCGAGAAGTAGGTTTCTATGATTTCTTAAAAACTTTGATCGCCTTTCCTATTATTCTCGCCAAACCTCTTATTTGGTTTCTTTTTCTAGTTAGATTTGGAGCTAGACGCTAACTCAGCCTCAACCACTAACAATTTCTCCTTTTTGTTTTTAAGCATATGTTCTTTTTCAATTGTTAGTTTTAGGGGCAACTTAGAAAGGTTGATTTCAGGCACTAATCTTAGGGCAGTGGTGATCATGTTTCATGATGGAGGTAGATTATTCAGTATGGTTGATATCTGCATCGGCTCGAGGATGACTGATTTTACTACGGCTAAGTCTCTAGCCATCACTAGCATGTGATTTACATGCTCTACTATATTTTCTCCTTCTTTCATTCTAAAGGAGTTGTATTTCTGTATTAGCAACTACACATGTAATTTAGCAGTTATATCATACTTAGCTGTTAGTGAGTCAAACAACTCTTTCGGGTCTCATATTCTTCAAAGACCCTAATCAGATCATCCTCCATGTAGGTTAACATGATTGTTCTTGCTATGGTATCATCCTTTATAAATATTTTATACATTTCTAATTGTTGCTGACTTGCGTCTGGCGGTGGAGGATGCACTGTTTCCTTTAAGACTTACTCTACACTTTCTAGTGTTAGAGCCAGCGGAATTCTTCTCTTCCATGTCTGAAAGTTTAAACCGTTTAATTTTTCTATTTTTGCCAGTTCGGACACACATATCCTAGAACTCATTTTTAAGTGTTTGACAAAAATAAAAATCAAGCGGTCTAAAAGGAAACAAAAAAACAAAGACACACATAGCAAGAGACATGTTAAAGTGATGCAAAATATGTAGTAGATAATCTTTTAAAAAAATTTCTAAGGGGTTTTCCGCCTCTGAACCCCTAACAGGATACTAAGAGATAAAATTGTAATTTTATCTATTTGTCCTCTTTTATAATTTTGTAAAATCATGAGGACAAACTTGTAAAATTACTATTTGGTATTCATGAGGACAAATAGTAATTTTAACCCTTAGGGCAAATTTGTAATTTTTTTTCAAAAGAACAGGGGTAAATTTGTCTTTTGGCTGAGTGGCAGAACTGAAATTATTCAAATCGGGTTGGATAAAACAGTAAAATGACAGCCCCCAGTTTTTCAGTAAATTTCAAAAACAACCAAAAGGTAAAACTATTTTTTTATCATGGCAACTGCATAATATGCAAAAAGGGGCAGGGATAGTTTTGTCTTTTTGACACAAACCATGAGGCAATTTTCGGAAACCATTGGCGGTTTCAAAAAACCATGAATGGTTTGGAAAACCGCTGGTTTTCTCACTACGGTTTTCCGAAACCGTTGTTTTCGAATTTTTTTTTTGTATAGAAACGCTTAAAAGCGTTTTACACGGAGAGAGAGTGAGAGGGAGAGAGAAAGTCTCTCTGGAATGTTCAGAGAGAGAGAGATAGAAACAAAGAGGGAGGTTGCCGGAGAGAGGAGGCCAGAGTGGATGCTCTGGCCGTTCGTCGGCTGTCGGCTATCGGCGAATTCTTTACTTTTTCTCTTACCGGCCTTTCTTTGCTTCGGCTCTTATCGACTTGCCTTTGGCTTCGGGCTTTTTTCGGCCTGCCTTTGACTTCGGGCTTTTTCTGGCCTGTCTTTGGCTTTGGGCTTTTTCCGGCCTGCCTTTTTTTTTGGGCTTTTGCCGTCTTGTTTTTGCCTTCGGGCTTTTGTCGGCCTACTTTTGCCCTCGGGCTATTGTCGGCCTGCCTTTGCCCTCGGGCTATTGCCAGCCTGCTTTTGCCTTTGAGCCTTTGCCTTTGGGCTTTTGTTGGTCTGCCTTTGCTTTTGGGCTTTTGTCGGCCTACCTTTGCCTTTGGGCTTTGTTTTCGGCTTTTTGGCCGTGCCTGTTTCGGCCTGCCTCAGGGTTTTGACTTCGCCTTCTTTGTCGAATACCGCCTTCTCTCTTTCATTTTTTTTTCGTTTAGTCTCTCCTCCCCTTTTTTTTTTGCTAACTCTCTCACTCCTCTTACAGGGAATGAGTCTCTGATACCACTATTGGGAGTGAGCTGAGTACCTGATTTTCTTTGCTTCTTGTAGGGAACTGGTGATGGCCTCTGTGACTTGTAGACTTCTGAAGATACAGCGGAATGATGCGGGTAAGGACATGAGGTTCCCACACAAGGGTTTGCACAGACGAATACCGTAGTATTTTCTCTATCTTTTCTATTATGTATGTGCTCCCCATTCTTCGTGCTTATCCACCTGTGGCTTCCCTCATCTGGGAGAGATAACAGATGACCAACGAATACCAGTAACGGTCGTTCGTTACCAGATCTGGGCCTATCATCAGGTAACGGACTGGATGACCAGTCCAACCGCTACCTGAGTGAGAATGACCACGTACTGTAACACGGCCTCCCTCCGTTAGGCGAACTGCACAATGAACCGTTCATCAGCAACAAGATGCCCATTATTTCAAAGCACTTCACAGAATCGTGCCGGTTCATCCGACTCATGTCCATATATACTGTGGATCCCACTAAAGCATGTGAATCAAGGCCATCACTACGATCGGCCGTCCAAGATGGACGGCGCACATTTTGAAGAACATGAAATGGAATCAGGCGTGTCGTGTAAGGAGTGCTCTCCTTGTCGCTGTCTTTCTAACCAATTGCAACATCACCTGAAAAACGCTACGTATTTCACTGCAATGAATTTGGAAATCAAGAAAGAAACCTCTTACCTCTTCTGCAATCTTCTTCTTGACAGCGACGCTCTTCCTTGCATTCTTGGTGATCTACCATCAGGTAAATACGCCTCTTCCTCCACCTCCATTCCTTTTCTTGATATACTAATGGTTCTTCGTTAGATCGTTTTACTTTGGATGCATGAAAAAGCTTCAGTGTTTGCTTCATAGTAGACTTACAATCACGAAACAAGATCGTAGACTACGCATTAACTCCATACAAACGTGAAAAACCTTACACGTTTGGGTGCTTATATAAAATATGAAATCATTTGCATGCATATGCTCTCTCTGTGCATTTAGGTTCTCCTTCTAAAACAAATCAACATTACTTCTAAGACATGAAGTTGCTTATTCTGTATACCATTTCAAATGATTGAATAGAAAAAAGCCGGCTTACCGTAGCTTCCAATCCGAAAGCTTGTGAAACGCTACACAAAGCATGATATTGCCTATTTGACGGTCAAGGTTGTTCAGTTTTGGGTGTTTTTAATGAGCAATGAGACGCCAAGTGACATCGTTAAATAAACAAGACACTCCAACGATTTTCACTTGACAAAGGAAAAAAAAAGATACAGTAAAACGCAAGAAGAACCATCTGATAAGCGGGTAGACTCTAAAGAACCTTCAATCTAAAAGCATGATATTGAGTAATCTATAGGTGTCTGCCCAACCTCAGCTTGCGTGTAAAATAACTTATAAGAATGTGACCTATCTGGTGTGATCAGTCATTTGAATCAGCTGCAGCCAAATCATAAGAATTAAGAACAAAACCCTCATATCTTGACACCAATTATCATAATAGAGGGCAACCACAAAACAGAAGTCAATGTAAAAGTGAATATCATAATGACAATGGAGCAGGCCTATTGAAAGACATATCTACCAACACATCTCTAAATCATATGACTACCTACGTCGTATGAGTTCATATAATGCAAGAACAGTACGGGTTTATTGAAAAGAAACTCTACCACCGTATCTCTAAATAGTTGGAATCAAACGAAAACGGATTAGAACGGAGGAGGCTTATTTAAAACGACAATAGAAATGATATCTTATTCTTTTTATATTCAACAACAACTACAACTAAGCTTTTTTGAATACTAGATAGGGTTGGATACAACGATTCTTTGTTTACACAAAATCCTATAATAATTTGTAGAATCCATGATAAATAAATCTAATTTTTTTATGCTAACTGCCACAAGGCTCATGTAAACCTCCTTCTTTATCCGAGCTTGAGACCCGCCATGCAAGGTGATCTTATTTCACAACCAAATTTTTTTTTATGCCCGCACTAAGACAAATCTGGATCCAGTTGAGGAGACTAATCAACCATCAGAAATTAAACTCAAAACTGTTTTTTTGGTGCAAGAAATACAAATTGTATAGGTTTGAATGTTTGAAACAGGAACATAAAAAATCACAACAGTACTTTAGTCCATTTGAATACAACAACAACTAACAACTAAGCCTTTTCCCATACTAGACGGGGTCGGCTACATGGATTCTTTGTTTCCACATATCCCTATCGCGTGCTGTGTTAGCAATTAACTCCCAATAAGCTGGATCATTCTTTATTGTTTCTTTCCAAAACTTTTGTGGTCGTCCTCTACCTCTTTTAATACTTTCCAAATTTAGTTTTTCTAACTTTCTTACAGGTTCTTCTTTTGATCTTCTTTTTATATGTACAAACCATCTTAAATGATGTTCTCTCATTTTATCCTCTATTGGTGCCACTCCTAATTTGTTTCTAATAACCTCATTATGTATACGGTCTTTTCTTGTATAACCACTCATCCATCTCAACATCTTCATTTCTATCACAGACATCTTTTGTACATGTTGATGATTAACTGCCCAACACTCAGAACCATAAAACATGACAGGCCTAATTGCTGCTCTATAATATTTACCTTTTAATTTTAATGGTATCTTCTTATCACAAAGAATACTTGATGCTCCTCTCCATTTTAACCAACCAGCATTAATTCTATGTGTAACATCTCCATCAATTCTTCCATCACTTTGAAAAATTGACCCTAAGTATTTAAAACTTTCCTTTTGGGGAATGAAATGTGTGCCAATTTTAATTTCTATGTCCTCTGAAGTAGCCAAATGATCAAACTTACATTCCATATATTTTGTCTTTGTTCTACTAAGTTGAAGGCCTTTGCTTTCTAATGTTTCTCTCCATAGTTCCAATTTTCTATTAACTTTTTCCTTAGACTCCTCCACTAATACAATGTCATCTGCAAATAACATACACCAAGGTACTTCATCTTGAATATGTTTTGTTAACTCATCCATCACCATTATAAATAAGTATGGACTTAAAGTTCATCCTTGATGTAACCCAATATTAACTTCAAAGAAGTCTGTTGTTGCTTCATGAGTCCTCACACATGTTTTTGCACCATCATACATGTCTCTTATAAGGTTAATATATGTCAATGGGATACCTCTTTTTTCCAAAGTTCTCCAAAGAACCTCCCTCGGTACCCTATCATAAGTTTTTTCTAGATCAATAAATATCATGCGAAGGTCTTTCTTTTTTGCTCTAAAATGTTTCATAAGATGTCTCAAAAGGTGAATCGCTTCAATAGTAGATCTGCCTGGCATAAATCTAAATTGGTTCTCTGTTGTACTGGATACTTGTCTTAACCTACGTTCGATAATTCTTTCCCATAATTTCATAGTATGACTCATTAACTTGATACCTCGATAATTCACACAATTTTGAATGTCTCCATTGTTCTTATATATGGGTATAAGTGTACTTGCTCTCCATTCCTCGGGCATCTTTTGGTTTTTTCATATTTCATTAAATAGTCTTGTGAGCCAAGTGATTCCTATTTCTCCTAGTATTTTCAAAACTTCTATAGGAATATTATCTGGTCCTACCGATTTACCACTCTTCATATATTTAAGAGCCTCTTTGACTTCATTCTTTTGAATACGTCGGTAGAAATTGTGGTTTATATACTTTTCTGACTTGGCTAAATCTCCTAAACTAATACTAACATCTTTATTTTCATTAAAAAGATTATAAAAATAGTTTCTCCATCTATTTCTTATATCATCATTTGCCACTAGAATTTTTTCATCCTCGTCTTTTATGCATCTAACATAATTAAGATCTTTAGTTTTCTTATCTCTAGCCCTAGCTATCCTAAAAATATCTCTTTTACCCTCTTTTGAGTTGAGTTTTTTATATAAGTCATCCCAAATCTTAGCTTTTGCTTCACTAACGGTTTTTTTCGCTTCATTCTTTGCTTTCTTATAAGCTTCTAAAGTTGTAATAGTTTTCTTAACATAATGTAATTTGTAACATGCCCTCTTTGCCTTGATTTTATTTTGTACTACTTCACTCCACCACCAAGTTCTTTTTGTGCCGGTACACCTCCCTTAGATACCCCTAACACATCTTTCGCCACTTTCCTAATATGTATAGCCATATTGTTCCACATATCACAGGGTGTGCCAACATAATTTCAAACATCTCCTTGAAGGACTTTCTGTTTAAATATATCTTCTTCCTCGCTTTTGAGATTCCACCATTTAGTCCGAATAGCTCGATGCACTCTTTTCTTCTTTATCCATTTTTTTATTTTAAATCTATAACTAAAAGTCGATGTTGGGTGGTTAAGCTTTCTCCTGGAATTACCTTACAATCTTTACAACATGCTTTATCTTTTTTTCTACAAATAAAGTAATCAATTTGTGTTTGTGATAAGCCACTCTTATAAGTAATTAAATGTTCATCTCATTTTTTGAATATTGTATTGACTATAAAGAGATCAAATGACATAGCAAAATTTAAAATCTCCCTACCTTCCTCATTTATATCCCCAAAACCAAAGTTTCCATGAATCCCTTGATATCCTAATGCCTCTTTACCGACATGTCCATTTAAATCTCCTCCTAAACAAATCATCTCCCTTTGTGGAATCTTTTGAAACACCTTATCTAAATCTTCCCAAAAAACTGTCTTTATACTATCTTCTAGTCCTACTTGGGGTGCATAAGCACAAACTATATTCAAAACCTCTGCTCCTAACACTAATTTCAATGTCATGATTCGGTCACTATATCATTATATGTCTACTACACTCTCCTTTAAATCTTTATTTATGATAATACCAACTCCGTTTTGAGCATTTTCTTTACCTGAGTACCATAATTTAAAACCTGTATCCTCTATCTCCTTTGCTTTTTCTCCAACCCATTTTGTCTCTTGTAAACATAGAATATGAATCTTTCTCCGAATCATAGTATCTACCACCTCCATTAGCTTACCTGATAATGTTTCAATATTCCAAGAACCAATACGAATCTTATTATCTAGGACTAGCTTCCTTACCCCCAGCATCCGTCCATAATCAAAATGCGGAGACCCTCTAAAAATTTTTCACTACATTCGGGCGGCAATATAGCGGGACTAACTTCTTTATCCACACCCGTCCATGATATGGGAACCCTCTCTGCAATTGATTCACTACATTCGGGCGAAAATGTAGGGGCCCTTGCTTACTTCTTACTGCATTCGAGCTCTGCAGCACGTCGCTAGGCGGGGACGCCCCAAAGCAATGCTCATAATTTTTGTAATCCATGTTGTAAAAATCCGACGAAGTTTTACGCTGGCTGTCGGAAGCCTAACACAACCCTCCTCCTTTATCCGGGCTTACGACCGGTAATACAAGGATGATCCCTTACATGGGCGGAGTTTGAATTCCACATCAGAGACCTTTCTCTTTTTGTGTGTGTGAATTCTACATCATTTGACTGCTAGAAAATGTGATGAGTTATTTCATGCATTAGCACATGGTGATGGCTTTGGTTTTTCGTCTACTGTACATTAGCACGTGGTAGTGCTTTAGATGTGGGCAACTTATATAATATTCTAATTTTGTTTGTCATCATTAAGTGCCATTTATTGGTACATTTCACTAAAGTTTTTGTATAAAATCTGATCCGGAACAAAGCTAGAAACCCTTGGTGTGGTTTAGTTCATTCTTTTTATGACACGGATGATCTGGAATGGTCCTCCTAAATTTACGAATGACCGCACAATTTGGTTCCACGCTAAGCTTACAATTGAACCAAACCTGACCACTAATGATACCTGTAGCCCCAACCAGTAGAACTTGCATTTTAGCTGCGTCTGTTATGATGACGCTTAATTTGATTTGGGTCAAGAAATAAGCGTAAACTTGAGTTTATATAATTTGAATGTGTAAGGTTCTCATGTTTCATTGATTTGTTTTATAGAATCTAACTTTCATATTAGCTCGTCTCAAACAGTGATTCATTTAATATTGGATACATTTGTAATTTCATTTGTACTTTGAACAATCTTTTCCTATATCGAATTGATAAGCTTTTTTTTATACTGGTCCTCCACAGCAAACAATTATTCTCACAGGTAAAGGGAAGACAATTCAATTTCCCGTTGTGCAGTCACTTGAAATGGAAAGCATTGATAGGCTCAGCAGTCTTCCAAATGATCTCATCTGCAAGATCTTTGCTTTCCTTCCTTATAAGGATGTAGTGAGAACTTGTGTACTTTCAAGAAGGTGGAAGTGCCTGTGGGTTTTGTCGCCAACAATAACACTGACGCAGAAGCCTACTTTAGCTCCAGATGACTTCATCCAAATAGTCCGGAAGTGCATCCACTCCCCTATTAAAAACTTGGATTATTTTTGTCTAGAATTCGATTCAGGTGTGACTTATGCTCGTGAAGTCAAAGACTGGCTTTCTCTTGTTATCTTCCACATGGGTGCTAAAAGTGTTGTTCTTAACCTTTTTGTTGATTTCCGAAGCGTGTGGCAAGTGGCTGTCGTAAAAAGAATTTATATGTTTCCGCAATTCCCTTCTCTTTTGAATGGACGTGCCAACAACCTTCAAAGTTTATCACCGTCAAACATGCTTATATCAGCACAAAGAGTAGAGCTCATTCTGGAATCGCTACCCTGCCTTGAAAGGTTGAGTGTTGATGATTGTGTTGCAGTAGGAAGTGGTCATATTAATATCAGTGGTAGTCCTCAGCTTAGGTACTTGAGGTGGTTTTGTTGTAGTGGAGAATTCAGCTTAAAGGTTGACTTGTTAAATCTTCAAAATTTGGTATATAGTAGGGGTTTATCTGGAGATATTCTAGATATAGACGCTCTATCTTTGTTCAGTGCTGGATTGTGCTTGACCGGGGACACCTTGGCAGATGTAGAAAACGCTTTAAAAGTATTGAGAAGAGTATGTCATGTTAAATTGTTGAACATCTCAGGCAGCACCCTTGAGGTATATTTTGCACATACCTTTCACACCGATAACCAATCTTTCGTTTTTTCTTATCACTTAATTAAAGCTTTCTTGTTTTCAAGATGCTAAGAGGACCAAGAGATGTTTCATTTAAAGCATTAGAACACCTTTATGTTTGGAACTACAATCGCTTAAGCTTGATCATAGAATGGCTTCTCGTCTTCTTAAGAGTATGCCCTCTTATAAAATCGCTCCAGGTCGATCATCTTTCTCCGCCTTACAACTGTATCTGTGTAGTTTTTAACTTTCCATCTACATTCATAACTTTTACCTTCGCTTCTAATTTTCAGCTTTACACTCGCGAGTTTCCCGCTGATTTTCCGGCTCCTCATGATGAAGAGTATGAACCTAGAAGACTGGACCACATAGCTCAAACATTTAAGTGAGTTGTACTTCAGCGATTTTTATGCTACTGCTCCTGAGGTGCAATTCGTGGAATTTTTACTACTAAATGCAAAAAGGCTCAAAACGGTGCATATTCAGATGGAGAAAGGGAGAACCAATGACGACTTCTCAAGACTTAATGAGGCATTGAAGAGAATGCGTAAGAGTTCCACCTGTGTCCGTATCAAAGTTTCTGCTAACGTCTGCTGTCATGTCAAATTTCACCTTTCTGGAGAAGAAACTAATGTCCTTTATTGGATCCAGGATGATGCCTAGGAGTCGAGCTTTTGTTGTGGTTTATTTGATGTTTGCTGTTATGAATGGTATAGATTTAGTTTTTGTTCATTTGACATTATGCTTCAATTTTATCAATTTTAAACTCTAGCATTTTCACATATCTTTATTCTATACGATTGGCTACAAGTTTCATTAGCCTGAAGCCGGATGCAACTGCAACAGAAACGTGGTAGTTGCTTAAACAAGAAAGAGATTATAAGCAGTGGCAAATATATATATTATATTTTTTCATTAACCTGGTGTTATATATATTTTTTATTTTTTTCAAAATTTCAAATTGTATTAATATTTTTTAAAGTTCCAAGTAATTTAGGACTCAAACGAGAATGAGAGATTCCGAAGCAAAACTAAAACCAACAAGGTCCCTGTGTTGTTCGAGCTCTGGGTTCCAAGAAAACCTGAATTGGCCATGTCTAGTTCAATGTGTATGCTGTGGTGGCCCAACTGTTAAAGTATAGTATTTTCTAGGTATTCCATTTCATGTTTTAGGGTTGCGTTAGGCTTTCAACTGCTAATGTAAAATTTTGTCGGACTTAACATGGATTCTAAAAAAACAAAGAATTCAAGTAGGCCACACCCTATCTAACATAAGAAAAGGCTTAGTTGTAGTTGTAGTAGATTCTTCCACTTCATGCTTTAGACAAGGGTAAGAATTCTACAAAGGAATTTGAACTGAGTCAGGTTCTTTATGGGAAATGTTTAATTTCTGGCTTATCTTGTATACTTTTTTGTCTTTCTTATGATAGAATTTCCTCCAAAACTCCTGCATGCTCGTTACCTTGAATTCTTCTTTTCTAGTAGTTTCTCCAATTGGCATCAAGGAATCACCTTCCTTGTCCAAAAAACTCGGCCTTCAAAAACAGATTCTTGTCAGTATAATTTTCCTTTTCCTTCTTTTTATTTGCCAATTTTTCTTGCGTTTTCTTCTTCTTTGATTATCTTGAAACAATAATGAAGGATGGGTTAAGTTAACTTACCGCTATCTAGGTAACCCCTTTCCTTCTGGATTTGATGCATTGTTGTCCTCACATATCTTAGCAGGTTTTCCTTTCTCGACTCTCTAACTTCATCATTCTGTCGTCTTGTACATTGAGCCCTTCACCAATTAAATTTGCCTCTCGCTGCTCCTTTGTTTGGAATGAATCTTTCCTTGGGTTTGGATGACTTTTCCATTGGCTTGATGTTCATCGTCTTAGTAATGAATATCACATTTAGATCCATCCTGGTTTGTTTCCTTTGGTGGGATCTTCTGATTCAACGACGACGTGATATGCATTGTGCCAAGTTAACAGGATTCTTTCAATCGTAATGTCAACTTCTTCATATGAGTCGTGTAAAAGCCATCATAATTAAATTTCAACTCAAACGTGCGAGCCATAACTTGGGTTTCTTCAAATTAGTTCTTGTTCTCCCCTAAATCTAGTATATGGTTCCCTATCTGCTTGATGCGTAGCAACATGAATTTGGATCTGCTATTGGACCCAAAGTGTAGTACGTAGAAGCCCAAAACTACAAAGAACACCCATTTGAAGTTGTTCTTGTCACTTACTGTTGCACATGCTTTCCTTGTCAAAATTCAGGGTTCTAATACTATCTAATGTACGTTATAACAGATCAACTAATTAAAACCAATTTTATGGATTGAACTCGATTTTGATGAGGAATATTTTGGGTGTTTAGATTTTTTTTGGACTCTTTGCGAACTAATCACTACTCATACATTCTTCAATTCTGTCATTTCTGTTTGTTATATATAATTAGTGGTGTTTTGATTCTTGATAGCAGTGCCTCCATGGTTTTGCTGCTGAGGATTCATCGAAGGATTTGGGGGAGGGAAAAAATGGAATTACCAAGGACTGTCTGTCACCTATACATGATTTGGATGTAGAATGTGCTACTTTGTCAGGTGAAGGAGAACCAGATGGGCCAGCAGGAGAGACAGCAATTGGTGAGGATTTGAAGGTGGAACCAGGTGAGGAGAAATCTGAAGAAGCAATAAATGAGGACGTCATACACGAGGCTATTTGCAAAAGAGTGTCTTATTTTAAGGCTCACTCAGAGTATGCCACCTTATGGATCTGGAACTTTTGTGAAGCTCTATTCTTTCTTTACTGTTTTTTACGTTCAGCTCCTTTTAACAAGCTTATAGTTTTTTTTAATGCTAAATAGTTCTCAGTGGCATGACCGCTTACTGATATTCACTTTCAGAACAATAACTTATTTGGGTGCTCGCCGCTTGCTTGAGGAGGATCTTCAGCTTAAGAAGTTTACTCTGGATGCTTATAAGAATGTGATCCGTGAGAAACTAAATGAGGTTGGTCCGCTTTCATTTTGAAAGCATTATGATTAATATTGATGTGTGCACATACCTGTTTTGCTTGCTTACCTTTGATTTTGTTTTTCCTTTAATAAGTCTGATAATCTGACTGTGGGATCATAATTGGATCAACCCAGTATCTGAGGCTAATATCCTTGCTGTATGGCCTATATTGGGTTTGGCTTGACCAAAGGGAAATAATGTCTGAATGCCAACTGTCTGTGGCAGCTGCATCAGTCCCAACTACACTAATCCCATGGTGTTTTATTTACTCTTGTTAGTGTTCTGTTTATTTTGTTAATTAAACTTTCTAATGTCTTGTTGGCTGTGTTTATTAGGTCTTGGACTCGGTTACAGAATCTGCAAATCAGTCAAAATCTAACCGTTCTAAAGTCTCTTGTGGTAATGAAAGTATCAAAAAGCCAAGAAAGCTTGAGGGCAAAGATTTAGAATCCTCAGATTCAAATGATACAGCAGATAATGAGCTTGAGGAGGTTGATGTTGAGCAAACAAAGGAGAAGAGGTTAAAGCTTGAAAAGAAAAGGAAAATGAAAGCTGAAGAATTGAAGATTAGTAAGAAATCACGTCAGGTGAACAAACAAGCAGAACCACAATCAGCTAAACGAAGTGACACTAAACAAGATGGTGAAAGTTCCCACGGAGATAGTTCTCAATCATCTGATGAGAATCATGTCAAGGTTTCATATTATTTATCTTTTCAATTTGTGACTTTCCTGTGACGTAATGTTTCTAAGTTCATATGACGAGAATATTCCTATGCAGAAGAGTAGGCAGAAATCATCCTTGGTGCATGGGAAGAAAGTTGAACACTTAAAAAGTATAATCAGATCATGTGGAATATGGTAAGGCCTTGTACATTGATCTTCATGCTGTGTATATGGAGAGAACATCTTTTGAATTTCCTTTTCATTTCATTTGCATGGTCTTAGTGTTCCACCATTGGTATATAAAAGAGTCAAGCAAGCTCCTGAAGGCAAACAAGAGGCAAATTTGATTAAAGAATTGGAAGACATATTAAGGAGGGAAGGCTTGTCTTCAAATCCATCTGAAAAAGGTAATATCACCTCAAATTTCTTCTTTATATGAAGTGCAAAATAATATTTTATTCATGGCCACATTTTTGTGTAATTAGTACTTTTCCTGAAAGGTTTTGCCAAAAAGGAATGTACCCGGATTTGCCACTTTCGACTGGTTAGCCCAAGACTAAAAGTAATGTCTCACTTCAACAGTAAAGGGGGGAGAGATTTACATTATTAGAAAAGAGAGAATGGAAATGGCTGTTAGATCAGCTCCCAATTGCTGGTTAAACTAGGCATTCACAACTAAAAATGCAATGGAAACTGGAAATGAAAAAATTGAAAACAAAAAAGAAAATATAGAAAATACTTAGAAAAGAATGTCAAGAAAGTTTTACAAACTAACAAGTATAGGTGCTTCCAGTTGATTGCCAACAGAACATTTGGTCTAGTGACGGTCTCGGTGGTAACTAGTTGGTATCCAGGTTGACTGCCAACAGAACATGGTGCGGTGGGATTAGTATAGGTGCGTCCAGTTGGTTGATCTCAATTCGATACTCACACAGTCACCAAAGCTCAGACTATGACACATTGTTTGCTAATAGCTCTGTTCATAAACTTGTATTTTAAAATTTACTAAAACCTTGCAGTGATTATGTATCCAATTAGCCGTGACCATAAGGACATTCTTCTTGATTATGCCTTGACGTTTTACACTTTAATGACACCAGAACCCTCACATGGCATGTCTCTCTTGGTTTGTAAATTGGCGCAAGAATCAGTCTACATAGGGAGCAGACAGTACCAAGCTTGGTACTCTCAATAATCGAGAGATTTCAAAAGTAAAAGAAGGTTATGGGAAAATTTTATGTAATTACTGAAATTTTCCCTAAGGTTCAAATGCATCATTGTTTCTTTTATGCTCATATTGGTCTTTTCTGATGCTTTCTTTTATGTAAAATATGTGAGTGCCTGTAATTGTTCAGCACACTATCTCATCTCATGTTCCTTCTCATTCATGTACTTCATCACTGCTGCATTGATGTAAGTGGGTGGTGTTTTAAGGTACTCAAACCAGTCATCTTCATCTGAGAATGGATGACAAGTTCATGACAAGTGCTGAGTTTGGTGCCATATTCAACTTTCATGCCATGTCTGAATTTTGCTAACAGGGAGTATCATCTTATTTATTGTTCTACTCAACAGAAATCAAAGAGGTTAGAAGGAATAAGGAGAGAGCAAAAGATCTAGAAGGCATTGATATGACAAACATAATTTCAGGTTCTCGCAGGACGAGAACAAGCTCTTTTATACCACCACCAAAACCAAAAACTTCAGTTGAAAGTGATGAGGACAGTGACGAAGAGGATACAGAAGATGGAGATAGTGAAAAGAACAGCAATACCTCCCATGAAGATGGTATGGTGAAACTCTTGCTGTTTGATTCAGCAGTACGATTAATATTCTACTTAAAATGCCTGCATGCGTGATTTTGTTTGTGAGTTTACATGCGAGGTGCTTTCACCTTAAGGTATTTGTAGGTCCAACGACATTTTGGTTTTTGTTCTTCACACGAGTTGGCACTCTCGCTGCTTAACAATTTTTAGGTAATAATTGGCTGTATCCCAAGAGATGAAAACTGATGAATTTGCTAATCAATTAGTTTCTCTATCTAAACTTGTTTAGATGATTATTGCAATTGAGAACTGCATTTTCACAACTAGGAAAAATATTCTTTTAGAAGGGCTAAGGTCTCAAAAACGTTTATTGGTAAACGAAGATTTACCAATTAGATGGGAACTACGGTCTTTGTTCCATATAACGATTAGCTTGTATATCTTTAGATCAGGCTTCTTTTTTCCTCACCAGCACAAGGCAAATGCTGTAAGTTATATAGGTCTTGGTCTGACATGTTTCTAGGAGAAGTCACTGTGAAGGTGTTTTGTCTTTTTTTCTGGGGGTTCTCTTGATCGGACATGTTAGATGCTCATTTTGGAGGCTGTCTTTTTTCTGGAGGTCTCTTCATTTGCATTGCCAATGCTATGTTGCACGAGTCATGTTGGTACAGTAAGGTGATCATATATGTAGACTTTATTGATCCATTAGTATTTCATGAAACAGGAAAAATTCAGTGTTCATGAACCCTTATTGATTAATGCAGTAAGAATTGGTCAATCTTCCACTAGATTTAGCAAAAATATGAAAAATAACAAAAAGAAGCAGCTAGCCTATTTGCACATAGATCACCACACCATGAAGTGTGTGTGTGTGTGGAGAGAGAGAGAGAGAGAGAGAGAGAGAGAGAGAGAGAGAGAGAGAGAGAGAGAGAGAGAGAGAGAGAGATTTGAACATATGACCTTGAAAATGCATTGAATGCCTCCCTAGTTGAGTTCATTTACCAACCCACACGAAGTGCACGGTGGAGGTCCTTTTGTAAGAACATCCTTGCCGGACAGTGGAATCACCAAGAGCTCTCACTCTCCCTATATATATGTATTAATGCTGGATACTTATCAATCTGTACAAATCCCTACCATCGGATCAAAGATATTGAAGGTTGAGATTAAAAAGCAAAAAGGAAAAAATAGATTTGTACTTTTTATGGATTGTACTTGATTTGAAAAGCAAGATCATGGCTCATATCGGATGGTTGGGTAAGAATAAGGTTAGCATGTAACACGTCAAGCATACTAGACTTTGTACCGAGAGCGGTAGCTCAACGGCAGGGTACTGTAGTGCCGTTGCTGCTGGTGGAGAGTTCGATTCTCAAAAGGTGCATGTGTGGGTGTTAGGCTTCAGTATCCTCTTGTAACAATGCCCCATCTAGTATGGGAAAAGGCTTAGTTGTTGTTTGTTGTTTTATATATATATATATATATATATATATATATATATATATATATATATATATATATATATATATATATATTACATGTATGGAAAGATGATTACCAGCACACTCTTTCTAATTTATGGATGTATACATAGAAACATCGTATGGAATCATTGTTGCTATTTATCTATGCATCTATTTACCTATATGTATTTATTATGTATGCCTGTATATACACACACATACATATACATAATTACCTGCAATGTTTCAACAGCATCGCATCTGCTTTCTGTGCAAGCCTTGTTTCTCTTATAGGCTGGTGTTAACTATTTGATGTCTGATCATCTTTGTGCATGCTATTTGATATTTGATTTGTACGATGCGTGTTTATTAACTAGTGCGTAAAACATTAAATTTCATGTTTTCATTTGAAGCAGATGGTGAAGATGAAAGCGAGTAATTCAAGTGCTTCCCTTGGAAGATAGTGCGAATTGACGCCAAGCAGAGATCTCATTGGGGACTGAATGGCTGTGGTTTACATGAAGGGCTTTCTGTGAGAAAGGGGAAACATGATATTAACTTCAGCTGGGTCAACTTGTACCATCGTAGTCTTGAACGAGTCACCTTACCCAATGTATACCAAGTTCTCTCTCTCTCTCTCTCTCTCTCTCTCTCTCTCTCTCTCTCTCTCTCTCTCTTCTGCTTGAAAGCGAGA
This sequence comes from Brasenia schreberi, assembly GCA_036023115.1. Lineage (NCBI taxonomy): Eukaryota > Viridiplantae > Streptophyta > Magnoliopsida > Nymphaeales > Cabombaceae > Brasenia > Brasenia schreberi. The sequence continues at coordinate 14,744,194 of JAYKKT010000081.1, read as the reverse complement.
TTGCCCACTGGTTTTGGGGGTTGGCTATCTGAGGAGCGGAGATGAGTTTGTGTCATCCGTTTACCACGGATCTGCATGAAGGGAATCTGGAAAATTAACAAAAAAGAAAAGGTCCAGTCATGGCCTATGATTGCCACAACCGTACTTAGCTTTGATCCTTCTTTGCTGACAGTGAGAGCGCTGCCATTCAATTCCTCTAAAGCACATTAATTGTCGACAGTGAGGGATTCGGATGAGGAAGAAGCCTGTGCTTTGCTAGCGGAAAAAGTGGGTGAAAAAAGAAGGCTCCTATGAGCCTACCCATGTAACCGGACCTTTTAGGGGGAGGCAAAGGCTTGCATAGCTTACGGTTGAAACCATGGAAATGTTCTCTCCACGGCTCAACTGCGTGCTATAATTTTTTTCCCAAATTTGGTTGCTCCATGAGGCTTGCATTTAATTAAACCTGCCACTGACTGCATAATGAGATCAACGGTGGAGGAATTTCCTGAGCTGTGGTAACTGTAAAACATTCCACGCGTACGCAGGTTAGCGTCTTCCAAATTGTGAAAGGAAACGAACCAACTACATTGAAGGAGAGAGAAGGAAGATGATCCAAAGAGCATCACTAGACTCGCAACGCTCAAAAGTGAAGAAATGCAAATATCAATCCCTTCCACGTGACTCCGATAACTGGGTTGTTCTCAACTGAGTTTGCATCATATAAAGGAAGAAGATTGAAGGGTATCATGGAAGAAGATTGAAGGATGGTAGAGAGAGAATTTTAGGTGCATAATACATCTTGGTGCATAATCTTACATCATCTTCACAATCACTTTACATTTAATACACATTAAATGCAAGTACAAAGATACAATGGTACTGTTGGTACCAGATTATGCAATGCATTATACAACAGTTGTAATCAAAAGTGTTTTTAGGTGTCAACAGCAACTGAGACTCTCTCTCTCTCTCTCTCTCTCTCTCTCTCTCTCTATATATATATATATATATATATATATATATATATATATATATATATATATATATATATATATGTTTGTGGATGTAAATGGATCAGATGCTATTCAATATGCAGCTTGAGAGTGGCTTGATCTGTTGGATTTGGATAAATAACATATCCAAGACTTCGATAGTCTTGGAAAATATACCTGTATTAGTTTTCAGCGACAAATGACGGAAGGATATCAGTTTTCATCGTAGGGCAGCAAATCAATCTGAGCGAATGGTACTTATTGAGTTTGGTTTGATTTTTTTCAACATAATTCCATTATCCAAGCAATACGTCTATGCAACCCGAATTCAAGTCATTCATTCACACCTCTGCTTGATCCTTCTTAATTGGGCCATCTCGGTCCCAACTTGTTGGTACATTTAATTAGCTTACTGCTCTCTTAGACTGCATTAATGGGTGCATTTAGACATTTCGATCAATATACAACGTGAACCAACAAAGACCTTTCATAATCCTATGAATTTAGATTCAATGTCAGCATGAAATCATTCTCAAGAATAGATTTTAAATATATAACCTGCTAAAGTGAGTCATAGAAGCACCATTGTATATGCATTAACTGCACTAGAGCATGCTCTAAAGGGTGAACAAGCTCATGCAGCTTACTACGTCGCGTGCTGCAATACCTGAAAGACTCACCAAAGGTTAAACCCTGCTAGTCGCATCCCTAAGTCCGAACATGTATGCAAATGACCATCTCTCTCTCTCTCTCTCTCTGTGTATATCATGGTAAGTGCACACACCTATTTACGACCAAACATTTTCAAAGATCTTAACTGTTCGATCATTAAGATCAATGATTAAGATTTAAATTAAAAAGTAAAAAATTACTATTTTATTTTTGGAGATGTACCTTGTACTATTTTATAAAGGCTTAGTTGTTGTTGTTGTTGCCTTGTACTATTTTGCTTTTTGCTTTAAAAATATCAATTGTTGAGTGGAGGTCTTTAAGGAAATTTGAATATTGTTGAGCTTGCACATGGTATATATATATATATATATATATAACGCATGCCCACTTGATTGAATCAACTAGCACAAAGTGCTGTGAGCACCACCGTAGTCCATTGCACACGAGGGGGTGCATGGGGAACTACCTTGCATGTGGGTACGCATTGCCGTTTCCATGACACACTGACCCAGCAGACTGAGCAACAGCCTATAGTGACTTATCTCTTTGTGGTGCACACACACATATGCATATATGCACACACACATATGCATATATGCACACACACACACATCCACCATGGTTCACCGCGAACATAACAAAAGTTCAGTTTTAGCGTCTTGGATTCTATATACTTAGATGTGGTATATGTAGCCAAAGTTGTTAATTGGCTCCCAGCTGGGCACTCCAAGAAGTTTGGTGGCATTAGGCGTGAGTTTTGCTTAGCCCGTGACTCAAACAAGCTACTCTCTCCCTCTCTCTGTCTCTCTCTCACACACACACAAAACACAAAACAGACATAGTGGCATTAAGTTTATTAGGAAAGTTAAAAAATGATGATATTTTAAAAACCTCTTGGTCATTCCTAAACCAAAGCAGGCTTTGATCTTGGGGCCTTTCTACCTCGAAGCTGCACTCAGAGTCCTTTGTTAAGATTTTTTATGGCAGGTGTGCTGTAGGATTTAGAATAAATCTTTAAAGACATGGTATAATTTTATTGAATAGAAAAGCACGTATATATTAAATATAATTTTAAAGATAGAAGCAACATAGGATCTTAAGATCCTGATTCATTCTAATGATTCTCAATCCTAGGAACTTCATATCCGAGGATCTAGCTAACTGCTTTTAACGTGAACCTTATTTGTCATGCAAAACTCTTGTTAATGTTCTCTTTGCAAAACTCTTCCAAATTAAATCTTTCGAAACGACTTCACTAGAACTTGATATTTCATAAATTAATAGTAACATGATATTCGAAAATGTCCTATTTATATTTTTGACAATCACCTCACTAACAATCACACCTTTAAATTAAATTTTGGATGTCAGAAACTACAAAATAGAATAATCCATGCATGTTTAATTTAGCAGAAGCATGTATTAGATACATCAACATGCTGAGGTTGCATATTACGTAAGAGAAAGCATGTAGTTCGCTGAGCATATGTGTAGTTTCAACCCTGAAGACCACTAGGTGGTGTGACTGCAACACACACTAAAGTACGGTATTCGTGGAGTTTCAAAGTTCAAGAAGTCCATAATGCAAGAAAAAATATCAATTAAAATTTACAAAACTAAAATTATCATATTTTTTGGGGTCAAATCACATGAAAAAGATGTCAATTGATAAATGTATTAGGAAGCGAAGCGTGATTGAAATGTATCTTCCCTATATATTGGTGAACTGTAAAGTATAGGTTTTACAGTCACATTTCAAAGTTTCAAGGAGTAACAGCTCTCCCACCCTTTTATGTAGATCTGCCACTGATGGCAGTGGCGGATTTACATTGAGTCGAGGTAGAAGGACTATTCCAGCCAAAATTTTAAAAAATTAAATAAAAAGACTGGTTGAGTCTACGCGTGTATACTGTGTATAATAATAATTCACCCTATCTTAAACAGTCGCATGATGTGATTGCCTCACCATGTACACACACAAACTTCAAGATCCGCACTAAACGACAGTCATAATCTCCGTGTTTAGTTTCTCACATTACTAGTGATCTTTTAAGTATTCAAATCATTTTAAACATGTCTCTTATTTTATCTTCTACAATCAAAACCTAATACACAAATCAACACCTCGACGTTGGTCGTCGATGTCAATAGTTTTATAACTTTTCATTAATCCTCTGCCAAATTGCATGGCCGTCCACCGACAAAATATAGTGTGGACATTAAATCAGGTTCTTATAAACTAGAATCTGCTTCATTATAGTTATGGAATGGCGGCGAAATTAGCGCGTCACCATTCTTCATACGGAGGAGAATATGTGTACTGATTGACTTGGGAACTACAGGTTACATTAGCTGAGGGATACCACGGATGAACATCAGCCCCGGAAGTATTACGACCAATTATGCTTTTCGATGTAATGGGAGTTCCATCTTTCCGTTTTGTTTCTATTTTCTTCTTTCACCAATTCTAACTGAGCTCAGAGCAATCTGGAGCGAGCTCCATCTTTTCACCAAAAAAAAAATGTAATGGTGGATGCGCGGAATATGACGATTTGTTTGAACGTGAGGGATCACTCTGCATGGTTGCCGAGATACTTCGCATCGTGTTTTAAATTTTTCATTGAATTTATCTTGTTTGTCCTCTTCTAAGAAGTCTACTTTGAGATGCTTATCTCTTCTAAGTGAATTTGCAGACAGGATAGCCTGACTGTTTTCCCCAACTGAATGAAGGTTGGCTCAGTCCTTTGAGTTAACATGTCTCAGCTCTTCATTAATCACTACTGTCTACTGATAAAGCCCATTTACACCTGCGGTTGGTCGTGTCAGTGACCTATAAGGCCCCCTGGTTTGTATTTAAGAACTTGAAGAAGGAAGAGCATCCCATAAATCCATCAGGACGTTCTATGTGAGAGCCCCTCATATGTTGCCAAAAATGCAAATCCTAGGTGGTCGAACTGATATTACCCACTATGAACCTGTTATCTGTGGCTACCTGAACCTGAACGTGTACCCCGTCTAGGGAATGATTTTGAACTGGTGCTGGTTGAAATACAGATTTCTGGCCTCATTTTGAAAGCATTTTCTTATTTGACCACATGAATACCTCAACGTTTCTGCTCTTTTCACTATCTATTATATCGTTTGTTTGCACCTGTATATGACTTATCACTTGCTTAGGTAACTTCATCACCCATTTAGCATATAGTGTGTTTCTATCTTTAAATTGTAGTAAACTTCTAAGTACCATTTCTTTTTGTTATTTTGATTTCTTTATCCACAACACCTTTCAATCTTTTATCATGATCTGCCTCTTGAGAATCTATACGTATCTGCAAAGAGGCAAAAGTTAGTAAAATCATTCAAATTACCTATGACCTCCATGGCATCCTATAATTCATGAAGACTTCTTATTTTAAAATGTCTTCCACTTGAACTTGCTTCACTTTAATGCGAACTTTAAGGAGAGGGTGCTAGAGGTGAATTGGTCGCATATTTTCTTCATTAAAGAACAAAATGAAAGTATATTATTGTATTAAAATATTAATTTCAATCATTTTTCCTCATTGAATTTATACATCCCTACTACTCACATAAACCTTTCACTCATCCGCCAAGTGCATATGCAATGCCTACAAAATCTCGCAAATGAAAAGCTTAGCTAGAAACCGCTCTATACCTCTTGTGGTGTTTTGCTATGAATGCTTTTATAATGATTCCAATTCCTCAAGTAGGGTGTATAAGCAGTTCCTTCCGTTCGAAAATTCTTAAAGCATATTTTTACTCTTTAATAGATTTTATGCCAAGTTGAGAATGAACTGGTTTTGCATTTAGCTAAACCAGTTTGTTGTGAGGATCTTGGAACCGTCATATGACATGAATTCTATTTTTCTCAAGAAAATGTCCTGAATTCTTCAGAAGTAAATTCTTCGGGTCTATCAAACTTAATAGATTTTACTTGCTAGCTAATTTGCTTTTTCTTGATGTCCTTTAACTTGATGAAGGTCTCAAATACCTCCAATCTCTCCTTCAAGAAGTAAGCCCATGTCTTTCCAAGAATAATCATCAATGCTTATTTTTTGTACTAATTCAACCAAAATAGATAATGCTAAGAATTACAAAATTTGGAGATAACATAGCACTTTCACAAGCTCTTTATGTAGAAAAGATCTTAAAAAAATTGTTAATTTTGATCGTCGTTTTGTTGCTACTCCATTTGATTCTAGCATTAAATTATTGTCAAATAATAGAAGTCCAATTTTACAACCTGAGTATGCTAAGTAATCAGGTTCTTGATGTATGCAATGACTTGCACACACCTGACATTGCTTATACAGTAGGTAGGTTAAGTATATACACAAGCAATCTAAATAAAGAGCACTGACATGTTATTCGTAATAAAATACTTGAAAGGAACTATTAATTATGGTTTGATCTATAATGGTGATACTTCAATTTTAGAAGGATATTCTTATGACAGTTGGATTAGCTACTCAAAAGACCATGCTTCTACAAGTGGATGGGTTTTCGCTCTCAATGAGGTTGTAGTTACTTAGGGCTCCAAAAAGCAAACCTGCATTGCTCACTCCACCATAGCCATTGAATTTATAGCTCTAGGTGTGGCAATTAAGAAAGCATAATGGATAAGGGATCTACTTTAGGGTATTCTGATATGGCCAAAACCCATGGCACCAATATCGATGTATTTTGATAGCCAAGCTACATTAACAAAGGCATATATCGAAGCTTATAATGGAAAATCTAGACACAATTGTGTCAAACATAGCTATGTCAAGGATTTGATAAGGAACAAAGTAATATCTGTTATTTATAACAAATCAAATTTGAATCTTACAAATCCTTTGATAAAAGGTCTAGTAAGGAATTTGGTTCAGAAAGCATCAAATGGGATGGGATTAAAATAGATATTACTAATCACCAATGGCGGAAACTCAACTCATACTTAATTCATATCCAATCATGAATTTAGTGAGCCAAATATATCATTAGAGTAATTCCAAGTACATGCTCAATAAACATATCAAGGTACAAGTTACTTGGACCTATAAGGATATAAAAGGAAGATTGAACATTGCTCTCAATAGACCTATCACACTTATATGCTAGAGTGTTAATTATGGGAGAACTTTCGATAGAGTCTACACATATAAGTGTGAGGTAAGGCTGCCTCATAGAGTTTTGGGGCTTGAACTCTTAAAACACACATGAAAGGGATACTAGACACAAGGCCATTAATGTGTCATATTATCTAAATATGATGATTAATAATGCTAAAATTTTGTTTGCAAGTCATATACCCTAGTTCATATGGATTGAATGATTCAAAGCTGGTCTACCATCCTTTTCGGATTAGTGGTAGACATGACTAACTAAGTAAATGTTCAAGTTGTAAGATACCTTTGCCTAATATGCAAGATTTACATAATGAAAGAGATTGTTTCAAACCTATTTTATTTTGAAAAATGTTGGGAGAATGTGAATGAACTTTTCCAAAATTAGTTTTAAAAGGAAATGGTGATAAAGAAATAAGGATTCATTCAAGGATTAGCCCAAGAGTTAACCCTTACCATATGGATTCTAATAACATTCAATTGATGAAATAAAAAGGTTTTAAAAGGAAACCAATTGAATGATCCATTTATAAAAATAGAGAAAGGAACCTCACAATAAAAGAAAACCATGTCGATTGATCTAACTCTTACAAAGGGAACGGACAAATTGAACGACAACTGATGTCCGTTGGTTGTTATGGAAGTGGAGAAATGAGAGCCGCTTTCAAGTCAGATCAAGATACCTATGATTTTTTATATTAACCATTGTGATCTTTTCCTCTTCTATTAATAAAGAAAATAACAACTTATATTATGATAAAGATAGGTCAATGGAGAATGGTCAAAGAATATGGAAGGCACCAACTAAGGGGTCAATTTAAGATAAACTATGATGGGGCGTGGCAGGCCAAGAGTTCCTGCATTTGGAGACATGCTACGTGATCCTATGGAAGATGGCTACTTCATTTTGCATATAAAATTGGTTGGTGCTAAGCACTAAAAATTAAGGCATGGGGAGCATTAATGGGACTTGAAGTTGCCTGGTCTAAAGGATATTGCATGATTATCCTTTAAATAGATTCTATAAAACTAGATTGATGATTTTAGGAAGCGCAACTTGTTGGATGATGTGTACCAACTCTCCTTGAGAGGTTTGAAATGATGAAGAAGAGGGACAGGATTGTTTGTGCTATGTATGTATATCATGAGAGCAATCATGAGGCTGACTTATTAGGTAGTAACAGGTGTACCAATTCTTTGTATAAAAAACATAAAATTCTGCTGATTTTTATCTTCTCAAATCTAATTAGATGACATTTCAAAAATTTTGAGCTTTGATGAAAGGAATTGTTCAGCTAAATCATACCTCCCAACATGATGGAGTTAGTTGTAGACGAGAAGTCATTTTTCTTCGATGCATAGTGCTATTTTGGATGCATGAAAAAACTTTGGTGTTTGCTTCAGTGTAGACTTGAAATCACAAAACAAGATAGTTGCTTCTCTCTCCCTGTAATTTTCTTCTCCTTCCAAACCAGATTAAGAGGGTATTTATCAAGTTGCTTTTTTTTGTATTTTAAATGAATGAATAGAGAAAAGTTCGTATTGGTGGCTTTTTGTAGGCTTCCAATTCGAAAGCTTGCGAAACAATTGATGCCAACAAGTGACACAATTCACTATGTATAATGTCAACAGGAAGATATTCCTATTATAATTCATCCAAATGCAGGAAAACGAAAGGGAATCCAAATGTAGGAAAACAAAAGAACCATTGCTCTGATGATAAGCTAGTAGAATTAAGAACAAAACCCTTAGACCTTGGCACCAATTATCATAATAAAGACTAAGTAATTTGGAAAAATAAAAGACAACCACTAAACAGAATCGAAGAAAAACTCAGACTTGTTCCAAAACCACCTTCAGGAAAGCAGTTGTATGGTGAGTGATAGGAGTCCATACAATGCAAAACCAATCTAGATTTATGGAACAAAATTTCGACTAACACATCTCTCTAAATAATAGGAAACTTTTTGTCTAACAAATAGAGAGGGAGAGACAACAAAATAGGCTTAAAAAGAAAACTCTTTATGGTAGCTATGAACTAGCTAAGAAAGAAAACCTATTACACTATGTGAAACAATTTGCATCAATGAAACATATAAATCGGTAGAGGTATGCACATCTTGCTATTTTCGTTCTTGTTGCTATTTTCTCCAATAACAATATTATTGAGGGTGTGCGTATAATATATGATTTGGTTGGCCAACTCCATCTTGCCAATTAAATAGTCAAAAAGAATTTTCTCAAAGTAGAAATTCCAATAAAGCTATCTCCAAAATGGTTCGCATAGCAGACAAAGTGCTTTCAATTTCTATGATAGTCAGTATTTGAGCTCTACGCATCCTACAACCACATCTATCTTGTATAAGATGCCCACGATGAGGGTTTTCACTTAAGAGTTTGGCTAAAAACTTCATTTAGCAATCATAGACAAGAAAAACTCATGAAAGTGATGAAGTCAAGTTAAGTTATCCCCAAGGTGGGTTATTGCAGTGAACAAGAGTTTCCATTGCTATAGAGGGGGTCTGCATTTTCAACTCTCATGCACATTGAGCTGACAAAAGGGTCAAAATATGGTGTTGTAGAAGTCCATATCCACCACCTAGCTTTACCGGTCAAAGACATTTGTCACTATCACTACCATTCACACAAGAAAAACATGCCAACAAAAAGGTAATTTCTCCACTCTAATGAACTGGATGACAAGAATTACCATTTATGAAAGAAAACATCTAGCTCAAATATTTGTCACTATCAGCATTATATTTGCTAGGATATAAGCACCTGTAGCCCAAACAAATAGAACCCTCATATTTGAGTTAGGTTGTTCTAATAAGACAACTTGATTTGGGTTAAAAAAATGTAGCAGATAAATTTGAGGACAAAAGGATAAAAAAGAGTTATTGCAAGAAAATCCAGTATTGACATAGTTAAAGTTGAGTAATAACTTAATTATTAGAACAACAAATACATTTATAATGCAAGAGTGAAGATTGAGGGAGAAAAAATGGTTGGTTGAATAGTCCTCAAGGGCTCATATAGAATATATTGTCATCATTATCACGTATAGCATCATAGCATAATGAAGACAAAATCTGTGAATGGTATTGCATTTGCAAATTCTTCTTAAATTTAGCTTTTATGTGCACTTTTGGAAGTATTCGGGATTGATTGTACCTGTAAGACGAATAGGTGGATGATACCTTTTATAGAGGTCATAGTATTTACATCTACTAACAAATTTTTTTCTTTGACATTTACTTTCTTAAACTCGGAGAAGGAAAAAAAAGATAATTGGGTGTTCAAGTGTCTTGATAGAGGTTCTCTGGACAGTTTTCCAATGTTATATGCACATATCAAGACTTTGTATTGATGAATAGAATTCATGAGAAGGAAAAAATATGTCACTATATTTATTGTTAGTTAGAAGAAAGTTGTTGAGCTTCAAATGAGAGAATTTATACCGGGAAATTGGATTTACTTAATGCAAAGTGGAAGAACTTTTCTACCATACCATCCTATGTTAGGCAACAAAAGTTGGGTCTAGAAAAACATTATGTGAGCATGGACTGGTGGGATTTTGGGCCATGACACTTATACAACCAACATATATTTATCAAATGTGCTTTATATATATATATATATATATTATATTTATTTATGTATAATGGACATGTATTTATATATGTATGTATATATAGATGGTGTGTTTTATGGTGTATATATATATATATATATTCTAACTCAACTTTGTTGAGAGTAGCCCACTCTATCCATCTATGCAACTTAACAAGGACTCTTCACTTTGTTGAACTTGTTTTTAAGCTCTAATTGAGAACAAATATTCTTGACCTGTTCCAAAACATGAACATGGTTCATGAAAGCATAACTCAAACTAGGTTGTGATATGGTTTTGATTAAGGATGATAAATTTTACATACTTTTTGGTGTTTGAGTAGTATTTTTCTGGATGATATTCCTTTATACAGGATAGGTACTATGTCACGGGTCTAATGCAAGTCTTCCATACTGGAATTTGAACCTATGAATTCAAAATACATCGCAAAATCATGCCCGTTCATCCCTCTCATGTTCATATACTGTGGATCCCACTAAAGCATGTGAATCAAGGCCATCACTACGATATGTGTCCATCGTCAAAGATGGACGACGCACATGAAATGCAATCATGCATGTAGTATAAAGACTGCCCTCCCTGTTGTTGCCTCTTTCTAACACATTGCAACATCACCTGAAAAACTCTACATATTTCACTGCAAGGAATTTGGAAACCAAGAAAGAAACATCTTCTTCCATCTTCTTCCTGGTTGCGATGCTCTTCCGTGCATTCTTGGTGATCTTCCATCAGGTAAATAAGCATCTTCCCCCATTCCTTTTCTCTCAATATATTAATGGTTCTTCGGTACATCATTTTACTTTGAATGCATGTGATGTGTTGTGGCCATTCTCGGCTCATCCAGCATAGGTAACGACTGGACTGGCCATCCAGACCGTTACCTGTATCTTGGATAAGGAATGATCATAACCAGAGGATGTTACTGAGATTTTCAGTAACGCTTTGGATATCGCTCCAGATGAGGGAAGTCATAGGAGGAACATTCGGGAAGAGGGGGGAGCATGCTGCCTATTTAAACAAAGCAGCTAATACAGAATAGAACATGAAAAATACTCTGAAAAAGGGAAAACCAAACCGAGTTCCTCTCCTGGGAAACTCCTGTGTGGAAACCTCATACAATTCAACAAAAATAATTTCGCTGTAGACTCTCCAAGCAAACAAAAGCTCCAGGCTGAAACAGAACCGAAGCGCGTTGTCGGAAGTAGGCAACTTCCAACATCTGGTATTAGGGCCTCGTCATTGACCCTACAAAAAAAAATCGCTGAGATAAAAGGTTTTTCAGAGGAAGAAGAAAAAAAAAAGAAGAGAGAAAAGAAACAGAGAAGGGAAAAGGAAGAAAAGAAGAGGCATCAAACGGAAGAAAAGGCCGGAAAGCCAGAATAGGCTAAAGCCGTCCACGGCCAGAAGGCAGGTAGATAGGCCAGAACAAGCCAGAGTCACCCACGACTAGAACGCAGGTAGATAGGCCAAAACAAGCAGGAGCCACCCACGGCCAAAAGGCAGGTAGACAGGCCAGAATAGGCCGGAGCCGCCCACTACGAGAAGGCAAGCAGACAGGCCGGAGCCTCCCACGGCTAGAAGGCAGGCAGACAGGCCAAAATAGGTCAGAGTTACCCACGGCCTGAAGGAAGGAAGGCCAAAATCGCCCACGACCTCAAGGCCGACAAACAATAACAGGCTAGAACTGCCATAGAGTCGAACAAAAAAAAAGAAGAAAACCACGACAACCTCGCTCTATGTCTCCCTCTCTCCCTTCTCATATTAACTTTCCATCGGAAAAAGTAGGGAAGCACCAGCGATAAGCAAACAGTCGATCGCCCTTCGCTCTCTACCTCTCCCTCTCTTTCTCGAACTCTCCTTCTCCCTCTTTCTTTAATATCTTGACAGAAATCGCCAATGGTTTTGGAAATCACCTCGGGAAGTGGACTAAAAAGTTTGTTCTACCCCGACCAGTTTTTTGTATTTACGGTTTTGCCACCAAACAAAATTATAAAACTGTCCAGATATTTTCGGCTAAAAAGACTGTTTTGTCCTTATTGTGCAAAAAGTTTGATTTGCCCTTTGGTAGTTTATAATAATTACAAAATATCGTACTATCATTTTACATTTATGCCCTTCTCGGTTGAGATAATTATAGTTCTGCCATACAATCAAAAGATAGGATTGCCCTTGTACTTTTGAAGTAATTATAAATTCGGCTTGAGGGTTAAAATTACAGTTTTAACCACAATTAGTCACGAATTTTACAAAAATACCAAAGAGTAATTTTACAAGTCTGTCCTTAGGCTTTTTCAAAAATTATAAAAGAAAACAAATAGTAAAAATTACAGTTTTACCCTTGGTATTATTTAAAAAGTTCAAAGTCAGAAATTCTTTGGGAAAATTTCAAATTTGTCCCAAGGTGCTTATAAAATTATCGTTGGTTTGCTTTTATAAGATTATGCATCGTTCTAACATGATTCTTGCTATGTGTGCTCTTTATTTTATATTTGTTTCCTTTTTAGATTGTTTGATTGTTATTATTGACAAACACATAAAAATGAGCTCTAGAATATGTGTGTTTGAGTTGGCAAAAACTGAAAAGTTGAGTGGTCTTAACTTTCAAACATGGAAGAGGAGAATCCCACTGGCTCTAACACTTGAAGGTGTTGATGTACTGAAGAAAACTATGTGTCCGCCACCTATAGACGCAACTGAGCAACAAGTAAAAATGTACAAAATATTTCTAAAAGATAACACTATAGCAAGGACAATCATGTTAACCTACATGGATGATGACTTGATTAGGGTCTTCGAAGAATACGAGACTGCTAAAGAGCTGTTTGACTCAATAACAACTAAGTATGATACAATTACCAAATTACATTTGCAGTTGCTACTACAAAAGTATAACTCCTTCAGAATGAAAGAATGAGACAATATAATAGAGCATGTAAACCATATGTTGGTAATGGCTAGGGACTTAGCCGTAGCAAAATTTGTCATCACAAAACTGATGCAGATATCAACGATATTAAACAGTCTACCCCCTTCATGGAACATAGTCACCACTACTCTCAGATTAGGGCCTGAGATTAATCTTTCTGAGTTGCCCATAAAACTAGCAATAGAGCAAGAATACATGGTCAAAAATAAGAAAGAAAAATTGCTAGTAGTCGAAGATGAGATAGCGTCTAGCTCCAAAACCAACCAGAAGAAAAATAAACCAAACAAGAAGTTTGGCAAGAATAACAAGAAAGGCAATCCAAATTTTAAGAAATCACAGGAAACCGCTTCTCAGATCAAACGTTTCAACTGCGGAAAGATGAGACACTACAAAAAGGACTGCCACAATAAGAAAGATGCAGGAAATAACCCACAGTGTGGACAGTCGGAGAAGCAGGATATAATCTACGTGATTTTTTAGTGCTTGTATGTGGACCGCCCGGTGACAAGTTGGTAGATAGACTCAGGAGCTACACGACACATCTTGAAGACCATGGAAGGGACAATGGATCTGAAGGAATACAAACTTGGAGAACATCGAGTCTATATGGGAAATAATACTTTCTCGAATGTTTTGGGTATTGGATCCTTCAGAATATTTGTTCAAGGCAAATCAATTGTATTAACTGATGTATTAATTGTGTTATCTATAAAGTGTAATTTGGTCTGAGTCCCTGCCTTGGTAAAGAAAGGTTTTGAGGTTAAGTTTATTCCTAACAAGGTGACTGTGGGAAAGCATGGGAGAATATTATTCTCTGGAGAATTCAATGTAGAACATTGACTGTTTAAACTTTGTGATAATAAAATTGGTACATCTTTTGCTTATATTGAGAGTGCCTTTATTGTTGATGTTAATATGTGGCATAAACACCTAGGGCATATAAGTCTGAAAAAGTTGAGAAAATTATCCAACTTTGACTTACTGCTTAGATTTGAGAAAACTACTTTCAACAAGTGTGAAGCTTGTATACAAAGAAAAATGATAAGGAACGTTTTTTCTAAGGAATCAATAAGGGCAACAACCCTATTGAAAGTCATTTACACGGATTTATGTGAGCCTTTTAGAGTAAAGTCACATCGTGGAAATGGTTATTTTATAACCTTTATCGATGATTACTCTATATATATGTATTTATATCTTTTGACACATAAATCTGAGGCACTTGATGCTTTTAAAGAATATAAGAAAGAAGTGAAAAACTGATTAAGACATTCGATCAAAGTCTTAAGATCAGACAGATGTGGTGAGTATACCTCGGTAGAATTTCTTTAATTCTGTAAAGACTTTGGTATTGCAAAGCAAAATACAATGCCCAGCACACCTCAACAAAGTGGTATAGCTGAGAGATACAATAGAACCTTGCTTAATATAACAAGGTCTATGTTGATCGATGCCTCTCTTCCAAGGGTATTTTGGAGAGAAGCAACAAGTACAATGGTTTATATACTCAATAGAGTACCGTGTAAAACTGTATTTACTACACCATATGAGATGTGGTTTGAAAGAAAACCCAACCTAGGTCATCTCAGGAGGTGGGGATCTATTGCACATATAAAGATCCTTGATTAGTCTAGAGATAAGCTAGACAGTAGGTCATTGAGATGTATATTCATTGGATATCCGAAAGGTTCAAAAGGATATCAGTTTTATCATAAGGACCACAGACTCATTGAAAGTAGAGATATTGAATTCTTAGAAGATACTAAGAATGACATCCTGGAAAACAATGATGAATATGTTGATGATCTGGTAGACTTAGACCAATCATCTTTTAAGCCCATTGAAGATTTTCTTGAAACTACCGAAACCTTAGGTAGACATAAAAGTCCAAGAGCCACACCATCCTACTTAAAGGATTATCACATTTATCTTACAGAAGAAGTGTGTAATTCGGTGGATTTAGATGAGTTGACTGATAACTTGACTTATCAGCATGCAATGAACTCATTGGAAGCAACAAATTGGGGGAAAGCCATGGATGAGGAAATTGAATCCATAGAGAAAAACCAAGTCTGGGAATTGACTGATTTGCCAAAAAGAAGGAAAGCCATAGGCTGTAAATGGGTTCTAAAAAAGAAATATAAGGTCGATGGTACAATTGACAAGTTTAAAGCGAGGTTGGTTGCAAAAGGTTTCTCGCAAAAAGATGGATAGATTATGTTGAGACATATTCCCTAGTTACGAAATTTGCATCCATATGTATAATCCTTGCAATATCTGCATACTATGATTTGGATTTACATTAGTTAGATGTAAAGACAACTTTTTTAAATAGAGATTTAGAAGAAATCATATACATGTAGCAGCCCGAAGGATTTGTAGTTGAAGGCCAAGAAGATAAAGTATATAGGTTGAAAAAATCCCTATATGACTTGAAACAATCACCTCGCCAATGGTATTTGACTTTTCAAAATACCATTATAGAACTTGGGTTTGTGGCTAATAAACTTGATCATTGTGTATATGTCTAAAACAGTGAGAGCCACTTTGTCATCTTATTATATGTAGATGACATATTGTTGATTGGAAACGACAACGAGATGATTGTCAAAACCAAGTCATAGTTGAACTCAAAGTTCGAAATGAAGGATATGGAGGAAGCATCCTATATCCTGAGAATAAAGATCTCTCGAGATAGAAAATCTAGACTCCTATGCTTGAGTTAGGAGAGATATATTGACTATATTCTCAAGAAGTTCAAAATGGGTGAATGAAAGTCTACTGATACACCTGTTGCAAAAGGGGTCAAATTAAGTAAGACTGATTGTCCCAATGAAAGAGACGATAAGCCTAATGTTCCTTATGCACAAGCTGTTGGCAGCTTGATATATGCTATATTGTGTACAAGACTTGATATCAGTTTTGCTATTGGTCTTGTAAGTAGATATCAAAGTAATCTTGGATGACAGCATTGGGTAGTTCTGAAAAGGATTTTAATATATCTGAAAGGAACAAAAGACTTGAAACTGTGCTTTCAAGTAAATGAACTGAAAGTGGTAGGATACTCAGACGCTGACTTTGCTGGGAGCAAAGATGACAGCAAATCAACATCGGGACAAATATTCTTATTTGGAGGTGGTGTTGTTTCTTGAGTATGTAAGAAACAGGGTTGTGTAGCATTGCATACACAGGAAGCTGAGTATGTAGCTTACTGTATGGCTGCAACAAGTGTCGTCTGGATAAGCCGCTTAATAAGAGATTTGAAGTTGGAAATAACCGACGAGCCAGTTGTTATTTACTGTGATAAAAATGCAGCAATTACTCTTATCAAGAGTGGAGTTGATTGCTCAAAAAACAAGCATATAATGGTAAAATACCACTATGTTCATGATATGGTTATGAGAAAGGAAATATCCATCTCATACATGCCAACAAATGATATGTTGGCAGACCCCTTGATAAAAAGCATAACAGAGGAACTTTTCTCAAAACATGTTACAAACATGGTTTGAGGTATGTTTGATTATTGTGTAGGGAATAAACCACACAACGGATAAAAGTGTTGTATAGGTAAACAACCATATAGTGGATAAATTGTTGTGTAGGAAAATAACCATACAACGGGTATCGATTGTAGTAGCAATCATGAAAAGACAGTACTAGGTGAAATCCTGTAAGAGTGGGAGGAAACCAGTATGTCTATATACTTGGCTCGAATGGCTAAGTGGGAGATGATGTGTTGTGGCCATTCTCGGCTCATTCAGCACAGGTAATGGCTGGACTGGTCATCCAGACCGTTACCTGTATCTTGGATAAGGAATGATCATAACTAGAGGACGTTATCGAGATTTTCGGTAACGCTCTGGATAACGCTCCAAATGAGGGAAGTCAAAAGAGGAAAATCTAGGAAGAGAGGGGAGCATGCTGCCTATTTAAACAAAGCAGCTAATACAGAATAGAATACGAAAAATGCTCTAAAAAAGGAAAAACCAAACCGAGTTCCTCTTCCGGGAAACCCCTGTGTGAAAACCTCATACAAATCCACAAAAACAATTCCGCTGCAGACTCTCCAAGCGAACACAAGATCTAGGCCGAAACAGAACCGAAGCACGTCGACGAAAGCAGGCAACTTCCAACAGCATGAAAGTGCTTCAGTGTTTGCTTCATCGTAGACTTATGATCATGAAACAAGATCGTAGACTACGCATTAACTACATGTGCTTATATTATATAAAATATGAAATCATCTATGCTCTCTCTCTCTCTCTCTCCACTTAGTTTCTCCTTCTAAAAGAGATCAAGAATATATATATATATATATTATATAAAATATGAAATCATCTATGCTCTCTCTCTCTCTCTCCACTTAGTTTCTCCTTCTAAAAGAGATCAAGAATATATATATATATATATGTATATATATATATATGTATATATATATATATATATATATTTGTAAGACAAGAAGTTGCATATTCCGAAAGCTTGTGAAAGAAAATCTTCTACAACGCATGATATTGTTTATTTTTCAGTAAGGATGTTCAATTTCATGTGTTTTTAGTGATGAATGCCAGACACAAAGTAGGTAAACTCTAAAGAACCTTAACCGGTCTCCAGATAAGCGGGTAAACTCTAGAGAACCTTCAAGAACAAATACGGTGATACACTACTTGGTAGTTTGAATAGAGTCTCATATATCAAATTTCAAGATAAGCCAGTCGGAGAAAATGGGGAAGTAGTTGAGTTTAGTCTAACAAACAAGACTAAACCTCTCCTGAAACGAGAACCAGCACCGAAATCGAGCCGGAATCAGGGATCAGGAATGTAGTTGAGTTTCAATGCCACCTATCGGGAAATTGAACAAGAGCTGGAAGCAGAATTGGTGGACTGGAATCCACGGTTTCAAGTAATCGTTGTTTCCAATTTAAGTCCTGTCTTTGTTCCTTGAAAATTTCGAAAGAGCTGGAACCAAATTGGAAATCAACTCTAGTTTCAGGTTTTGGTGGAACAGGAACACATAGTTTGGAATTGTCAGCCCCATTTATTCAAGACCTGCCTGGCAGCTTAGTCAAAACTGACTGCACCAAGACTAATGCGATTGTTCGATTTGATATATATTTAATGTGCATTAAATGCATGTTAGTATCTCTATATATTACATTAATATAAGTAAAAGTACAAAAGTGTAAAAGGTAAAATATAAGGAGACAAAGTTTAGTCCCATATAGATTCTTGATCATTAGATCGGATCTAATATTTCTGGCATACATGCCAACACAATTGTTGAGCTCCGTGATGCTACATTCTTGATAATGTGTTTCACATTAAGATTGGAGTTCCCAAAAGTGTATCTTCCAGAGATTTTGATCTTACTATTGGTTTCTTTCTCGATCATGTGGAAAGGATGACAAATGTGGGGGTGATCGTGATTATGTTATTTTCATATCAAATGACTCTCAAGAAATAACTGAACTAATGAAAAGTAAACAAACTAGGATATCAAAGGACTTTAGAAACAACTTTGTTACTTTCAATGTCGAGGATAATCCTATCACCTTTCAAGAGGTTATGACCTCACCCGAGGTTATGTTTTGGAAGAAAGTCGTTAACAATGAAATGCAGTACTGTGTTTTTCATGAAGACTAGAGTTATCGAAACTGTATCTTTTAGAGATTATGATCCTACTATTGGTTTCACCCCCGATCATATGGAAAGGATGACAAATATAGGGGTGACCTTGATTGTGTTATTTACTTAGAATATAGATCAGTAACTTTGTTACTTTCAATGTTGGGGATGGTCCTACCACCTTTCAGCAGCAGTCTATGACCTCACCCGATGTTAAGTTTCAGAAAAAAGACATCAATGATGAAATTCAGTCAATTATTTCTAATGGTACTTGAGAATTGGTGGATTTACCTCTTGGTTGTTCTACTGTGGGTTGTAAGTAGATCTTTAGGAAGAAACTGAAAGCAAATGGAATAATCAATAAATATAAGGCTAGATTAGTTGCCAAGGGATACACACTAAAGGAAGGAAGATATTACTTTGATACATATTCCCTAGTTTTCTGAATGACCACCATTTGAGTGCTTATAACACTAGCCTCCATATATTACTTCACAATTCATCAGATGGATGTGAAAACTATTTTCCAACATGGTGATCTCCATCATAAAATTTATATAGATCAACTAGAGGGATTTGTGGCTCGTGGGAATGAGTCTAAGGTGTTTAAGCTTGTTAAATCATTATATGGTTTAAAACAAGCTCCTAAACAATGATATGAAAAGTTTGATTATGTGATATCATCTTTTGGCTTCATTTTTAATGATTATGATAAGTATGTCTATTGTAAGTCGATCAATAATACTTTCATCATTCTTTGCTTATACATAGATGATATATTGTTGTTTGAATCCGATATGAGAATAGTAAATGAGACTAAGTTATTCTTATATAGTAAGTTTGAGATGAAGGATATAGGGATAATTGATGTGATTTTAGGACTTAAAATCTCAAGGTCTATTTATGGTATAATAATCTCTTAGTCTCACTACATTGAGAAAGTTTTAGAGAGATTTAGATATACAAACTATAGACCTGTTAAGACCCCAAATGATTCATCTAATGTTTTGTATAATAATGAAAGTGGTATTTTTATGTCTTAACTATGATATTTTCAGATTATCAGTAGTTTGATAAATCTAACCAACTGTACACGACCATATATTATATTTGTTATACATAAGTTGAATAGATACACCAGTTGTCTAGATAGAACCCATTGAAAAGCTTTAGATAGAGTGTTTCACTATATGAATGAAAGGATTTTCCTTGTACTGCATTATGATAAAAATCCTTTGGTTCTTGAAAGATTTAGTGATGCTAGTTGGATAACAAAGAATTTTGTGAGTAATGGGGTCACTAGATATGTATTTCTTGTGGATGGTGGCATTGTCACCTGAAAATCTAAGAAATAGACTATATTGATTTGTTCTACCTTTGAGGCAAAACTCTGTGCTTTGGATAAGATTGGATTGTAAGCTTAAGGGCATAAGGGACTTTATGTCAAGTTTACCTATAGTAAATAAGTCACTTCTTACAATTTCAGTACACTGTGATAGCATGACTATAATTACTAAGATCAGTAGTTCGAAGTACAACCAAAAGCAATGGATACATATCAAAGTCATACTCAAGTCTCTAAAGACACTTGTGTCTAATGGGATTATGACTGTAGATTTTGTTGGATCAAAAGAAAACACAGGTGATCCTTTGACTAAAGATATATTAGTAGCCTTAGTTGAGAAATCGAGATTGGGGATGGAATTGAAACCCATTATTTATTCACAAGCAGTGGCAACCCAACCTACCTGATTAGAGAACCCACGAAATACGTTTAATGTGGTAGTAACAAGTTGTTGGGTTAATAATATGACTGTTTATATTATGAGATGCTTTCAATATCTGTGTTTTTGTTTCCTATAAACCTAAAGTGTCATTACTGTAAGTTTAGCAAGAGATTATTCTCTGAATGGGATCGAGTTCTACGACAGGATGGTAGCAGTACATCTTTGGAGATGCCCAATTAAGTGATTGACACTGTGTGGCCGCAATAGGAGAATTGAGTTGTTCCCTAAAGTCAATTATGATAAAGGATTTAGATGCATGAACATTAATACATCACCCCTATAGATCACACGATAGCATTTTATTATGTTGTTATCAATAGACACCTTTACACCCAAGGTTTAGATTCAAGACGTATATTCACTTAGTTCTTGTAAGGGTAATATTGGATAACTTAGGTAATGATTCAAACCGGAAGGTACCATTAGTGAAAGCATAATATGATGGTTGGATTAGAAGGACACTTTTTCACTTAAGGACTTTGTGGGAGATTATTAGATTTGATGTATATTTAATGTATATTAAATGCATGTTAGTATCCCTATATATTTAATTAATATAAATGAAAGTACTAAAGTATAAAAAGTAAAATATGAGGGACTTTTGTGATAGATGATCAAGAGTAGACAAATTTTAGTCCCAAATTGATGGATGTGACAAACCCACATGCCCTTTTATATAGTTGGTAACTCATGAACCTTAGTTCAAAGAGCTTGGATGCTATATCATACACGCATGTGCACGCACGCCGGGCGGGGTCGGGCTTATGGTTTGGGTTTGGGTCTTGATCTATCTTTTTGCACGAAAAATGGCCAAAATTTTCATGGTCATAGATAGAGATAAGGTGGGGCAATTGAGGATTAGACAGGGCGGTTGACGATAAAGTGGTGCATTGTTTAGATGAGATCGATGATCCGTGATCCAAACACGATGATTAGGGTTCCTCCCTAAGCATGCAATTTACTCTTTCTCCTCTCTCTCTCTCTTTTCTCCCATGGTCCTGCCTCTCTACTCGTGGTTATGTCCCTGTGTCCATAGAAGGTCCCTCTTTCTGCTCCAGCCATAGGTGACTGAGGTGTGGTCGAGGTTGACGTGAAGCTACATACGTGTTGTTCAAGTTATGCATGCGTTTTATCTTGGGAGGAAGGCGCACATACCGGTACGTACTCATAGTGGGGCGCTAATTTCTCTAAGGCAAGTCCGCAAGGACGACTCAAACGGATATGTTTCTGATTTTGCTTCTACTTTTGTTTTTCATACGACTTGATTATGACTTATTTTTTATCTCTGAATGTTGTTTATGATAGGGGCATGCTTACATTTGTTGCATATTATGTTATTATTGATGTATATCAACGGTTTTTCTCAATAGTGGTTGCAGGTGAAATTAAACTGAAGTTGTTTTCTCTTCGTGTAAGAACGAACATTCATCTCTTCTTCACCACTAGGAGTGCTCAAGAACCAACCCAAATAGATTAAGGTGAGCCAAACCGATGGTCTTGGATTTTTTTCTTTGCTCTGCTTGCAAAAGAAATACAATTGTATAGTTTGATTCAGGGTTTGAAGGTTTGAAACCAGAACATAAAAAATCACAACAATAAATCAATAAAAAGTGGTGAACAGCGAAAACATATTACACTACATCGAGCAACTTCCACCAATGAAACATATAAATCCATAAAAATGAATATCTCGGATTTGAGTTGCATTTGAGCAGCGTCTGTTAAAATAATGTTTAATTTCATTTGGGTCAAGAAATTAGACTAAACTTGATTTTATATAATTTGTATGTGGATGGTTCTCATGCGTCATTGATTTGCTATTGTCAAATAGTGTTCATTTAATATTGGATACATTTTACACATTGCATTACCTCTGGAGAAGTTCTTTCTCTTAGAGAACTACACAACGAAAATAGTTTTCATGTAATTTCATTTGTATTTTTAAGAATTTGTTCCTATGTCAAATTGATTACTGTTTCTACAGCAAACAGTTATTCTCACTGGTAAGGGAAAGATAATTCAATTTCTCACCATGCAGGCACTTGAAATGGCAAATATTGATAGGCTAAGCAATCTTCCAAATGATCTCATCTGCAAGATCTTAGCCTGCCTGCCTTATAAGGATGTAGTGAGAACTTGTGTACGTTCAAGAAGGTGGAAGTGCCTATGGGTTTTGTCGCCAAAAATAATTCTGACGCAGAAGCCTACTTTAGCTCCACAAGATTTCATCCAAATAGTCCGGAAGTGCATTAACTCCCCTATTAAAAACTTGGATCATTTTTGTCTAGAATTCAATTCAGGTTTGACTTTTGCTCGTAAAGTCGAAGACTGGCTTTCGATTGTTATCTTCAACATGGGTGCTAAAAATGTTGTTCTTAACCTTTGTGTTGATTATCAAAGCGTGTGGCAAGTGGCTGCCGAAGAAAGAATTCATATTTTTCCACAATTGCCTTCTCTTTCAAATCCCTACCGACATGCCCATAATCTTCGAAGTTTGACACTGTCAAACATGCTTATATCAGAACAAAGATTTCAACTCATTCTTCAATCCCTACCCTACCCTTGAAAGATTGCGTGTTGATGAGTGTGTTTAAGTAGGAAGTGGTCATATTAGTATCAGTGGTAGTCTTCAACTTAGGTACTTGATGTGGTTATGTTGTATTGGAGAATTCTGCCTAAAGGTTGACCTGTTGAATCTTCAAGATTTGGTATATCATAGTTTATCCGGAGATATTTTAGATATAAACGCTCCATCTTTGTCCAGTGCTACATTGCGGTTGAGCGTAGGCACCTTGGCAGATCTAGACAACGCTTTGAAAGTATTGAGAAGTGTATGTCATGTTAAATCGTTGCGCATCTTTGCCCGCACCCTTGAGGTAGATTTTGCACATACCTTTCACACTGATAGCCAATCTTTTGTTTTTTCTTATCGCTTAATAAGAGCTTTGTTATTTTTAAGATGCTAAGAGGAACAATAGATGTTTCATTTAAAGCATTAGAAGAGCTTTATATTTGGAACTACGATCGCCCAAGCCGGATCATGGAATGTCTTCTCGTCTTCTTAAGAGGATGCACTCTTCTAAAATGGCTAAAGGTTGATCATCTTTCTCTGCTGATCATGATGTATCCGTGTAGCTTGTCATTCCAAACTTTTGCTTGTCATTTTCAGGTTTACAATGGTGATTATAATGAAGGGTACCAACCTAGAAGACTAGACCAGCCAGAGATGTACGAGCTCAGACATTTAAGTAAGGTGTACTTGAGCGATTTTTATGCCATAATGCTGCGGTGGAATTTGTGGAATTTTTACTACTAAGTGCAAGAAGGCTCAAAACCTTGCATATTCCGATGGAGAAAGGGAGAACCAATGAAGACTTCTCAAGACTTGGACGGCATTGAAGAGAATGCATAAGAGTTCCACTTGTGTTCGTATCAAGGTCTCTGGTAATGTCCATTGTCATTTCACATATAAACTTTTTGGGCGAGAAGCTAATGGCCTTTTGCAGATCCATGAGTGAGCTTTTTCTTCCTATTATGACTCTTACAGATTTAGTTTTTTGTTCATTTGTCATTATGCTTCAATTTTCTTGTTGATATTCACTGTTTTGTCAACTTTGAACTCTAGCATTTTTACATACCTTTATTCCATACTACTGGCTACAAGCTTCATTAGCCTGGAGCAAGACGATACTTAAACACAAACATGGTAGTTGCTTAAACAAGGAGCTTATAAACAGGGGCATATATATATATATTTCCAAGCAGTGGCAGACCGAACAGCTAAACTTGACCGACCAAAATAATCCAGTTTAGATTGTTTACTGATGTGGCACAAGGAACAAAAAGGAAGTTTCAACGACCAAATAAGAACAGGTCTGCAATCAGCAGCTTGCTAAATCATTGGACACATCCTGATAAAAAGTGGAATACGAAACCGTTAGCTTAGTTTTCTTTGCTTCCTTTTCTTCCTTTCTTCCAACTTAGTCAGTTTGGTTTGGAGGAAATTCATTCTCATCATCCTCCTAACCAAGAAAAAATCACCCTCCAATTCGTATCATTATCCGAAGAAGTCCTAAAATATGGGGAAAAAAGCTTGACATTAAACATATCTGAAGTACGAATATGGTTGGGTAATTTTAATTTATAAGGGTTAGAGTTAATCTTAGCAATTATCTTCAATGGGCCAATCTTCTCTTATGATATTCGCCATCCGGAAACGGATCTTGAGTAAGGACTGCACATACAAAATCGCCAATGTTATACTCCATATGCATCAAATTCTGTTTGGTATTTGTTATGTGGTATTTGCCGCAATTTGTCAAGTAGTTGAACACAACTTGATGAGCCTTTCACAAATTATCCACGAAAACTTTATTGTTCCTTGCGGTCGTATCAAGTTTGACTATGGAAGAAGATCCAATGGTCCACAAGACAAGCAAGAATACTTCACCTGAAAAGGGTTGAACCCCATACTCAATTGACTGTGATTGGGAGCAAATTTTGCTTGGCTAAGCTTCAGATTCCAGATTCCAGCTGTGCACATTGTCTCTTACCAGATTTCGAAGCAAATTACCTAGAGATCTATTTAGCACCTCTATTTACCTAGAGAATCAATTTAGTGTTGACAAGCTTTCACAAAATTCTCAAAAATGGCTCAAAATGTTTTATTGTGATTAGAGACAATAGATCATGATAACCCATACAAGCGATAAACCTTGCAAAAGAATAGGTGCCACTTCACTAGCATATGTTCTTTTGTAACATTAAAATGAACAGTTTTAGGGAAGTGATCCACAACCAAAAAAACAAAAGCATTGCCTCGTTGAGTACATGGTAATCCCAAGATAGAATTCATGCTTAAATCCACCAATGGTTCTGTTGGAATTAGCATTGGCATATAGAGACCTTCATTGGAGGTTCCTCCCTTCAAAACTTGATGAATGTGACATTGTTGCAATACTTACTCACCTCTTTCTGCATAGGTGGCCAGAAATAAGAATGTTAGATCAGTTTCAACGTTCCACTTCCCCTTATGTGCCTTTGATTATGTAAGTACTTGATTAGTTTGCCTCTCAAAGTGCAATTGGGACTATAAAGTTGCATACCTTGGAATAAAAATCTACCATGCAACAGAAAGTCTTTGGATTCATCAGCCATAACGCTTGTCACAAAAGGAGAGAAGTAAGGATCATCACACTTCATTTCTTTAAAGTGTCAAAAACCTAAAATGTCAATTTGCAATTGAGTTATTAAACTTCAGCAGCAACTTAAGGCATCAGCTACGTGATTTATCACACCCGCCTTATGTTTTATCACAAAAGTAAATTGTTGTAAGTAGGCAAACCATGAGACATGCCTAGTCAAAATTTATCTTGTTTATGTATCAAAGCTTCATGATCAATGTACAAGATAAATTCTTGCTGAACCAAATAGTGTTGCCAATGTTTGATTGCTTGAACAACATATACCTGAACATCATAAGTGCTATAATTAGATTTTTCACCTCATAGTTTTTATTATAGTAAGCAATAGATTTACCATGCTGACTTAAAAACTACTCTAGTTTCAACTTTGGACACGTCACTATGTAGCTCAAGAGAAGATTGAAATTGGGGAGCATGAGAATTGGTGTCGGACATAGCTTTCCTTTGATGATGTTAAATGCCTCGTCGATTTTATTGCTCCAAGAAAATTGGCTTTTCTTTGTGCAATTAGAGATTGGTGCCATGGTTGAACTAAAATGTGGAATTAATCTTTGATAGAATGGTGTAAGGCCATAAAAGCTGCGAACTCTAGTGATTGATTTTGGAGTTGGCCACTGTTGAATTCCTTTAATGGTCGATTCATCCACCTACATACCATTCCTAGATCCCATATATCCTAGGAACAAAACCTGGTCAGCTATAAAATTATACTTTTCAAAGTACAATATAATTTTTCCTTTCTCAAGACCGTAGGACGACCCTAAAATATTATGTAGGCTCTTCAGGGCTGGAACTATAAATTACAATATCATACAAAAACCACAACAAATTGGCCAATAAACGGTCACATTGCTTTACTAGATGTGCTTGGTACATTTGATAAACCAAAGGAAATAACCACCCGTTTGTACAATCCTTATCGAGTTTTAAAGGTTGTTTTCCATTCATCCTCAAGCCTAATGCAAACTCACATTGGCTAAGATTATATTCTCACAACTACTTGCAACAATAACAAATTTGCAATTTTTTCTTATAATAGTTCAAGTTGATTGAAAAATATTATTATGAAGCCAATTTTCCTCTTTGACTTTCAGTATGAAGCTGGTTATTCTCACTACATCATGTAATTGAATACAAGCAACCAATTTATAACATTCACAAGTGTACTCGTCAATTGATTTGTTTCATTACTTCAAATTTTGCAAATATTGTATCATGATGCTGTAAGGCAAGAAATCTTTGTTAAGTGCTTTTTCATCTTTTCCTAAGCAACAACCAATCGCATTCGAGTAAGTTTGAGTTGATGCCACCATGTTAAGGCTGGTCCTCTTAAGGATGTAGCAACTAACGCTGCACGCTTAGTTTCTTATACCTCTTTTAATTCAAAAATTTTCAACATTATATTTACCTGATCAACAAATTCTTTGGCTTATAAATTGCCTTAAAACATAGGAATTTTAGTTCTCATTTGAGCTTCTCAATGTCGATTGTCTTCATTAACAATGGGGCATTCTTCTTCATCAAGCACAAGATTATTTCAACGTCCCTCGCGATTATTAGGTATCTCTCCATGCATTCAAACCGTCCATTCTTTGTCTTGTCTCTAAAAAGACTAGTATTCTTTCTCCAAAGATCACTTCAACTTGCAGTCTGATTTGTGTGATGTTGTGCTCATGAATGCCATCAACATGTTCCGATTTCTGAGGGGGCTTCTCTTAGGATCCTTGGCTATGGTACCAACTCACATAGCATAACAACGGCCAAACAAGAATATATGATCGGTCTGCACGTGAGATTAAAGACTGGATTTCTCGTGTTATGTTCAAAAAGGGTGCTAAAAAAGCTGTTCATTGTGAAAACTTTTAGGTTTGCCATTCTTATAAAAAGTTCATGAAACAAATTATACTTCAACAGCGATCATGGAGATGCAGGTGATAATTGAAAATCTCTAATGCACCAGGTTCCACTAGATTTGTCATCCCAAATCGCCCATTTGGACTTCATCCTGAAGCAGGCGCTTTCTATGTATTCTGTAGCCATTATCTCTCTCCTCTTTACAAACTACTATAATTGGTTTCCTTTCCACCTTTCATAGGATTGGAGGATTGGAAATGGAACCAGTGGTCACCTGTTCCATATATATATATATATATATATATATATATATATATATATATATTTATTTATTTATTTTTTCAAAACTCCATTATGTTTTGTGATTGTTTCTAGTTGCAGGTGATTTTGGACTCAAACCAGAACCAGAGATTCCGAAGTGAAACCGAAACCGTTTGGTCCTGGTTTCAGTTTGGTTCCTACAGGTTCCAAGAGAACCAGAACAGTTCATGTCTAGTTGAATGTGTATGACTCATATAAATTTAGCTCTTCGTTCATAGGTCAATATGCTTTGATTTTCTTGTTACCATCCACTTCTTTGTCAATTATGAGATCTAATTTATTACATAAGTTATTCCATACGATTGATTGTCTACAAGTTTGATTGATTAGCCTGAAACCACCTAGTATCCAGGTTCTTTAGTCAAATGTATTCACATGAAAGGTGAGGCAGCCACTTCACCTTGTATATATATATATATATATATATATATATATATATATATATATATATATATATATATATATATATATATATATATATATTGCGGTCAGTATTGTTTGAAAAACTATATGGATTGCCTCAACTGAATTTCGCCCAAGTGAAGTTCGTCCTACCCAACAAAAATTTTGTAGGTTGGTTGTTCTTAAAGTTCATGAGGCAGACATTTTTCAACAGCATCCACAATATACTTCATAGTATATTCTTTGTGATAAGAAGATACCATTAAAGTTACAAGGTAAATATTATAGAGCAGCAATTAGACCTGCCATGTTTTATGGTCCTGAGTGTTGGGCAGTTAATCATCAACATGTACAAAAGATGTCTATGACCGAAATGAAGATATTGAGATGGATGAGTGGTCATACAAGAAAAGACCGTATACATAATGAGGTTATTAGAAATAAATTAGGAGTGACACCAATAGAGGATAAAATGAGAGAATATCATTTAAGATGGTTTGTACATATAGAAAGAAGATCAGAAGAAGAACCTGTAAGAAGGTATGAAAAACTAAATTTGAAAAGTATTAAAAGAGGTAGAGGATGACCACAAAAGTATTGGAAAGAAATAATAAAGAATGATCTACCTTATTGTGAGTTAACTGCTAACATGACACATGACAGGACTCTGTGGAAACAAAGAATCCATGTAGCCGACCCCGTCTAGTATGGGAAAAGGCTTAATTGTTGTTGTTGTATCCTCAAGATACACCTGCTATGTAGTTGTCATCCCAAATCCTCCATTCGGACTTAATCCTGGACCAGGAACTTTCTATCTGATCCACAGCCAGGTTCTCCTCTTTACAAATTACTCAAATTTAATATTGGCAATTACCCTTCCCACCCCCATGCACATATATATATATATATATATATATATATATATATATATATATATATATATATATATATATATATATATATATGTATATGTATGTGATATATAAGGTTTACATATTTTTATGAATTTAAATCTTGACAAGTTTATAAGTTTATATATAAGAGTTTTATAAATATGAAATATGAACATTAGATCCAAATAACCTCATGGCGTAATACATTTTATTGAGCAAAATCTTTAAATAAGTACAACCGTAGTTCATAACCAAACAAAACCAAAACCTGTGGTTTGGTTCTAGCCATAGTACCATTTGGTTTTCCAAAATTTGAGAACCGAAACTAGCAGTTTGATTTGCGGTTGAGGCCAGAATCAAACCAAGCCGAACCGTGAACTCCTCTAATCTATACACTCTCTCTCACATATTCAAATATACACTCTTTAGTGAAGATAGCTTGCATCTTATATACGTGGTTGCTTTTGAGAGAGGCACAAATATTAGGGCTAAGAACTTTACTTTAAGCTCTGTGACTCACCCTCAATCAAATCCATGGGACTCAACGGCTGCCATCCTTAGCTCAAAAGAACTTAATCGAGTAGAGGAGCTCCTACGTCAATTATAACTGAACTGGGAGTCCTGAAAGCTTTTGCATTGCTGTTATTGTAGGAATCCCTTTTGGATAAAACCTGAATAAACTTCAAATTGAAGGTACCAAAACCTTATCCAAATGGTTGAAAAGTACATTTCATTTTCCTTAACAACCCTAATGCAATTACCTTGGGATATAATTTCGGTAAAGTTTTGAAAATTACGATTTAATGAGCTTTAATGCGATAAACCGAGTTGAACATATTCAGATTGTCGAACAAACTGAACAAGAATGAACTAAACCAAGGAGAACTATGAGCTACTAGGTTCATTTAATTAGCATCATTAAACTAGTATTGGGGGGATTTTCTTGGCAACTGGGTCGTCTTACATGTTAAGTATATGTGATTTGGAAGAAGTAATAGAACCGGTCATCCGCCAGGACTCGATGGCCTAAATCTTGCTGCTTGTGGGTCATGAAGTGCCTCAAATGGCCGTTTCTTTTTATCCAAGCAAAGCAAAACGAGAAAGTCCACCTATAAGTTCCTTCTACCACTAGACAAGGCCAGTTCCAACGTGGCCTGATGGTAGACATGTCCTGAAATCGGAACAGATGTGCCCTAGGGGTTGTTCTGGTTCCAGAACCATCCTGAACGGCGGGTGCCATTTAAAAAACTTTATTTCTCTTAAAAGAATGGCAACAAGTTCCAAGAATCAAATATATGCATAGTTGTCCCACTTGCTGAACTTACTAGATTCAGTAACCATCCTGAACGGCGGGTGCCATTTAAAAAACTTTATTTCTCTTAAAAGAATGGCAACAAGTTCCGAGAATCAAATATATGTATAGTTGTCCCACTTGCTGAACTTACTAGATTCAGTATTCACTTTCGTGCTGATCTCTTGCAACTGAAACGAGACCTTATGGTGTCATGGTGGGCACCCGCCTTCCTGATATTGAAAACAAGATTTGTAACCCACAGTTCAATGTAGACATGGTCAGTTGAGAACCAGCCCCACGGTTACAACTGGAACTCAATCAAGCCAAGAACTAGCTAGAATAGGAACCAGTTCTATTAAAAATGGGGACCACACAACTCAATTATGACTTTTGCTTCCATGAAACTGGAACAGGTAGTCACAGGGGGCATATATATAAACTTTTTGTCATATTTCAAATTTTATTAATGCTTTTTTCAGCCCTGGGTGATTTAGTACTCAAACAAGAACCAGCCTGGTCCCGGTTCAATTCCAGTTCTTGGTTCTAAGAAAACTGGAACCAGCCATGTCTAGTTGAATGTGTAGGCTGTAGTGGCCCTGCTATAAAATATTTTCTAGTCATTCATGGTATACTGCAGCATAAGAATGCGTTATTCACCTTCCCAAAAGATTTTCAAGGTCTACCACTGCTTCCAATTCATGCAAAAGATTAAGTTTCTACCTCAGCATAGGAATGGTTTCTAGGTTCGCCATTGTTAAAGTTCATTTAACAAATTATACTTCAATATCGATCATCAAGATGCAGTTGCTATGTGATCCCGAAAGTGAGAAATCTTTATAAATCTCTTATAAGGGAAACTGCAGATAAGGGCGAGAATTCTGCAAAGAAATCTGGTTTGACAATTGGCTTTTGTTTTCCTTACGTTGCTATGGATGATGGGAAAATCTTGAACTGAGTCACGTCCTTCACAGGAAATCTTTAATTTCTGGCTTAGCCTGTAACTTTTATGTCTTTCTTACGAAAGAATTTCTGCTGTAGAAGGCCAAAAGAAAACTCTCGCATCCTTGTTACCTTGTATTCTTATTTTCTGGTACTTTCTCCAAAAACAGGTTCTTGGCAATATAATTAACTAACCGCAATCTAGGTAATCCCCTTTGCTTGTGGATGTGATGCGTTGGTAGCCTCAGCTTCTCGTTTCCTGATTCTCTGATTTCATCATTCTGTGGTCTTGTACATTGATCTCTTCACCAATTAAACTTGCCTCTCAATATATATATATATCGAGATCGAGGGAGGCGTGAAGCTGACCCCACCCTTAGCTCATATATGTCGGACTGCCAATCTTCTCTCTGTGGTTTCAAAAACTGACCCCACCCTACAAGTTGAACCGCCTTCACCATACCATTTCTTCAAATGCCCTCTTTTCCTATTCGCCACTGGCAGCCATATCTGCTTCTTCTCCAAAGAGGAACCCTTTATTGCCAATAAGCAAAATCTTAAAAGCATCAGAAATCAGCATAATCTACCAGAAGCAAACCCATTTCTCATCTTCCTCTTGACACCAGAAACAACAAAAGAAGACGCTCTTTCTTCCTCAAGATGCCAACCAATGGTGTGGTTCACACAATCACGAGGTGTTGCCAGAGCAATGCAGCTCGGTCGAGGTTCACATAATACGACAAGCCCCAGGTACAAGCACTTCATTCGTAGCTGCATCCTTAATTACTGGATCCGAGACGAAACCGGATCCAAAACGGGCGAAATTCAAAGGGTTCAAATTTGGAACCAACATTTTTTATCCGACAGCCCTTGAAACCGACGGTTTGGATCTAGAATCGACATTTCAGATACCGATCTGACGGTTCAAACCAGAACCAAACCGTGAGTAAATGCGTAGTTTGTGATCTTGTTTCGTGATTGTAAGTCTACGAGGAAGCAAACACTGAAGCTTTCGCATGCATCCAACGCAAAACGATGTACCGAAGAAAAGGAATGAAGGAAGATGCTTATTTACCTGATGGAAAATCACCAAGAATGCGGGGAAGAGGGTCGCTGTCAAGAAGAAGATTGAAGAAGAGGTTTCTTTCTTGGTTTTCAAAGAGAGCAGTCTTTATACGACACGCCTGATTCCATTTCATGCGCTTCAAAATATGCGCCGTCCATCTTTGACGATGGACAACAGATCGTAGTGATGGACTTGATTCACATGCTTGAGTGGGATCCATAGTATGGGAACATGAAACGGATGAACGGGCGCGATTTTGTGAAGTGCATTGAAATCATGGGCATCTTGTTGCTGATGAACGGTTCATTCTGGACACCTTTTGCATCAAGTCTAGGTTCAAATTCAAGTATGGAAGACTTGCATCAGACCCGTGACACGGTACCTATCCTGTATATCATAAAGGTATATCATCCAGAAAATACTAATTAATCCCAAAAAAGTACGTAAAATTTACCATTCGTAATCAAAACCACATCATCACCAAGTTTGAGTTATGCTTTCATGAACCACGTTGGCGTTTTCGAATAGGTTAAGCAGACTCGTTCTCAACTGGACCTTAAAAACAAGTTCAACAACAAAGTGAATAATCCTTTTAGGTTGTGTGGATAGATAAAATGGTTTGCTTCAATACGTTCACGAATGATTTGCAATCATTTTTTGAGCATGTCTGAACCAAGCTGATAGTGATTTCTTTGAATACCACAAATAAAATGGGCCACCATTTATCTAATTTCTTTCCTTGTAAAATTTTAAAAGAAAAACAACTTTGGAGTTACATCTAATTCACAACAACAACAACAACAACAACTAAGCCTTTTCCCATTCTAGACGGGGTCGGCTACATGGATTCTTTGTTTCCACAGATCTCTATCGTGTGCCATGTTAGCAGTTAACTCCCAATAAGCTAGATCATTCTTTATTGTTTCTTTCCAACACTTTTGTGGTCATCCTCTACCTCTTTTAATACTTTCCAAATTTAGGTTTTCTAACCTTCTTATAGGTTCTTCTTTTGATCTTCTTTCTATATGTCCAAACCATCTTAAACGATGTTCTCTCATTTTATCCTCTATTGGTGCCACTCCTAATTTGTTTCTAATAACCTCATTATGTATACGGTTTTTTCTTGTATAACCACTCATCCATCACAACATCTTCATTTCTGTCACAGACATCTTTTGTACATGTTGATGATTAACTGCCCAACACTCAGAACCATAAAACATGGCAGGCCTAACTGCTGCTCTATAATATTTACCTTTTAATTTTAATGGTATCTTCTTATCACAAAGAATACCTGATGCTCCTCTCCATTTTAACCAACCAGCATTAATTCTATGTGTAACATCTCCATCAATTCTTCCATCACTTTGAAAAATTGACCCTAGGTATTTAAAACTTTCCTTCTGGGGAATGCAATGTGTGCCAATTTTAATTTCTATGTCCTCTGAAGTAGCCAAATGATCAAACTTACATTCCATATATTCTGTCTTTGTTCTACTAAGTCGGAGGCCTTTGTTTTCTAATGTTTCTCTCCATAGTTCCAATTTTCTATTAACTTTTTCCTTAGACTCCTCCACTAATACAATGTCATCTGCAAATAACATACACCAAGGTACTTCATCTTGAATATGTTTTGTTAACTCATCCATCACCATTATAAATAAGTATGGACTTAAAGTTGATCCTTGATGTAACCCAATATTAACTTCAAAGAAGTCTGTCGTTCCTTCATGAGTCCTCACACATGTTTTTGCACCATCATACATGTCTCTTATAAGGTTAATATATGTCAATGGGATACCTCTTTTTCCAAAGTTCTCCAAAGAACCTCCCTCGGTACCCTATCATAAGCTTTTTCTAGATCAATAAATATCATGTGAAGGTCTTTCTTTTTTGCTCTAAAATGTTCCATAAGACGTCTCAAAAGGTGAATCGCTTCAATAGTAGATCTACCTGGCATAAATCCAAATTGGTTCTCTGTTGTACTTGATACTTGTCTTAACCTACGTTCGATAATTCTTTCCCATAATTTCATAGTATGACTCATTAACTTGATACCTCAATAATTCGCACAATTTTGAATGTCTCCCTTGTTCTTATATACGGGTATAAGTGTACTTGCTCTCCATTCCTCGGACATCTTTTGATTTTTCCATATTTCATTAAATAGTCTTGTGAGCCAAGTGATTCCTATTTCTCCTAGTATTTTCCAAACTTCTATAGGAATATTATCTGGTCCTACCGATTTACCACTCTTCATATGTTTAAGAGCCCCTTTGACTTCATTCTTTTGAATACGTCGGTAGAAATTGTGGTTTATATACTTTTCTGACTTGGCTAAATCTCCTAAACTAATACTAACATCTTTATTTTCATTAAAAAGATTATAAAAATAGTTTTTCCATCTATTTCTTATATCATCATTTGCCACTAGAATTTTTTCATCCTCGTCTTTTATGCATCTAACATAATTAAGATCTTTAGTTTTCTTATCTCTAGCCCTAGCTATCCTAAAAATGTCTCTTTCACCCTCTTTTGAGTTGAGTTTTTTATATAAGTCCTCCCAAATCTTAGCTTTTGCTTCACTAACGGCCTTTTTTGCTTCCTTCTTTGCTTTCTTATAAGCTTCTAAAGTTTCACTAGTTTTCTTAGCATAATGTAATTTGTAACATGCCCTCTTTGCCTTGATTTTGTTTTGTACTACTTCACTCCACCACCAAGCTTCTTTTTGTGCTGGTACACCTCCCTTAGATACCCCTAACACATCTTCGCCACTTTCCTAATATGTATAGCCATATTGTTCCACATATTAGAGGGTGTGCCAACTTAATTCCAAACATCTCCTTGAAGGACTTTTTGTTTAAATATATCTTCTTTCTCACTTTTGAGGTTCCACCATTTAGTCCGAATAGCTCGATGCACTCTTTTCTTCTTTGCCCATTTTTTTATTTGTAAATCCATAACTAAAAGTCGATGTTGGGTGGTTAAGCTTTCTCCTGGAATTACCTTACAATCTTTACAACACGCTCTATCTTTTTTTCTACAAATAAAGTAATCAATTTGTGTTTGTGATAAGCCACTCTTATAAGTAATTAAATGTTCATCTCGTTTTTTGAAGATTGTATTGACTATAAAGAGATCAAATGACATAGCAAAATTTAAAATCTCCCTACCTTCCTCGTTTATATCCCCATAACCAAAGTTTCCATGAATCCCTTGATATCCTAATGCCTCTTTACCGACATGTCCATTTAAATCTCCTCCTAAACAAATCATCTCCCTTTGTGGAATCTTTTGAAACACCTTATCTAACTCTTCCCAAAAAACTGTCTTTATACTATCTTCTAGTCCTACTTGGGGTGCGTAAGCACAAACTATATTCAAAACCTCTATTCCTAACACTAATTTCAATGTCATGATTCGGTCACCATATCGTTGTATGTCTACTACACTCTCCTTTAAATCTTTATTTATGATAATACCAACTCCGTTTCGGGCCTTTTCTTTACCTGAGTACCATAATTTAAAACCTGTATCCTCTATCTCCTTTGCTTTTTCTCCAACCCATTTTGTCTCTTGTAAACATAGAATATGAATCTTTCTCTGAATCATAGTATCTACCACCTCCATTAGCTTACCCGATAATGTTCCGATATTCCAAGAACCAATACGAATCTTATTATCTAGGACTAGCTTCCTTACCCCCGCATCCGTCCATAATCAAAATGCGGAGACCCTCTCTGAAAATTTTTCACTACATTCGGGCGGCAATGTAGCGGGACTAACTTCTTTACCCACACCCGTCCATGATGTGGGAACCCTCTCTGCAATTGATTCACTACATTCGGGCGAAAATGTAGTGGCCCTTGCTTACTTCTTACTGCATTCGGGCTCTACAGCACGTCGCTAGGCGGGAACGCCCCAAAGCAATGCTCATAATTTTTGTAATCCATGTTGTAGAAATCCGACGAAGTTTTACGCTGGCTGTCGGAAGCCTAACACAACCCTCCTCCTTTATCCGGGCTTGGGACCGGCAATGCAAGGGTGATCCCTTACATGGGCGGAGTTGGAGTTACATCTAATTCAATTATGTTGAATATGATTTATCTTTTTCTTTTTTACAATAGAAGCTAATGTTTTTTAAAAATGTTAATTTAATTGGCTTTAAGAAGGTAACTTGGTTAAAATAGCTAAACATGAGTTAATGATGACAGGATAAACCGAGCTAAATTATAAGTGACATGGTTTAGTTATCCGCCCCATTTACATGTTCGTTGGAATACATGTAGTTCTTTTGTTCAAAAATTTAAAATGTTCCTTTTACTTTGTATTTGTAGCAATCCATTATGGCATTTATAATAAATTTTCAATTTCAATTGTATTGCTATTTGTACATCCCTTGTACCATTGGGATACCTTTCGGATCATTTCTATTCTCTTGCGTTCGCTCTCTCTTCTCTACTCTCTCTTTTATTCATTTCCTCTAGCCATCATAGCGATATGCTCTCATTATCACCACATGGAAGTTGTACTATCTATCACACTTCTCTCCCTTTGCCCTTCTCTTTTGAGCGACAAGACTTCTGTTTTCTCCTCTCCCTCTTTACCTCTCTCACTTCTTCTCCTCCTTTTTTGTGCTCATATCATAATTTTCTTCATTCTTCAAATTTAAAAAAATTAATGTCAAAGACAATTTTATTAGTAGATGTAAATATACCAAGAGTCATAACTGCTAGTTTCAAGTCAAGAACCCAAGTTGTCTAGCTTTGAAATAGAGATCCATCTGGCAAAAGAAGTTCTTCAATACCTATGCGTCACGGCCTCAACAAAGACCTTCAATTCTCTAATTGAATATCCATGTCCATTCGCCAATCGATACTTGACTCTCTAATTGAATCAACATATGAGCTTGATCCTTTCAAGCCTATATTTTTAGAGATTGGGTAGCAACGCTCTCCTCAAGCTTCTCCAATTGAGTCATTATATCAATATCAAACTTTTGGAGGCACATATGCTCGCAAGCATCTATATGATATTTGAGTATTTTTACTATGGTGCTCAACTTGCTCATCAACATGTCAAAGCCTTCAGCAATAATAGTATTCAGTGTGGCTACTAGCTTCTCCAACTTGGTAAGCCAGGTGCCAACATTTAGAAGAATATCTAATACTTCAACAAGATCGACCACTATATGGCTTTCTACTTTCCCTTTCTATGATAAATAGAGTCGTCAACCTCTTAGTGTTGTCAATGTAGGATACATCTGTCAATTACCTTTTTGCTACCAATGCAAAAGTGTATGCCACACCTACTCTAAGTTGAACCAACTCCGATACCATCAGTCGTAAGATTCCATTGAACAGGTGCCACCTTTGTGAAGGCTTTGCTTAGTCGGGCTTGACTAAGTGCCAGTCATGAGTTCTGAGTCACGGAACACCATGATTATTATGAGCTCACCAGAACCATGTAAACTCATGAAAAAAGGCTCAAGATGACGAAACAAGATTCAATGCAACAAGCTTTATGAGCAAAGGTTCTTTGAAAGAGAAAAAATGTGGTTCATATTAAAGAAATTGATGACATGAAAGAAATCATGGTAGAAGTAGAAAAGACGACAACTAATTTAGAAATAAAGAAGAACCAAGATTTTAATCAAGGAAGATGCATAGGAGGTAGAGGAAGATATTGGATAGGAGGTAGAGGAAGATATTGGAGGTTGGATCAAGAAAGATAATGAAGTATAGAAGCCATTAATTTATTTTAGACATATTATTTATACCTCCATTGAAAAGTAATAATTGAGTTTGGGAAAACTTTTTCTGGGGAAGAATTATGAGATTAATCATAAGAACATAAGCTTAGTTATGAAGGATGATAAAACTCTCATGATAAAAAATAAGATCTTTACTATTAATATTTAAATTGATGTTCCAAGGTGCTTATGATCATATTTTAAATATTCTTCTTAGGTTTGGTGTTTGACATTCTGTCACTTAAATTTTGATGGTCTCAAATTGAACATCAGAGATAGGGTTTACCAAGAATCGACCACTCAAATCAATTGCGTAAAGGATGTACTTTCAGTGCGCAAGCATAACATGTATTCAAAAGAGTCTTGGTCGGAGTACATCTTTTGGAGTTTATGCATTCCAATGAATGTGGAACTATCAAGTAACCTTTGTTTGGTAAGAACACCTTTGTTTAATTCATTAATGATTATTCTTGGAAAAAACTTGAATGTATTTCTTGAAGGAGAAATTGGGAATTTGAAAACTCCAAAAAATTGAAAATCATTATGGAAAAACAAAATGCTTGAGTTTGATAGAGGTGGAGAATTTACATATCTAAAGAATTTATGACATTCTTTTAACATAATGGAATTCATTGTCACATGGCAGTTCTAAGATCCCTATAGGAAAATGATTTTTCAGAATGTAAAAACCATCCATTCTCAAGGAGAATTTATGCATTCCAATGGCTCGATTTCAGTTCTGGTTCCCCATTTCTCAGTTCCAGATATCTCATCTTGCCATGTCTCTTGGATCTAGCCGCATTGGTCTGACTCTCTCTCTCTCTCTAGACTGGGGAGGAAAGCTTCGGTTCCTCATTTTCTGGGACTGCCTTATCGTGACATTCGAAGAGAGGTCCTATATATGGGACTCTATTCAAACTAGCAAGCAGTGATCACCTTTGCCATCTTACCTAGGGTGTGGTGGTGGTCATATGATTGAAAGAGCAATGTGTAAGTAAGATTTGTTGGTCGTAAACTACTGATTTGTGGTTGCCTCCAAGGGCTTTGTTCTTAATTCTACTAGTTTGGATGAATCATAATTTGTCAGCAGCTGGTTCAAATTAATGATTAATTTTCGTACACGTCTGATCACACCAGATGGTTCACATTCTTATAAGTTCTTTTATACGGAAGCTGGGGTTGGGCAGACACCTATAGATAATGAACTTGGCCTCTATCATTGCTCACTAAAAACACCCAAAACTGAAGAACCTTGACCGTCAAATAAACAATATCATGCTTTGTGTAGCGTTTCACAAGCTTTGGAGTTGGAAGTTACGATAAGCCAGCAGTAGAAACTTTTTTCTATTCTTGATTTGTTTTAGAAGGAGAACCTCATTGCAGATACAGAGAGAGCATATGCATGCAGATGATTTCATATTTTATATAATATAAGCACCCAAACGAGTAAGGTTTCTCCCCTAATGCATTCTTTTACCATTGTTAATCAAAACCACATCACACCCACCATTCATCTAATTTCTTTCTTCATCAAAATTTTAAAATGAAAACAACTTCTGAGTTGACACTAATTCAATTATGTTGGCGTATGATTCAGCATTTTCTTTTTTACAATAGAAGCTCAAAAGTTTTGAAATGTCAATTAAACTGTTTTTAAGAAGCTAAACCAAGCTGAATATATTGTGTTCACGCACAAGATACATAGTTTAAACAGCTAAACATGAATAATAATGATGATATAAACCAAGCTAACTACTACAAGTCACTTGGCGTAGTTACCAGTCCCATTTACATGTTCGATAGAATAAGGGTAGTTCTATTATTCCAAAATTTAAAATGTTCCTTCTAGTTTGTATTTGTAGCAATCCATTATCGCATTTCCAATATATTATCAATTTCAATTTGAACATCCCCTTGTACTATTTGTATACCTTTCAGATTGTTTCTATCCTCTTGCATACACTCATTCTCTCTCCCTTTTTGTCTGCATTTTCTCCTGTGTTTCCCATATGCTCTGGTTATCATCACATGGAAGCTATATTCTCATGCTTCTCCCTCTCTTTTGTCCCTTTGCCTCTACTCTTCTATTTCAATAAATAAAGTTTTTGTCCTTCTATCTCCCTCTTTACCTCTCTCTCTTTCCTCTTTACCCCACTCCTCTCCCTTCTTCTCTTTCAGCAATAATGAGATGTCAAATTTGCTTGCTTCTAACAAAATGTTACCTCAAGTCATGCCACAATGTGTACCCACATATTAAATCAAGTGTGTGTCGTGAGACCTCTTTTTTGACATCCCTACAAGCTCAAAGAAGTTTGTAAGATAGTGTCCACTAATTATTCCAAATTCCTTAAATGATTTTTATAATTTCATAATTTGTAACTCAATCAACAAATAGAGTTGGCTCCATACTATATCGAACCTCTCAATCGAGCTACGAATAAATCCATTCAACCTTGCATGTGTACTCTCATCCTACATAACACAACAAACAATATCATTAGAACACACATATATATATATATACAACATAAATAACATTTATATATGTACATATATATTATACATAAATACGTATATGTATGTATATATAAAGCACATTTGGTATACAGTTGTGGGTTGAGTGTCGTGATCGAAAATCTCACCGGTTCATGCTGACACAATGCCTTCCTTATAGAGACCCAACTTTTTGTTGCCTAATATAGAATAGTATGAGAGAAAAGTTGTCTACAAGATAGTGAACACTAATGATTCCTCAAATGATTATTCTAATTTCTTGATTTAAAACTCAATCAAGTCACCAATAAATCCTATCAACCTTGCATGTGTACTTTCAGTCCTATACAATATAATAAACAATATCATTAGAACATATATTTACAACATATAAAAACACATGTATACACACATATATGTATATAAAGCATATTTGATACATACATGGTTGTGTGAGTGCCATGGTTCACAATCCGACAAGTCTATGATGACACAATATTTTCCTTATATAGACCTAACTATTGTTGCTTAATATAGGATAGTATGGAAAAAAAGTGTTTTCACTTTTCTTTAAGTAAACCCAATTGGTCAGTATAAATTCTCTTGTCTCCAACTCAACAACTTTTTTCTAACTAACAGTAAATGCAATGACATTTTTTTCTTCTTGTCATATGTATAATATAAGTTGTATTCATCAATGCAAAGTCTTGATCAGTGCATATTACATTGAAAGACTATCTAAAGCAACTCTCTCACACTTGAATACCCAAATATAATATTCTTCCTTCTCTGAATTTAAGAAAGTAAATGCCAAAGAAAAAGTTTTATTAGTAAACGTAAATACTATGACCTCAATAAAAAGCATCTTATACCTACTCGTCTTACAAATACAATCAATCTTGAATACATTTAGAAGTGCACATAAATGTTAAATTTAAGAAAAATTTGTAAATACAATACAACTCATAGATTCTATCTTCGTTATGCTATGATGTTGTATGCGATAATGATGATATTGTATTTCATATAAGAATTGCTCGAGAACTATTCAACCATCCATTTCTTCTCCCTCAATCTTCATTTGTGCATTATAAATGTATTTGTTGTTCTAATATTTAAGTTATTACTAAACTTTAAGTATGTTAATGTTGGCTTTTGCTTACAATGACTTTTTTATCTCTTTTATCCATTTGAATTAAAAATTAGTCATTATTGTAGCAAATGCATGTCCTTGTAAATATAATCCAAGAAGATGATCTTATACCTACTTTCAAAATCAATTAGAAATAGATATGTTACTTCTTTGTACCGATCTAACATCTGCCTTCAACAACAATTATGTTCTCACTTCTTTATTCACCACTTCTATTTTATCGAAGGCCAAATTTGCACTTTCTACATTTCTATTTTGAATAAATTATTTCAATTTTAATGTTATAATCTCTTTCAACCCTTCTTGTATGATGAATCAAGTAAAAATTTCATTAGTTTCTAAAATACAAATGAATAATCAATTCCATAACCTTAACACCCAATGCTTAATTGTGAATTTCTTCATTAGTAGTATATTCAAATTCGCATCAACCATTTGTTTGATATTATGTAGGAAAAGCAGAAAAATGTCTTTATACAAGTTGGACGCCAAAAAGTAGAGGTAGAACAAAAGAAGAAAAGAACTTCCCAATAGATACTTTGACATGCACCTGATCTATAAAAAAGAAGTCGTGGATGTTGTTGTAAACATTAAAAAAAAAATTCAAAAAAAATTCTTTTTCATCTTTTACAAATTTTGCTTTCTTTTTGGCAACTTTGGGCCTTTAAAGGTTTTTAAGATAAAGACACCTAAAATGGATTCATTCCTGTGTCAAAATTTTGTGTCAACCTCAAAATGATGGTATATTTCATCCCTCTTGAAAAAAAACCAATTTGGACAAAATTTTACAAAAATGACTATTTTGCCCTCAAGACCAAAGTGGTAGGATTGTACCTTTTTAAATGATTGCCTTCTAAGGAAGGATGATTTCAAATAATTTTTTTATAAACAAATAAAAATGAGAACATTCGGAATCAAACCTAAAGATGTTTGCAAATTTATAAATTTACAAAATTCCAAAACCCTTGAAATTCAAAAATATATCAAATTCAAATTAGACCTTAAAAATTCGTTCGATCGAGAATAGTCTCATTCTGTGACCTGATACCCAAGGGCTAAAGTGGTTCGATACCCTACACCTGTTAAAGTGGTTCGATATCCTACACCTGTTAACATGGTTAAAGTGGTTCGATACCCTATACCCGTTGAAGTGGTTTCATACCCTACACCCATATAAAAGGGTTACATGATCAAGGTGGTTAGGCGCCCAGAACGAAAGATCGGAGTCGAGAAAAGAAAGTCAGCGTCATCCACGTAAAAGGAAAGTGATACTCGATTTGACAAGTTGTAATGCTCGATTTGGCAGGTAGTGATGTTTAATTTGGTAAGCCACTAAGTGGAAACTTACCAGTTTCAGAGTTCAGCATCAAAGGATTAAATAACTTACCTTATCAAGCTTCATCAAATGAGTAGCACCCCCTTACCATATCCAATGGAGCAGATTTTTGGTAAGAAGGACCAGCATCCACTTACCATATCCAATAGAGCAGATTTTTGGCAAGAAGGGCCAGCATTCACTTACCAA
Source organism: Brasenia schreberi (assembly GCA_036023115.1). Lineage (NCBI taxonomy): Eukaryota > Viridiplantae > Streptophyta > Magnoliopsida > Nymphaeales > Cabombaceae > Brasenia > Brasenia schreberi. Next base: position 14,700,548 of record JAYKKT010000081.1, on the reverse strand, counting down.
TTTCAGCCACCTTTAATAAGGTAACTTATCTTACAAAAATTTGCAACAAAGAAGCATCCCTTGGCCTATAAAAGGGGCCTCTAGGCGGTTACAATGCATCAATCCGAGTTCAATCATCTCATCCACAAATCATCCAGCAATCCAACATCCCACGACCCGAGTTCAATCATCCCATCCACAAATCATCCAACCATCTAGCATCCCACAACCCAGCAAAAGGGGGTTGCAATGCATCAATCTGAGTTTAATCATCCCATCCATAAATCATCCAACTTTTGAAAATCACATGATCCCTACATAGAAAACCTTGGTCAAGTTTTAATGTAGTAAATAACATAACAACACGTAAAATAAAAATTCAGCATTCATCTAGATATTCTTTTGTAGCATATCATAAAACTTTACTAGCATCGTTTTCTTGTTTCTGGCCTTTGCTAACATACCCCACCTTCCCTTTGTTCCTGGCTGAAACTGCATCATACAGATGCTACATATCAATATTGCTAAACAACAACAACAACTAAGCCTTTTCCCATACTAGACGGGGTCAGCTACATGGATTCTTTGTTTCCACAGATCCCTATCGTGTGCCATGTTAGCAGTTAACTCCCAATAAGCTAGATCATTCTTTATTGTTTCTTTCCAACACTTTTGTGGTCGTCCTCTACCTCTTTTAATACTTTCCAAATTTAGTTTTTCTAACCTTCTTACAGGTTCTTCTTTTGATCTTCTTTCTATATGTCCAAACCATCTTAAACAATGTTTTCTCATTTTATCCTCTATTGGTGTCACTCTTAATTTGTTTCTAATAACCCCATTATGTATACGGTCTTTTCTTATATGGCCACTCATCCATCTCAACATCTTCATTTCTGTCACAAATATCTTTTGTACATGTTGATGATTAATTGCCCAACACTCATAACCAAACTTTCCTTTTGGGGAATGCAATGTGTGTCAATTTTAATTTCTATGTCCTTTGAAGTAACCAAATGATCAAACTTACATTCAATATATTCTGTCTTTGTTCTACTAAGTCGGAAGCCTTTGCTTTCTAATGTTTCTCTCCATAGTTCCAATTTTCTATTAACTTTTTCCTTAGACTCCTCCACTAATACAATGTCATCTGCAAATAACATACACCAAGGTACTTCATCTTGAATATGTTTTGTTAACACATCCATCACCATTATAAATAAGTATGGACTTAAAGTTGATCCTTGATGTAACCCAATATTAACTTCAAAGAAGTCTATCATTCCTTCATGAGTCCTCACACATGTTTTTGCACCATCATACATGTCTCTTATAAGGTTAATATATGTTAATGAGATACCTCTTTTTTCCAAAGTTCTCTAAAGACCTCCCTCGGTACCCTATCATAAGCTTTTCTAGATCAATAAATATCATGTGAAGGTCTTTCTTTTTTGCTCTAAAATGTTCCATAAGACGTCTCAAAAGGTGAATCGCTTCAATAGTAGATTTGCCTGCCATGAATCCAAATTGGTTCTCTACTGTACTTGATACTTCTCTTAACCTACGTTCAATAATTCTTTCCCATAATTTCATAGTATGACTCATTAACTTGATACCTCGATAATTCGCACAATTTTGAATGTCTCCCTTGTTCTTATATATGGGTATAAGTGTACTTGTTCTCCATTCCTCGGGCATCTTTTGGTTTTTCCATATTTTCATAGTATGACTCATTAACTTGATTCCTATTTCTCTTAGTATTTTTCAAACTTCTATAGGAATATTATCTGGTCCTACCGATTTACCACCCTTCATATGTTTAAGAGCCTCTTTGACTTCATTCTTTTGAATACGTCGGTAGAAATTGAAAGTCTCTATCCAATCATGTTTTCGTTGTGAATCCCTTGCTATATTCCTACTTTTTTTGCTGCATGCGGGAGTACAATAACAACCATTTAGTGCCCTTGTCACTATTTTCTTGACTTATATTAAAAATTGCATATAAAAGTAACATATATATATATATATATAATATAGATAATACAATTTACATATGTGTATAGGGAATCATTCAATTAGTTTAACATGCATTAGATATAATACTATTTATAATAACACAACAAGCAACCTAACATGTCATCAACTTTTCCCTATACAAAAAAGCATTCCATTTATATAATCACTAAGGTAATATAATAACAACACAACAAGCAACCTAACATGTCATCAACTTTTCCCTGTGCAGAAAAACATTCCATTTATATAATCACTAAGGTAATCAATTAAGGATCAATGTAAATAATTAAATTGCCAATGCACAATATCAACCGTGAGCTTAAAAGGCACAACAACAACTAAGCCTTTTCCCATAGTAGATGGGGTCGGCTACATGTATTCTTTGTTTCCACAGAGCTCGATCACGTACCATGCTAGTACTTAACTCAACATAAACTAAATCATTCTTTATTATTTCCTTTCCAATATTTTTGCAGTCTTTCTATTCCTCTTTTAACATTTTTACAACTTAGTTTCTTATACCCTTTTACCAGAGCTTCCTTTAGTCATCTTTCTACGTGTGCAAACCATCTTACATGATTTTTCTCATTTTGTCATCTATTGATACCATTCCCAATTTATTTCTAATAGCCTCATTATGTATAGAAAAAGAGAGAAAGAGAGAGAGGGAGAGAAAGAGAGAAAGAAGGGGAGGTTTGCTACCACAAGCTGTCAGCCGATCCTTCCACCACATGTCCACTATTCACTTATCTTTTTAATTATTGTCTCTTTTATCATTAATATTAATGGGGTTGTAATTAAGGAGCTCATGTCTCAATTATGATATATTAATTAAGGTTCATATGCTGCCCTGTCTCTTTTCCATTCATGAATCGTCCGTTATATGTTTAAATTTTGATCATTTTTACTCCATAATATAATATAAGATCATATGCCTCTTAATTCCTTCTATGTTATAATTATAATTTTGTTTATTTTAAAATGTTGTAGATTAATCTTTAATTCATACGAAAACACATGCACGAATCTGAAAACACATGCACAATCATTTTTCTAAAGCTCTGACTTTTTGGCACAGGTCTGTCCCGAATGTCTGAGTGGGGTCTCTTTTCATATTTAATTGAATAAATATATAAAATATAAAATAAAAAATAAAAATAAAAATAGTTTCTTAATCTGTACATAAGGCTCTATCTCCTTAAAAATTTTCAAAATTTTTGGAGATTAAGAAGCCATATAAAAAAATTTGGTAAATAAGTTTCTGAAAACAAAACAAGTTTCTATTTTTCAAGACGAAATATTTTTGACTTGAGAATCAAAATCACGATTTTATCAAGTTTTTGGAATTGGAATTTGATTTTAAAAACCTACTGGATTTTTAATGATTTTCAAAGCGTTTAGGCTAACCGGGTAGCATCAGTTCAAGAAGGCCTACGTCGAAAAGAACTCACTTATCCACAATCGCTACTGAAGTCAGATATCAACTTTTCTAGTTTGAGCAAACTAGCTGGCACGCTCGTGCACACGACATAGTTTGAGAATTTAATTTCAAGTCTCTACATATGGCTTCGAAATAAAAATTCACATTTACCTATTGATGAATGTATTGAGCATTTGTATCATTCTCTTCTTTCTTGTGTGAATTTCACTCAACGGTGTTACACTAGAATTTGCTTTGATTCTTTTTTTAGACTACATTTTCATATGCATACATAAATATGATTGAGACATTTTTGAAATAACCCTTTTGTCGAATATGACTATGTATCAATATTATCATAATATGATATCAAGCACTCTTACAACTTCTTGGAAATTCTCGATTCCTTAGCGTAAAGTATTGAAAATGACCTATTTCCCCTTGCTTAACCCCTTTGAGCTTATTTGACCATTATTTGTTGAACTCATTGTATTGCCTTAAATGAAAAACTATGTTCTTACTTTGACCTTAGGGAATAAGAAGGCATTGACTTTGTTATTGGATGAGTTCTTGAACAAGTGTGGGGTATTAGAATGGTTAAAAAAATGTAAATATGATGTTCTTTTGTAAAAAATAAAATAAAAAAAAATCAAAAAATCAAAAATCAAAAATAAAAATAAATAAAATGTAAAAAAGAAAAAGAGGGTCAACAAGGTAATAAATAAAGGAAAAGAATATGTAAAGGGAATTTGTATTAGGTGGAGTTGGGATGAACTTCTTATAACATTAATTGAACTCACTTTTCATGTTCTTTATCTTTTGGTATTTAACTTGTCATATCCATATTACTTTCTCTCTTTACCTTGACTCTATTACAACCTTGAATAAAGTCCTCATGATTCATGTATTCTAAGTAAGGGAGAAGTAGAAGATAAGTAAGCTTATGGTAGTATAATTTTCATGGGTTGAATTGAGTGAAATACCTACCTTTAAATACTTGAGGGATTGGAGAGCAAATATTGTGAAGATCTATCATTCTTGACTCATGCTTTTCAATCAAATTTCCTTTACTTGTTGATTTGAGACGTGGAAGAAACGTTACCTCATACATGTTTTGATTTACTTGAATGATTGGTCGCTTCATTCTTAAATATTATTCAAAGTGAAAAACAAAATAAAAATAAATTTTAAAACTTGATAGACATAGTTATTCCTAGGGCATGCATTGACATCCTAGGTACACCTAACCCTACCATATATAAACAAATCTTTTTGAGCCTAGGTTTGTACCATAAACCCATGCCTATAGTAGCCATAACTTTCCCAAACATCCACAAAGCCACTAGGAGACCGACTATGATTTCCCTTGGAATCCTTTTCTCTCCACTTTGCAAGGGAATAGACATGCTCTCCCTTAGCATCCATATAAACTCAAGTCTTCCACCCCTAGGGGCATATTGGGTTGCACCTAGGATCTATCCCCCCATCATCCACCTACTAGGAGAACTAGAATCGATCCATCCCAAACCCTCTAGGGTCACATGTATCCTAGAGGAACCCAAGTCTCACCCTTCTAAGGTCGTCTATCTCCTAGAAGAACCCAAATCACTCGAGCCTTCTACTCCTAGGTTCATGTGCATCAAGGGGGAGTCAAGTACCTCCACTCCTAAAGCCATACACCTCCTAGGTAAACCTAATAAAACTTCAATATATAATCTTGTTGATGATACACTATTCCAAGGCCATATTCTTTATCAAAACTTGAAAAGCTTTGGAATATATTACTGAACATGGGATATGCACCGTACTAGGTTCTAGGAGCGAAGAGACATGGTAGATTAGAATCCATCCTACCTCTACCAAACCTGGGTCGATATGGCATAGGATACCACCCACCCATACCCCCTGAGCCAATACTTAAGTCCAATTCGGTCAAGGTTACCCTAAAACCAGCTAAAACTGAAACCTATAGGCTAGACCTCTTTTTTAGAGTATAATTCATGGTGTTTTCTTTATAGGTTTAATGGAAGACCCCTTTAATTGAAAAAAAAGTATATATTTTGAAAAAACAAAAAAAATTGAAAACTCCCAAAATCCAAAAACATTTGAAAAATCTAAAAATCCAAAAGAAAGTCTTTTATGTTCTTTCTTCTAGTATTTGTTTGGGAAAAAAAATTGAAAAAGTAAAAAATCCTAAAAATTTTGTTTTTCAAAATTGGATACCAACTCAAAAATTGTTTTTGACAAAACCCATATATCTTCTCAAACTCATAATGTCTTTTGTACATAACCCTTCTATTATGCATGATACTTTCCTAGAAATCAAAGCACTTGAGAGTGATTAAAGCAAAGAGGAAGATCTCCTCATTCATGAGGATGATCAAGTCTCCGAGCTTCTCGAATTTCATAAAATCTTTGACTTGGAAAAACCTTCAAATTCCATAGAAGGAGATTTTTTAGAAGTCAATTTAAGGAGTGAACCTAACCCAAAATGTATCAAAGGCTAGCATCATATCATGCAAGCCAAAAACCAAGATCGTGCATGTAGAGGTCATTCACGCATCATATTAAAAATCATTCATCATAGGCCACAATAGGGGTCGGCTATAGTGTATGAATGCTCATGTCATCTCCTCCAAACTAGGGGCAGGTAAATTGCATTCCTTTCATGAAAACTGAATACATTCATCATTTCATAAAGCATGTATCTCCACCATATCATATGAAATATATTTTTCATTACATAATTCTTCCATAAGAGGCCCACATCTTCTTGGAAGGTGGCGGCCCAAGTGGGATGGTCCCTATGTTGTAAGAGGGGCACCATAAATAATATATATTGGTTTATTGATGTTGAGAGAAGAAATTTAGCAAACCCTATTAATGTTCAATACTTTAAAAAAATATTATGTATAGGGTCTACTATAAATTCTTTTGAAAAGATTTTAAAAATGGATCTCCTTTGAATTTCTTGAAAGAACCAAAATGGATTATGTGACCCTAAATTAGGGAATTGATGCTTTATGAAAAATAGAGTTTTCAAAATTAGTTGGTGACATTTCAAAAATCTTTGGCTTACAAAATGAGGCCTAGTTCAAAATAGCAAAATATTTTCAAATGGTAGGTCCTATTAGGAAATAGGATGTTCTTGGCATAATTGAGTATCTAAAGGGATGAGTTGTATTCCCGACTTCATTTCTCCCCAAAAAGTAAAATTGGTAAAATCAAAAGAAGAGGAAGAAAAACAAATCCTCAAATAAAGGTCTTCCAAAAACAAAAAGAAAAAAAATGGAAAACAAAAACCTCCGACATAGAGGTGTCCTTTGAAAGAAAATAGAAAAAGAAAAGCTAAAGCTCAAAAGAGTAATTTTCTATCAAAAATTTCTTTACCTTATATCTTGGGATGCTTCAGAAGGGACCATGGGTAACTCTTTCTCGAAATCACCACGACTCATCCCAATGGAGAAAAGTTTACCATTAAAATTCTAGAGTAGGAATAGGACCTACTTATTTGGATTTCATTTTGTTTGAGAATTAAACCTTGCTATATAAGAAATTGAGTTTTGAAATGTTATTCAAAATTTTCTACAAAACCTCTGCTAAGTAGTGGTTATTAAAACCCGAGTGAGGAGAAGTATAAGAAATTGGAAGTCCTTTTTGATAGAAACCAAAAGAAGTTCTTCTTTTAAAAAGAAATTTTGAAAATCCAAAACATCGAAGGAAACAATATGGGAACCATCTTGCTTGGTGGCCTTCATACAGGTTTGGGTCTCTAAACATCCACTTTACCCACCTCATATTCCATATGCATTCATAAAATAGTCATCCATGCATCATTATCCAAGGACCAGGTGTTTTCTTGTCAAGTCCCCTTTGATTAAAATCCCCTCCTTTAAAAAAAATATGGTTTCAAATCGAAGGAAATAGATGTTATGGAATGAAGGAAATTTTCATATTCTCAAGATAAATTTAGGAAGAAAATCAAATAGGTGTTTTCTTCTTTGCCATTACACCAATAAATTTGAATTAATGCTAAAGAGGAGCATCTATAAACACCCAAAACATTTTCTAAATAATTTTTTTTTCGTCATTTACAAATTTTGCTTTCTTTTTGGCAACTTTGGGCCTTTAAAGGTTTTTTAGATAAAGACACCTAAAATGGATTCATTCCTGTGTCAAAATTTTATAACAACCTCAAAATGATGGTATATTGCATCCCTCTAAAAAAATTCACTTTGGACAAAATTTTACAAAAATGACTATTTTGCCCTCAAGACCAAATTGACAGGATTCTGCCATTTTAAATGATTGCTTTCTAAGGAAGGATGATTTGAAACAATTTTTTTATAAACAAATAAAAATGAGAACATTGGGAATAAAACCCAAAGATATTTGTAAATTTATAAATTTACAAAATTTCAAAACCCATGAAATTCAAAAATATATGAAATTCAAATCAGACCTTAGAAATTCGATCGGTCAAAAATAGTCTCATTTCGAGACCTGATACCCAAGGGTTAAAGTGGTTTGATACCCTACACCCGTTAAAGTGGTTCGATATACTACACCCGTTAAAATGGTTAAACTGATTTGATAACCTACACCCGTTAAAGTAGTTAAAGTGGTTTGATACCCTACATCCATGTAAAAGGGCTAAATGGTCAAGGTGGTTAAATACTGACTCACGGAGCGAAAGTAGATCACCCTTCCAAACAAAAATTGGGAATGAACTATAGTACTTTATAAAAATAATATTTGAAGATTTCATTAAATTTGAAAATTTCAAATATAAAAATATTTTTTTATAAAGTGTTTGAAGCTATAGCTACTATATATAAAACTCGGACCGGAATGAGGCAAATTCTCCAAAAAGATGAGGTGGCATGAAGAAAAATGCAACAACCTAGCACCTGCCAATTTCGTTACTGTTGGGCAAGGTAACCTATCATTTTTAGTTTCAGGTATTAAAAAGAAAGGTCAGTGTCAAAAAAGGAAAGTCGATGTTCAAGGAGGGAAAGTCGACGTCCAAGAAGGAAAGTCAGTGCCTAGAACGAAAGGTAGATGTCCAAGAAGGAAAGTTGGCATCATCTACGCAAAAGAAAAGTGATGCTCGATTTGACAAGGTGTAGTGCTCAATTTGGTAATTAGTGATGTTTAATTTGGTAAGCCACTAAGAGGAAACTTACCAGTTTCGGAGTTCAGCATCAAAGGATTAAGCAACTTACCTTATCAAGCTTCATCAAATGAGTAACACCCACTTACCATATCCAATGGAGCAGATTTTTGGCAAGAAAGGTCAGCATCCACTTACCATATCCAATAGAGCAGATTTTTGGCAAGAAGGGTCAACATTTACTTACCAATTTCAACCACCTTCAATAAGGTAACTTGCCTTATAAAAATCTGTAGTAAAGAGGCAGTCGTTGGCCTATAAAAGGGGCCTTAAGGGGGCTGCAATGCATCAATCCGAGTTCAATCATTCAATCTACAAATCATCTATCCATCCAGTATCCCACGACCCAGCAAGAGGGAGAGAAAGAAAGAGAGGGAGGGGAAGAGAGAAAGAACAAGGGGAGGTTTGCCACCATAAGCCGCCAGTTGATCCTTCTACCATAGGTCTACTCTTCACTTATTTTTTTAGGTATTTTCGCTTCTTTCATTATTATTAATGGGATTGTAATTAAGGAGCTCATATCTCCATTATGATATATTAATTAAGGTCCATATGTTGCCCCGTCTCTTTTTCATTCATGAATCGTCTGTTATATTTTTAAATTTTTATCCTTTATACTACATAATATAATATAAGATCATATACCTCTTAATACCCTCTATGTTATAATTATAATTTTGTTTATTTTGAAATATTGTAGGTTAATTTTTAATTCGGATGAAAACACATGTACGAATCTGAAAAACTGAAAACCTGTCTTCTGCATACTGCACTCATCCGGTAAATGAATTTTATATCGTTATCCCATGCTCTGAATGTTATGAAACTTTGTACTCTAATCTACACACACCAACACACTTTGAATAAAAGTTTCAAGAATTTTAGGCTTCTAAAACATCATAAATAAAATTAGAGAAAATCAAATAAAACCGGAACAAATTATGTAAAATCTGAAGTTCCTGTCACAGAGGTTGAGTCAAAATCTCGTAATTTTATGTACAGTGAACCTTTTTGATTGAAAATGGTTCTATTGAAAATTTCTATAGCTTTCTAAGAAGACCAATTTCATAGAAATCAGAGGTCTAAGCATAAAAATACAATAATTTTTCTAAACCTCTCACTTTTTTGCACAAGTCATTCTGAATGTCTGAGTGGGGTCTATTTTCAAATTTAATTGAATAAATCTGTAAAATATAAAATAAAAATAAAAATAGTTTATGAATCTTTACATAAGGCTCTATCGTCTGTAAAATTTTCAAAATTTTTAGAGATTTATAAGTGATATAAAAAAAATCGGTAAATAAGTTTATGAAAATAGAACCAGTTTCTATTTTTTAAGATGAAATATTTTTGAGTTGAGAATCAAAATCACAATTTTATCAAGTTTTTAGAATTGCAATTTGGTTTTGAAAACTTACCGAATTTCGAATGATTTTTTAAAGCATCTAGGCTGACCATTGAGCATCGGTTGAAGAAGGCCTACATCGAAAGGAACTCACTTATCTACAATCGCTATTGAAGTCAGAAATCAACTTTGGTAAGCAAACTAGCTGGCATGCTCGCACACACGACGTAGTTTGAGAATTTAATTTCAAGTCTCTACATATGGCTTCAAAATAAAAATTCACATCTACATTTGTAAACAAAATTTTTCAGTATGGTATGCACTTAAAACTTTGTTTGCAAAAATTATGCGCTAGCATGCTAACAAGTTTACTCAAACTTATAAAGAGATTTATCTGACTATTCGGCGATTTTGAGCAAGTAGGTTTTTGTCATCATATGCATTCTTGAACCGACGCTCAAGGGTTAGTATAAATGCTTAGGAGGAGATTTCAGAATATGAAGTTTTCTCAAAAATAATTTCCACTCAAAACTACTTTTTCAAAAGGGTATGCATTTCACTTGGCCAAACCAGTTAATGTTCTGTGAAAACATAATTGGTCCTATTTTCCAGTACGAGAGCTTGTATTTTTTTTCTTTATTTATGAGTATCCAAAAGTCCCCAAAAATTTATTTAAGTGAGAATTAGGTCTGAAGTTTTATTGAATATTTTTATTTGTATTTTTGGGTCTTTAAATGATCAAAATTAAACCTGAGAAAATTTCTAATCGAATAGTATTATCAAATTCGGGACTGTCTTTGTGACTAAGATAGAGAGTCTGAGTAAAATACTCGTATCTCTATATGTAGGAATCTAATTTCTATAAAAATTATCAATTTAGAAAGATACATATGTTAGCTTTACAATGAAATTATTTTTGAGGTATTTGGATAGAGTTTTATTGAACATCTATCACAGGAATTTTGGCACAAATAGTTTCAGTTTGGGGTATGACTGATTATTAATGATTTTTTTACTCCATCTCACCCATGTCCAAAATTTTTGAGAATTTTACCAGATGTTAGCTGATGTGTGTACCACTCATGAACAAATTTTTTAAAATATTTTGTTGAGAAACGACGCGTAGAAAATTCGGGGATCATACAAGATCTATACGGTATGCTGAAATTTGTAAAACTTTCTTTGTAGAAATTAATGATGCATCTGGTTAGATCTTTAATGATTTAATGACATTCAAAGAATTTTATTGGAGACTTGTGCTCGTTTGGGGAAGTGCTCATTTACATATAAATCCTCGGGGCATCTCTCGCAAGGAGGATTGTTCTCTTTGAAGATATATGCGATCATAGCCCAATGCCCGCTCATAACACAAACTTATGGGTAATTAATCTACCATAAGAGTGATTACATACTCATATCATCGCATATAAACGTAGTAGTTATGTCCCTCTTATGGCTTCTTGAATTGAATTTGAAACAATCAAGAGAAAGAAGAAAGGGAGAAGTGATAATATTATATATAAGCATAGAACATATGAGAATGTATAAGATATAACATATATTAGGATAGAAGAAATGAAATATCATACAAGTGGTAGATTCTCCTTACTTTTCACAAAATTTCTACAATTTTTCAGCTTAAAAGAGGTTGGAGATGAGGACTCCATGCTTACAATAGGCATGAATCAGAAAATGGAGGAGGTGAGGGGGAAATGGGGCTAAACCTTCTTCTTCCTTCTTGGGTGGTCCTCCTTCCTCCTTGGCCTAGACTCCTCCACTCATCGTCTCTCCTCTCTCTCTCTCTCTTTCTCTCTTGATTTTCTCCCTTGATTCCCTTTTTCCCTCCCCATTCAATACCCAGCCCAAGGTAGGTATTTATAGACTTCTTGGTTGGCCCAAGAACTCTTTAGACTAGAGAATATCCCCCTTCTAGCTTGTTCCATAGATCAGTTGGTCACATGGTTGATCCAACCTGCCCCACTTTGGTTTGGTGTATGGCTGAACCTTGGTTTGGTCAACTAGCTGCACCCCAGTTGAGCCAACTTGTGGCACCTTGGTTGAGCCATTTTGTTGTATCACATGCCATCTTGATGCACCATGGTTCGAGCCATCTTGTTTGTGGCGCGGACTGCTTTTGTTATGCCATGGTCAAGCCAATTTGTTGAAACTCCCCGAACTCACTTGAATTGGGTAGACCTAGTCTCATACGGTTACAAACCCATTTATAATTCAAGTGACTATCCATCACTTAGGCATCCTAATTACAAGTGGTGTAGGTTACCTAATGTGGATGTATAGATGAGTCAAATCCCAGCATGGGCCAACGCAACATTATTGTTTGCATGACCAAGTGACATCCCTGTTGTGCCTCCTAGCCTTTGCTCCGTTAGTTAATGCTTTACCTTTTAGACCACTTTAACCTTCTGATGGGTGTAGGGTCTCGGACCGCTTTAACCTTCCAATGGGTGTAGGGTCACTTGGTGCAGGACTCTCCTCAATCTGGCGAGTCTTCTAAGTTCCATCATGTTTTTGGACCTGTTTGTTATTTTGTCTTTTTAAATTCAAATGTTTTGTAGGGGTAAAATGGTTACTTTACAAATATTTTGCAAGTAAAAACTTATTTTGGTTCCAAATGTCTTATCTTAGCTTTTTCAACCCTTTCTTTGAAGAAGATTCATTCGAAACTCAAACTTTTTATGGGGTTCAAAGTACTCTTATTTTGAGGTTCCTACAGAATTTTGGCATGGAAATGGGTCCGTTTAAGGTATCTTTGTTAAAAAAAACCTTAAAAGACCTACAACCATAATTTTTCTTATAAAAAAAATCTTTTGATAAATTTTTGAGTGTTCACAAATGTATCTAGTTGGAAGACAAGACTTTCCCACATGCATTTACTTTCCAGCATGCCGACGTGAATCTCAACTAGAAAGTAGATGCACCCACATGTGTTTGACCAATACATTAGATGTTCATGAAAATGTCTCATGATGCATACCGAATGAGGTGGGCAAGAGATGCGTTGAGGAGACAAAGAGAAAAAAGGAGAAGACAAAGGAAAATGGGGGGAGTGGACCTACCTCGCACCACTAACATTTGTGATAGATCTTTGGTGCAATTGTAGGGAGAAAAAGGGAGAGGGCATGGGAAGAAGAAGAAAGAGGGAGAAAGCAACAATTGTAGGGAGGGGGCCGAAAAAGGGAGAGAACGTAGGATAACTGAGATAGAGGAGTATTTTGGGTAGGAAGGGTGTCAAGAATGCGTGCATAATAAAATAGGGTGTGTGCATTCATAGAGTGGAATTTCATGGTGGCATGAGCACCCATAGACAATTTATTTAGTGTCAACATGGATCCATGATAGCTTTGAATATATTTTTTTAATTGTTATTTTCTCTCCCTCTTTCCTATCTCTATATAATTGACATCAAATTTTAGAGATTCCTATCCTAGGTTGGTATATTGATGTGTTACTGTAGATACTCTCCTTTTTTTCAACTTTAGCTTTTTCATTTATTAGTGTTTGAAACTGCTTTCCTCACAAGTTGAAGTTGCTGAGTTGGTAAAAGTTTTTTTTTTCTACTTCCAAAGTCATTAAAATCAATTTCAAAGAATCAAAACTTTGCAATATTAATCCTTAGGTTGATACAACTATCACATTTAACCATTATCACGTTGATAGAGGGCTTTAGAGATAAATCGCTCAACAATGGTTGATGAAAGCTTCTTGGGACACTAAATTATATGAAAAGATAAAAAAAGAGCTAAAATTTTGTCATGGATTCAATAACCCTACTAAAGGTGACCTTTACCTTAGCAAGAGAGTGTCTAGAAGGTTTGACGAAGAAATACTCCTAGCAATAATGGCCAAAATGGAGTGATTATTATCAAACAAGTTGATTCAGCTGGCAAAGATTGCACAATCCTGTCACATATCGTAGCAATACAAGAAAAAAGAATGGAATATTGTGGATCTGTATAAATTATAACAATTTAAACCTTCCTACACTAAATGATGAATAAGTCATGCCTATTGTCAATATGTTGGTAGGTGATTCATCCTCTCTTGGAACGTTGTCATTCATGAGTGGCACTTCAAGGTTATAACCAGATTTTTATATGAGAGAGTGACATCTCAAAGGCATCATTTAGATGCCCAAGAGATCATTATTCTTTGAATGACTAGTAATAACATTTGGGCTTAGAAAGACCATGGCCACTTATCAAAGAGCCATGAATTACATCTTTCATGATTTGGTTAGGAAAAACATGAAATTATATAGAGATGATGTAGTAGTGAAGTCAATAGATTTGTGAAAGCATTTGGTCAATTTAGTGGTAATCATTTTAACAAACATGTGCACATGGCTTAAAGATAAATTAGACAAGAGCTACCTTCTGAAGCTAATAATATTAGCTGGCCATTTTCTTGACTTTTTGGTCCATAAAGAAAGCAATTGAAGTGAACAATAATAAAGCTAAAGTGATAATAGAAGCATGACCCAACAAATAAGTGGGAAATAAAAAGTCAAGTAAACTTTGTTATACAATTTATCACTAACTCAACTGATAAACTAAAATACTTCTCGCTATTGTTAAAGTTGAGAGAGGCTGGTGAACTTATTTATAGAGAAGATCAGCAAAAGGCTATGCACAAGATTAAACAATAATTAACAAACCCACCTATGCTAGTGCCTCTTGTCTTTAACAGTTCCTAAAGTTGTATATATCGGCCAGAAATGAGTAATTGGATGCCAGCTTGTACAAGATACCAATTATGGAAAGGAAACTATTGTATTTTTGTCTCACACATCTACTTAATAAAGCCAAGTCAAATTACATGTTGATTTTAAAACTTTTCTCATCACTCACAAATGCACCAAGCTAGAATACTACCTACTACCATGATAATTTCATGTGATTTGCAAAGTGAACATTGTGCATTGCTTACTCAGTAGACCTGTCTTGTATGGTAAACTTGTGTAGTGGACCATTCAAATTAGTGAGTTTAACCTCATTTGCATCCGCTTTTAAGAGCAGTAAAGGGTCAAGCTATCACTAATTTCCTTGCACACCATCCATCACAGGTAAATCGTTGAGAGGCAGGAATTAGTGCAACATATGGTTGGTCGAAATAGAAAAATTGGAACTTTTGGATGTTGCTTGGACCTAGGTTTATAACAATAAGGCTAAATATGGAGCATTAATTGCTAGTCCGAGGTGGTCATCAATTATTCCCATGCAATAGATAAATGTCGAAGATTGGTGCAACAATCCTAAACTACAAGAATGTAATCAGGTAATACAAGAGTTAAAACTATAATTTGAATAATATAACAATCAGTCATATTTCTCAAACTAAGAACAAAGCAACTAACGAGTTGGTGCAGTAGGCCTTTGGGTACAAAATGATGTTTTCAGAGCTGCAATTGGATCTTCAACATGCAAAGGCAACACTCATCTTTGGTGATCTAATACAATACCTCAATTGTTCATCCAAAAATACAAATCCAAAGTTGAAGTACTGATATTGGTCCTATGTATTAGAAGATGTTGAATTATTCAAATTCGAGTCATAAAGGAGTACTCCTAAAATGTTTAGGGAAAAAAATAGATGTCTAAGTACTGGCCAAAGTCCATGAAAGGTTTTGTGGAGCTCACCATGCCAAACTAAACATGTGATGGCTAAATTTACCGTCATGGCTATTATTGAGCAACGATTATGGCTGACCCCATTAAATATGCAAACAATTGTGAGACTTGTTTGCAGTATGAACTAGTACAACAACTACCTATTGAGGATATACACTGGACTGGTTTTGTGGCGCTCATCATGCCAAACCAAACATATGATGGCTAAATTCACCGTCATGGCTATTATTGAGCAACGATTATGGCCGACTCCATTAAATATGCAAACAATTGTGAGGCTTGTTTGCATTATGCACTAGTACAACAATTACCTATTGAGGATCAACACTAGACCATCAAAACTTAGCTATTCAAAGGATGGGGCAATGGACCTAATTAAAAGAATATTTTCAACATCATCAAAACTACATTTATATGTTATTGTTGCCATAGATTACTTTACTAAATGGGTTGAAGCTCAACCAATGGTGTCAATAACCCAAAAAATTATGCTCAAATTCATAAATAATAAGATCATCTTTAAGTTTGGTATACCTCAAACCATTACAACTCATGTAAGAACTATGAAAACTCATCGATTTTTGCATAGCAATATGCTATTAAAATGATTAGTAAAGATCAAGCCTTCCTCGCTCTATGAAAATGCATTAATATTTGCACAGGAATACAACAACAACTAAGCCTTTCCCCATATTAAAAGGGGTCGGCTACATGGATTCTTTGTTTCCACAGAGCCCTATCATGTGCCATGTTAGCAGTTAACTCACAATAAGATAGATCATTCTTTATTGTTTATTTCCAATACTTTTGTGGTCGTCCTCTACCTCTTTTAATACTTTTAAAATCTAGTTTTTTATACCTTCTTACAGATTCTTCTTTTGATCTTCTTTCTATATGTCCAAACCACCTTAAACGATATTCTCTCATTTTATCCTCTATTGGTGCCACACATAATTTATTTATAATAACCTCATTATGTATATGGTTTTTTCTTGTATGACCACTCATCGATCTCAACATCTTCATTTATGTGATAGGCATCTTTTGTACATGTTGATGATTAACTGCCCAACACTCATAACCGTAAAACAATGCAGGTCTAATTACTGATCTATAATATTTATCTTTTAACTTTAATGATATCTTCTTATCACAAAGAATATTTGATGCTTTTCTCCATTTTAACCAACCAACATTAATTTTATTCTTAACATCTCCAACAATTCTTTCATCACTTTGAAAAATTGACCCTCGGTATTTAAAACTTTCCTTTTGGGGATGCAACGTGTGCCAATTTTAATTTTTATGTATTCTGAAGTAACCAAATGATCAAACTTACATTCCATATATTATGTTTTTGTTCTACTAAGTTGGAAGCCTTTACTTTCTAATGTTTCTCTCCATAGTTCCAATTTTCTATTAACTTTTTCCTTAGACTCCTCCACTAACACAATGTCATCTGCAAATAACATACACACTTCATCTTGAATATATTTTGTTAACTCATCACTCACCATTATAAATAAGTATGAACTTAAAGTTGATCATTGATGTAACCCAATATTAACTTCAAAGAAGTTTCTCATTCCTTCATGAGTCCTCACACATGTTTTTGCACCATCGTGCATGTCTCTTATAAGGTTTATATATGTCAATGGGATACCTCTTTTGTCCAAGGTTCTCCCAAGAACCTCCCTCGATACCCTATCGTAAGTTTTTTCTAAATCAATAATATCATGTGAAGGTCTTTCTTTTTTGCTCTAAAATATTACATAAAATGTCTCAAAAGGTGAATCGCTTCAACAATAGATCTTTCTGGCATGAATCCAAATTGGTTCTTTATTGCACTCAATACTTGTCTTACCATACGTTTGATATTTCTTTCCTACAATTTGATACCCCGATAATTCTGAATGTCTTCCTTGTTCTTATATATGGGTATAAGTGTACTCATATACTTGTCTTCCTCCATTCCTTGGGCATCTTTTGGTTTCTTCATATTTCATTAAATAGTCTTGTGAGCTAAGTGATTCTTGTTTCTCCTAGGATTTTTCAAACTTTTATAAGAATATTGTCTAGTCCTACCGATTTACCACCCTTCATATGTTTAAGAGCCTCTTTGACTTCATTATTTTGAATACGTCGATAGAAATTCTTGTTTATATACTTTTCTGATTTGGCTAACTCTCCTAAGCTAATACTAACATCTTTATTTTCACTAAGAAGCTTATAAAAATAGTTTTTCCATCTATTTCTTATATCATCATTTGCTACTAGAATTTTTCATCCTCGTCTTTGATGCATCTAACAGAATTAAGATCTTTAGTTTTCTTATCTCTAGCCCTAGCTATCCTAAAAATATCTCTTTCACCCTCTTTTGAGTTGAGTTTTTATATAAATGCTCTCAAATTTTAGCTTTTGTTTCACTGACTGCCTTTTTCGCTTCCTTCTTTGCTTTCTTATAGCCTCTAAATTTTCACTAGTTTTCGTAGTATAATGTAATTTGTAACATGCCCTCTTTACCTTGATTTTATTTTGCACTACTTTACTCTACCACCAAGCTTCTTTTGTGCCGTTACACCTCCCTTAGATTCACCTAATACATCTTTCGTCACTTTCCTAATATGTATAACCATATTGTTCCACATATCACAAGGTGTACCAACATAATTCCAAGCATCTCCTTGAAGGACTTTCTGTTTAAATATATCTTCTTTCTTGCTTTTGAGGTTCCACCATTTAGTCTGAATAGCTTGATGCACTCTTTTCTTCTTTGTCCAATTTTTATTTATAAATGTATAACTAAAAGTCGATGTTGGGTGGTTAAGCTTTCAACTAGAATTACCTTGCAATATTTGCACAAGAATATGCCATTAAAATTAGTCATTCTATGTCATACTATGCCCAAGCGACAAATATGATACTCATTAACATGATTAAAAGATTGATGGTAGATCAACTGAAAACGTAGCACGAAACACTAGCACAAATCCTTTGAGCTATAAAACTCAAAGAAGATCAAAACTAGGTTAAGCCATTTTGAACCCACATATGGATAGGATGTCATTTTACCCTTCGAAATTGCCAAGTCCATGAAGGTTACAAATCAAAGAGCTCAAAAGAAGGATGAATGCAAAATATCTAATGTACATACCTCCTATTAGAGAAAGAAATAGTTTATAATAAGAAGATGACCTAGAGCTATATATACAAAAGGGGAAGAAAGATTGAAGAAGGTCATGATCAATCTAGTACTTACAATCACCTGGAATAAGACAAGTTGTACAAAGCTTTTAAGGGAGGGAAAGCCACCAAAGATGATGTAAACTTCAAATATGCGACGTGGGTCAAGGGGAGCTTTTGGATATTAATTTCAGCGATATTATCATTATTGTGAGAAGATGAATCCAACAATCATCGTTTTGAAAAAAGTCTAGTAGTAGATTGTCACCAAAAGTCTTGTTGTCTCTTGTCAATCCTGTTGTGAGGTTGCATGTTGGATACCTTAATCATAGGAAAAGAAATTTGGATTTTGTAGCAGATAGATCCGACAAAGGTCTCTTGATCTTCTTCCTTTTCCTATCCTTATCAAAATCGATAAATTTTGCAACATAGACCTCTATTGAAACAAAGAAGATTGAGTCAATGCCTGTTCACAATGGAAAAACCTACTTGTCATGGGAAATGGACAATAAACATACGAAAAAAAGTTTTGACATGATTCAAAATGCTTCATCAAAACTTCAAGTTCAAGATTTTCAATGGTAGTCCACATTAGAATGTAGTGGAAGAGGAATGTCTTGAATGAGGCCAGATATTGAGCAAGGCAAGAAGGAAAATAGGGTTATGTTGAAAAGGCATGTCACCCAATGAATGGTTTTGGGTCATTTGAAGTTAGAACTAGGAGAACCACATAATACATAATCTATGCAAAGACATATTCTTTCATGACAGACAATACCAACGTAGAGTAAAAAATAATCGATAACTTCCCAAAACCTCAAGGCAAAAATGTCAAAATAATTGGTTTGAGATACTCTAGTAAGGAAGCAACCAACAGCTTGGAGATTACATTTGGGGATAATGGAATGGAGTCAATGAGATCACAGAACCCAAACTAGGGAAAATATTGAGACAAGAGAAATGGACAATCTTGACATGGTGGTCACAAGAGAAATGGGTCCATAGATGAAGCGCCAATAAGGGTTGTTAAATAAGATAAATTGACTTTGCCTATTTTCTCTTAGGATTATTAGGATGTTTCTTTTTTTACCGTCAACTATCAAGTTTTTTTTGTCTTTTATGCTCTTCCTCTATTGTTATGTTTATTATAAGATTATCTAGTTTCATAATACTCTTTTTATACTTGAGTTGCCCTTACGGACTTACCTTACAGAAATGAGTGCCCCGTTGTTGGGTGTGCACGAGTGCCATTAGGTCAAAGAGAAAATGATAAAGATATGTTTGCTGCGAAGAGTGATTTCTCTAAGATTGTTACAAAAATCATAGGATTGCATCCATAAACAAATAATATGCAACAATAATAAATATGCCAATATTAATAACTGTTGCAGATCCAAAGCAATACAATACAAGCAATGCATGAAACAAGTAAAGTAAGAATAGAAAACAACGAAGAACTTATATGCTCGAGTCCCCTTACGGACTTGCTTTAGAGAAATGAGTGCCCTACTTTTGGATATGCATGGGTGCCAATGTCAATCTCCCTTCTTTCACTCAAGATAAAATGAGCATGCAGACAGGAACACGTACCTAACTCAAGCCATCTTCGACCATGCCGTAGTCGCCTAAGTCGGAGAGCGAAAGGAGGAGAAGTCCACAACCATTCCCCACGTGAAGGATCCATTTGACCGTTAGATCAAAACTTTGTTTATGCAAGAGTATAGACCAATAATAATTCCCGAGCTTGATCCAAACGCATGTGTGCATGCACATGTGGTCATCCATGTCCTCCCAAACTCCTTATGAGCTACAAACTATATAAAAGAACATGTGAAATTCTTCCACCCATCTATATGAGACTAAAGTATTTCTCTTGGCCTTCTTATGCACAAGTCCCTCACTCATATGTGCCTTTTACACTTTAAGATTTTCATCAAATAAATGCTTAAAAATAGATAATATGAACTAAATATAATTAATACATATAAGTTTAATTAAGCCCACCATCAATAATTAACCATCATTCTAACATTTCATGCATACAAAGTAAAACGATTTACCGAAGAACCATTAGTATATCAAGAAAAGGAATGGAAGAAGAGGCTTATTTACCTGATCGAAGATCACCAAGAATGAACGGAAGAGCGTAACAGCCAAGAAGATGGAAGAAGAGGTTTCTTTCTTGGTTTCCAAATTCCTTGCAGTGACATACGTAGCGTTTTTCAGGTGATTTGTTGGATATTTTAGAGGCAGCAACAGGGAGAGCAGTCTTTATACTACAAGCCTGATTCCATTTCATGTGCCTCAATGCGCCATCCATCTTTGACGATGGACAACAGATCGTAGTGATAGTCTTGTTTCACATGCTTTAGTGGGATCCACAGTATGTGAACATGAGACGGATGAACGGGCACGATTTTTCGATGTGGTTTGAAATCATGGACATCTTGTTGCTGATGAACAGTTCATTGTGGAGCCCGCCTAACTCCCTCACGGAGGGACTTATATCTTGATGATCGTAGTGATGCGTGCATGACCAATCATCTAAGCATACATTATTCCGTAGTGGCATCGAACAATAATACCCTCGACAAATCCTCTAAAGATATGAAATCGCTGGCTTCCTCTGCTTACATTCTTCGATTTGCCACAGGCTGTTCACCTTCCAGGCCTGAAACGGTCACAAGTACAATAGGGGCACGAATGATACATCCAGATTTTCAAGGGTCACTGGGGTGCATCATACATCTCAGAATGTGTGGTTCTCTTTCATCCGCTAGTCTCCATGCTCTTCTGGTGGGCTGGTTGTTAAGCAAAAAAAGATAACCCGAGACTCCACTGACATCTCTGGCCTCCCTAATTTTACTGTAAACCACTGTCTCCATTCAAGAACTTTAACCTGATTACTTTTCGAGGTTCACATCATCCATACCATCGTATGGTGCTCTTAGGTGAGGGCGTCGCACGTAGCATCCATTTGGCATTAAGTATAGAAGAAGACTTGCATCATATGCATATGCATGACAGGGTGGATATCTTGTCTGTCGTCAACACATATCCACAACCATCTTCCAAAAGAAACACTAGCCATACCCACAAAAGTACATAAAATTTACAACTCCAAAACAAATACTAATCAAGCATACTCATTCACATTTGGAGATGAAAAACAAGCTGAACAAGTGAATAATCCTTTTAAGTTGTATGGATAGATCAATCTTTTACCCAACAATAACCGCTGCTCTAATATTCTCACAAATGGTTTGCCATCGTTTTGGGGGCCAGTCTGAACTGATTTTCTTGAATATCAGAAATACAATGAACTCCATTTACCTAATGTCTTTCCTCATAAAAAATTTAAATAGAAAATAGACTTCTCATTATTTAGTGCCAATTTAATTAGGTTGGGGGTATGATTTAGTTCCTTTTTTTATAGAATACAAGATCAAAATTTGGAAAATGTATTTAATTATCTTTGTTCCGCAATTCAAATGCTTCCTTCCACTTTGTAATTTCATGGTGGCATGGAGCTGTCATGCATCTTTCGTGCAGTGCCATGTACAGGATCGGCCATCGCCAGGAAACCAGTTCTTTTAAAAGTCACGGGTAGATCTTTTGTGAAAATATTTCTTCCTTTTACCCTTATTCTCTCTCTCTCTCTCTCATTGAAATCAAATTTTCGACAAGCTAAGGGTGGTGTACTCCCACACGGAACAGCTGGACTGAGCTTATCAAAATAATTCAGTGGAGTTTGGTTACCTACAAAATTTGGTTCGTTTTCAGTTTTCAAATTTAAAGGCAGTTAGGTTGTTGGCTAATTCAGTTTACCAACCTATCTCATGTGCACCCTTATTTGTATTGCAAACCCAGGCAAGGGGATATAGAGAGAGAGAAAGAGAGGGAGAGAGAGATGGTATATGCTAGGTGTAAATCCAAACAAATCTTGACGAATAAAGTGTACCTGCAAAAGTATACAAATACTTTTTACTTTATAGATTCAAATCTCAACCATCCATCACTAAAGATAGATGGATGGTTAAGATTTGTTTGGATTTACTATGTGCTAGCATATACTAGTTTCTGGCTTTATATATATATACTTTGTAAACTGAAACTGAACCAAATTTTATAAGTATTAACCAAATTGAACTGAATTATTTTGGTGGGTTCTGTACAGCTGTTTGGTTGTTTGTGCATATATATAAAACCCTAAAAAAATAGTAAAAGATTCAATTTCCACCGTACTCATATAATCATATCCATAGTTATGACACGGCATCATCACATTGAGTGTTAGAATGAGCAGCTATAATTTTCTAAAGCGACAAAGGCATTGATGTATTTCATGTAATAAGGATTCACATCATTAAAGCAGAATTGTTCAATAACCAACTTTGTGGTTCATCATCTATTAATACATTTTGGAATCTTCAAATATGACTAGATCAAACGGACATAGACATCAATCGTAACACCATGAATTACAACTGTGTAGAAGCAAGTAACATGATATGGGGGAGACCTTATAATAGTGACACTTATTAATATCATGAATTTCATTATTTGATTTATTCAGTTTTGGATCCCTGAAGACTGAATCAAACTGATAAATTGAACTTCCACCAAACTGATTATCAATAGAACCGAACTGAACCAGAATTTGTGGCTTGGTGCAGTTCAGTTATTTTGTTATAAATAAAGAATGCTCACCCCTACCTGTAGATATTTGGTTTTGAATAATGTATTGTTTCTATAACTACTACTTTTTGCACCCAGCAAACTGGTAAAGCAAAACCTTCTCAGAAGCACACTAATTAAATATATGCTCTCATCAGCATCTTTCAGGTTGTTCTAGCATAACATAATGGAAGCAATTTATATATGTGAGGAACCAAACATGAATCAGTTGGATATGATCTGAATCGAGATAGAGATCAAGCAAATTCAGTCACTTTTGGCCTCTATTAACATCAAAAGTGTGTATATATGTGTATATACATTACATATACATATCAAGCCTCCTGATTGATATAGATATAGATATAGATATAGATATCAAAGCCCATGTTTTATCGTTTCCCTCCATGTGATACCTATCAAGCCTCCCGATTGACATACACATTACACCGTAAGTTCAAATGACTAAACCATGCATGGTGATGGAGTTTCTCTCATTTATCCTGTTAGTTCTCACAATTATCTTTTCTTAACGCTTAACTGAATAACATGACACTATATGACATTGATGGTCTTCTCATCCCTACTTACCATCTAAAATCTTATATTTGACTTCAAAGATTTTGTTTTGGAATCAGTATTTGAATTAAACTGCTTCATATCAAACCAGATTAGATTCAATCCAGCGAATCGAAGCAGATTTAGTGACTAGCCACCCGCTTGGATTAACCTTTATCGATTTGAGAATGGCTATGATTGTAACAACAAATCTTATATATCCACTTTAGGAGCAGACTTAATTTGATTGTAACAACACAAATAAGACATGTTTCTTGATTAATTGCAAAATGTAGTATTTGCGTCTCCATTTGTACTTCAGTAATTCCTTAGCTATGCTACTGATCATTGCATTTTTTTCTAATTGGCAAGCTGGGGTTACCCATACCATGCAAACATGCACAGCCCAGCATCAAGCCATAGGGCTCTATCAAGTCAAAATCATGGAAAACGTTAACGCAATATATTTACAGTAACCGAATCTCCATCATGAACACAATATTGGTAGGAAAGTTATCTCTCTAATGGATGAAAAATCGATCTAAGTGAAATTCAATTCCAAACAAAATTGGTCTCGGTGGAGTTAAATTCTTAACAAAAAAAGCTAAAGAAGCGAGTTATATGGGTTTGGAAAAAGTGTACATGACTAGCAAACTCTTATCTCACCTCTAGAATTCATAGAAATAGGTAAAGAGATCCATCTCGTCCTTCATTGACCACATTGTTTGAAAAAATTTGCCTTCTAACCACTTGATTTTTAAATGATGAATGCCTTCTCAAAGATGAAGTCTTTTTTGCAGTTTTCCTCGTCTTGATCCGTGGATGAAGATTCTGACAGATGAACCTTCCTAATTGTACGTAACTTTGTTCGTGTTTAGGACCCATACAAGAGAGAGAGAGAGAGAGAGAGAGAGAGAGAGAAGTGAGCCTCTAAGTCTTCAATGAAATAGACTAGGACAAAATAATAAAGCCCGTAGTTCAAATATGCATTCCTTAACTACATGCAGACCCTAATGGCTCAAACCGATAGTCTAGATTTGAATTGAGTGTCCTTCTCATGGCAAAGTGGATAGATACAGTCTTTCTCGCTTGTGGCCTATGGCCCCAAGAAAGTTCCTATGCATCTTGCTTCACTTGGAGGGTTGAGGATCCCATGTATTATTGCAATCCATTGCTGCTTGGTGCTACTTTTGTTTGGCCAAACTAGGGCACATGAGAGTTCTCTATGCATCCCATCCTAGTTAGCAAACATCAATTCATGCCAGTTTAAGCATCAAACTTACGCCCAAATTTCAACTGGATCCCAGTCTTCACGATTGAAGTTATCTGATATAATAATATTTCCTTTCTCAACAGTGCACTTTGCACTTGTTTCACATTTTCCACCATTATTATCCTCCCCTTTTCCCGTACACTCTCCTTTGGTGATTTCTGATTCTATCCTACAAGGAAGATGGGATGAGGAGCAAGAATGCCTTTCCGTCATTGTTCAAAACACTTCTATGTAGGCTAAGGGATAACATGAAGGACATGGTTGGTGTGCAACTATAGTTATCAAACTTGATGTTCATGCTGCTATTGCTTCTGCTATATATGCGATCAGCTTAAAGCTTCATATCCCGACAACCCTAATTTTGCATTAATCTCAAAGGAACCATTCTTGTCCTTTTCTCGTCACACACCCAAAAATGGCTTATTCCAGAAATCCACATAGTGCATTTACACTTAAGAACATTGTTTCCTTTCTTCTTTCCTCAAGCACCATATGACAAACACAAAGAGAATACTAAGAAGAACTAGTTATTGCTATCATTTATTCCAAGATTACACTTGACAACATTGTTTCCTTTCTTCTTTCCTCAAGCACCATATGACAAACACAAAGAGAATACGAAGAAGAACTAGTTATTGCTATAATTTATTCCAAGAATACCTTATGAATTTATGAAAATGGTATGCAAATTCATCCAACCAATTGATTTTCATGGGATGGACGCTTCCTAGAAGGTGAAGTTTCCTTGGCATTATCTACATATTCAAGTTGGCATGGAAGTTTTTTATGTCTTCACTTCATAGTTTTTCTTGTATTCATCCATTATCGAAGAGTCAACTTGAGGAACCTAGCGAATGACACCTCCCTCCATTTCTCTCTTCTTTTTTAAGAGGAATCATAGCTCTATTCATCTTCGACCCTATAAGAGTGAGAGAGAGAGAACCTTAGCACTAGCCTCTAACTCCTGAACTGAAGGGACAAACAAAAGATGAAGAGACCAGCAGCTTAGAATAAAAGAATAAAGCCGAATATGTGTTCCTTGATGACCTAGTGACCCGGGGGTTAAAACCAATGAGCCATATTCGGGTTGAGTGTGCTTTCTTGATTATTTTTTTTGGCCCTAGTAAATTTCTTTTGATCTTGCTTCACTTTACAGCTCATTGTAGTCCATTTCTCCTGATGTTACTTTTGGTAAGCCAAACTAGGCTTGGACACACTACAACCATGTTAATTAGGTTAGAAAATTCTAGCGGATACGAGTTTGGGAGCCAAGCTTATGACCGAACTCTTTCAACTTGAATGCAGTGTTCGTAATTGAAGTTTGTGATCAAGGTTCTCTTTGTCTCTCTCGTATCGGTCCCTAGGACGAACTAGTTGTATCTTTTGTTTGGCTTCATATCTCTCAACGAATCAAGTTGTCCACATAATTACCAGTGTAATCAAATCCATATCTCCAACCTACGAAGTCTTCTTTGATTATACCTTCTTTCTTGCAAGAGAGGATGAATTGGTTATGTCTAGCAACCATGACGGCCAACACATTTGCAATAGAACCGCTTCATTGTTCCACTACCATCACTACCTTTCGCAAAATTGATGAAATTGTTGAGAAATAAAACTTGATTTATTTAGACACTTTTCACATTTTGGAGAGCCAGCAGTCTCACATTTTGTTACATTTGGTATGTCGGGAAGATAATTAATTGGGTTCCATCATATCATATTGTATCTAGAATAGATTATTTCATTCTAGAGAGTTTAACAAGCAAAATTATGAAACTTCTCTAGAACTTTGTTGTCTCTAAGAATGTAATAAAAATTATTATGATTTCATGAGATTTGATGGGCATGTAAGAGTATCCCACATTTGATACATTTCCTTATGGTGTGAGTTCAACAATGAAGAAACCAAAGACCCTTAAGGAAAAAATATGATGCGGTTTTCACCATATCTAGATAATCAGGGAAGACAACACCAAATATCTGTCATTTCTAAATGGGGTGACTAACTAGCATAATTGATATTGCATAATGATTGTTATGGTTTCTTGTACTATGTTGTATAAAAGGATGTGACGCTCCATGAGAGGTATAATCTTAGACCTTATGATCACTCTCTTTTCTCTTTCTAATTCTTCTCACTGACTTGGACATTAGAGATGGTCACCTGAACTTGGTCTCAACTTCCTCATGAGCATTGTCTTCTCATGAATCGAAGATCCATAGGGTATGTTCTTGCTGTTGTAACCTCCCTTTCGTGGAAAGGTGACCAGAAGTTGAGACAATGACAAGAAGGTGCTTTTGAACAAGCTGACTAATTATTGAGACTTCTTCCTCTTTACTTTCTTTGAGATGTTATTTTATTTTTGTTGATCGTTGATAACTATTCTATAAAAGTACTATGAAAGCCTTGTTTGAAGACTGAGAGGCATGAAAAATATGAGTGAAACTCCTTTTTCTGTTTCACCTCTGAACTTCATAAGTTTGTGCATCTGCATGAAGGCATCACTTGGAGTCTTTCATGTTTGGAAATAGGGAGGGAGGAGAATCGTTTTCCAAGGAGATGATTTAGAAGAAGGATAAAATGTCCCTTAGCTTAGATGACAAGATGCTCATGAAAGTAGCTAGCATCTCCAAATTAAAAGAAGCATGAGGTTTTCTCAAAACCTTATTTTTAGAAGCAGCTAAGTTGAGAAAAGTCTATCTAAACCTTCAAGAGGTGAATTTGAATTACTATATAAAGGAGTCAAAATCTGTTTCCAATTATATTTGAAGAGTTTTAATTGTTGTTAATCAAATCAAGAGATATAAAGATGATATAAAGGACTATTGAGTTGGGAAAATCTTGCAATCTTTGGATGAAAGATTTAATTAAATAATTATCACAATTGAAGAGCCCAAAGAGTTGGACACCATGACTACTTAAGAGATCACTAGAATTTGGTAGTCTGAAGAAGTTGGTGAACGATCAACACTAACTTATATGTCTTTTGTTCGGCATTTAATTGATAACTATAACTTGTGATTGTATCAATATCATAGGATAACATCATGAATATCAATTATTTGTCAGATAGAAATTAGATTTATAGGGTTACAACTGGGGTCAATATATATGTGATAGTGGTTATCAAGAAGGAGTTAATGCCTTTGTTCATTATTGTATACCAAATGGTCAAGGTAGAGATGGTGAGAGGATCTATTGTCTATGTTTGAAATGCTATAATAAAAGTTTTGAAAGATCGAAAGAGGTGAAATTTCATCTTATTCATTATGGTTTTACTCGGAACTATACTACATGGATCTTTTATGGTGAGCAAAAAAGACCTAATGTTTTGTATAGAAATGATATTTGGGATATGGTAAATATGGTATAAGATACCTTCATTTTTTCTAATACACAAGGAGATGCAAATGTGTATAATAGGGAATCGGTTAAGATTGAATAAATGTTTGAAAATACAACCAAGTCGTTATATTATGATGTAAAAAGCACTCATTATTATCATATGTGGTATGTTTGTTTTAGATCAAATGTATGCATAGGATTTCAAATAAAGAAATTGAGAACTTGTTAGAAGTGTTTAAGGGCATGCCATAGCAGGCATTAGTTCCTGAACGTTGGCATGGTGTTGGTAACCAATTTTGTTTTGAACTATATCAAAATATATGCATGTCTTAATGTCCGTATTTCATTTAGAGGTGAACATGAGAATACAAATAGGTACCTTAACCCAAAATGTAATTTGTCAAGGGAGGAATTTGCAAACGATATGATGCGGAAGAGGTACCTTTCAAGATAGTCTAATACTTCCTACTAATACTATAGCTTCATTTTAGGTTGCTTAAATTAAGTAAGATTGAAAGTTCACAAGTTGGCATGTTATAAGTCAAAGAGATGCTTTTGGTAATATGAGTTATCTTACTGATTCAAAAGCATGGAGACACTGTGATTGCAGTAGAGCCCTAAATGTACAACTTGGTCTTATAAGTGATGAATTTATTCCATTCAAAATTTCATCTGGAAGTATTCAGAGTTATTTACTAGTCATGCTAATGCTATATAATTTATCTCCTTAGGTGGTTATAAAACAACTATTTATTATAATATCTTTTCTTATAGATTGGTCGAAGTAACATGTGTATAATATTGATGTATATCTTCAACCATTAATTGATGAGCTTAAAGTACTTTGGAATTATTTAGTTATGACATTTGATTCCAAGAAGTAAGAAGTGTTTTGAATGTATGTAGCTACAATATAGATGATTAATAACTTTCCTCCTTATAGGATGTTATGACGATGGAAGACTAAGGGTTATAAAGCTTCTCCAGTATGTCACATTAATATTGCTTACATTCATTTGCCATATACCAAAAAGTGTATTTATATGAGACATTGTCATTTCCTACCTATGTATCATGCTTACAGGAACAATAGCTCCATTTAATAAAAAGCCATAATATGAGGAGGCTCCAATTCAATTAAGTGGCAAAGATGTTTTACGAGAGCTGGAAGGTCATAGAAACATTGTAGTTGAGAAAGCATCATGTGCAGGCAATAGTACCATCCTCATTTGGATGGAAGAAAGTATTTGTTTGAGCTTGCATATTAAAAGACTATTAGTACATCATAATTTTGACATTATGCACATCGACAAGAAAATATGTGAATATTTTGTCATTTCTAATAGAGAAGGATGAGAAAACAACGGATAATATCAAGTCACGAATAGACATAGAGACAATGGTATTAATGAGTGCATTGCATACAAATGTTTGTAATACTCAATCAGAGATAGTGATCTTATATTCTTACCAATCGAGAAAAAGGAAAAAGAAAGATTATTGATTTAAAGAGATAGTTCCCCGTTGGGTTTTCATTATATATCTAAAAAAGTACAAGTACACGAGCATAAGATTATTGATTTAAAGATGAATAATTGTCATATTTTGATACAACAACTCAATCCAATGTCTATGCGTAAGAATACACATAAAATGTATTCTTATGATAAATATATTATAAAATTATATTCTTAAGATTTGTTACATATCAAAGATATTTTCTTCGAGTTTTTGTAAATTATAATGCATTTAGCCATCCACTTACTGAAAAAGATATGACTTGCTAGACCAATACAATAGCTTTGGATGTATCCTATGGAGAGATTCTTATTTACATTCAAGAACTACATGCTTAATAATAGTAGACCTAAAAGATTTATTGTTGAAGGGTACATGATGGAAGAATCTTTACACATTCACAACCATAAAAGAATACACAAAATAGTCATAATAAGCTTTATTTTGATTGTTCGGATTATTTTGGTTGTTATTCACATAATTCCGATGGTCTTCAACTATCATGATAAGATTTATCATGGCTCTAGCCAATAGTCAAAATAGGTAAGTAGAACAACCACAATAAACCTTTTTCCAACTACTATTGTGTATGAATTATTCTAGGTGTCTGATTCCGGCAACCATTGACAATACGAATAAAGTTATTTCTATATTTTTTATTCTAGTTGTTTATTTTCAATTGTTTTTTGTTAATTTTGTTTGTCAGAACAGTCGGAATAAGAAATTCTCACTCTTTTGAACAACTAGAATTAGCTAGGGGCAATAATCAGAATTAATTATTACTATAGAGGTGCAGGTTATTACTAGTATTCTCTTAAAGTGAGCAAGGGTTTCCTTGAGAAGAAATTTGTGTATAGTACAAGATATTTAAGAAAATACTTGTGATGTCTTCATGTTTTCTTGATGTCATGCAATATAAGATTAGTTGGAAACTACTTGTGATATCTTCATGTTTTTTTATGACATGCAATATAACATTACTTGCAATATTAGCACACTTGATAATGTTTAAGAAAATAGTTGTTGTATACAAGAAGTAGGCATTGAAAAGGTAACATTCACCTTCTACAAATGAATTTGTAATGAAGTCAGACCAACTACTCCTGCTCTTTCTCCAACTTCTCCTCTTGCAATCCAATGAATGGATGCACATGGTGCTGATGGCATACCTTTTATTTAAGGGTATTGATGAAAGTATTTTGAAGGAGTTAGTCAAGTAAAGAACAAAGAATGAGACCTCAAGCACAAATAGTAGAACAAATCATATCGTTAACCCATCTAAAATTATACCAACTTGATTGATATTGGAATCCTTCACATAATCCTTCATCTGCATAGGTTATTGACTAAAAATAACAATGTAAACTATGTCAGAATTTGATTAATGACATAGCGTAGTCTATAACAAATGAAAAGGAATATGTAATTTTATTTTACTTTAAGGACTCTTAGTTAAGCACTTATTTTTCCGTGTCCTTTTCTCCTGCTTCTAATCATCTTAAGCTACAACATAGGGGGCAACCTATGACACCTCAAGTTTATGAGCCCTACCAAGGTCAAACTTCTTACTAACCTACCCAATGCAATATATGAGTGAGGTGGAAATGCTAATGATTGGGGGTATTACATAAAGTATGCTCTTAGTTTCACTAACAATAATGGTTGGTTTCCTGTTTTGTAGTGGCACAAGAGGAATAGTGGATCAAGAGTATAAGAAGATTTCATAGACGCAATACAACTTTCAACACCTAAGACAACTCTTTCTAAGAAATTCATGAATGAGCATAATCCTTTTCATCACTTTTTGATTTACAAAGAGTAAATACATAGAAATTGGTGTCATCTTTTACTAAAATACGAGGTTGTCAAGGATACTTTGTTTTGCATAAAAGCAAAAAATCGAAAGAACATTTATTCATAAACTACACAAACCACAACATGCAAGCTAAGAGTCCACTTGATAACTATTTCTTCTTATATAGAACCTAAACATCAAATTTTGCTCAAACCTACTGATGAACTTAGTTAAACTAAATCTTAAAAGAACTATTTGATTCCAATGCAAATAAAGTACATGTTAACATGTAGTTCTTATGATGATACGGAAACTTATATTCTTATATTGCTCAAGAAAACTCAGCATATTTAAGTTCAAAGATCGAAGTCTTCCAGTGACTTATAATGCAACATATTATTATGTTTACTAAATGAAATAATGAGAAATTTAATTTACAAAATTTAGTGAAGTAATATAAACATGAAGATTAATCTGAACATATTGAAGCTCACAATTTTCAAGAACTTAACTGCATTAACATTTAAGTGCAAAGCTCTAGCTTTGATTTACAAATTGTGTAATTGAAGCACTATAGTTCACTAACCATTCTAGTTTTCAAGTGCGTACACTTGATGACAAAAGCCAAGTCTTTTTCTCATGGTAAGTGGGGTTGGCTACATTGATTCCAAGTTGCAATTGAGGCTCAATCTTGTGTCATATTAACATTTTGCTTAAAAAAGCACATTCTGTCATTTTTATCCAATGCTTTATATTACCATTTACTTCCAACATTTAAGTGTCTTTTTTCCCCTGAGTCTTAATCAATGCCATACATTGAAAGTGCTAATGAATTATCGTTGAAGTGGAAGTTATGTTTACCAAGAATTTATTAGTTCAAGCTATAACTAATTTTTGATTTCATACTTGAGTGAGGACTTTTTATGGTTAAGGACTGAGAATGATGTAACTACAAACTAAAATACCATGTGACAAATATCACATAGTTCCGAAACATGCTTGGTTTGGGCTTCATTTTCATTAGTCACCTAAATTTTCTTGATTGCTAAGATTTCAGGTTTTGAGTACATGCCAATAGTATGCTAACTCTACTCCCAACATGTGAAAGGTGGAGGTGGTTCAACCAATTTTGTTTCTAAGACCATGGAAAATAGAAGTTGTCCCTTTAGTGGTTTCTCTACACTATCATAATGAAATGCAAGACTTTTTCCCAACCAAGTGGAGTTGGCTAGAACCATTCTTGTGTACTTGAGTTTGTATAATAATACAAACAAATATGTCTATATCATGACTAAGGAATAGCCATTTTACAAACTTCAAATCAAGAAGAGGCACAAGTTTTCAAAAAAATATAAGCATAAGAATATTAGTTAATAGTAAACTTTAATTCAAAGGCACAAAAGCATTCAGACATCCCCCAGAATGATTAAAGTAATAAAGAAACCCAAGTAAAAGTTAATACACTTATCGATTTTCGAAATAAACCTTCAACCAAAATCCAAGAAAAGATTTGTATCAAAAGAATATTGAATGCAATTATAGCAGAGAAAATCTGAAAGATAATATTGTCAGCATTCCAACATAAAGAAGGACAAAACTAAAAACCATTAAGGTTGAGAGAGAGAGAGAGGTAGAGGAACCTTACCCAAAACTTTCATGCATAGAAGAAAGAATGAGAGAATGAGAAAAGAGGTATATGAGAAAGCATCAATAGGAGGTTTGAGAGAGAGTACCACATAATGAAAGAGAGAGATCAAGAGTCAAGTAGAGAAAGATACAAGTGACAGTAAAGACATTGGAGAGAAAGGGAAGGGAGGAAATTATTCCAGTGCTAAATGAAAGTTATTGTAGTTCTTGTAGATAACCAATTTTGACTGGTTAATAAGACCACAACAATTAGAATTGCTTAATAACTAATTATGACTATTGAATGGTTTTATTTTGGTTGTCCAACTATTGGCATATGCCATTATCTATTCCAATTGTGTGTAGCAATTGGGATTTTTTTGCCAACATTCAAAATAAACTTTTCTTCCAATAGTGTTAATAATTATGATCTTAAGTTCCTTATGAAGTTCAACCAATCTCTAAACTCTCTAAACCATTGACTGATACATTGGGTCTTATGATACCTTTGATAATTTCAAGGACTAGTTGCATTCTACAAAATTCTCACTCATGTCCAAAAGAGAGGCTAAAACCAATGAAAACCTCAAAAGTTTAAGAAGAAGTTTAATATAAAAGGACTACATCTCAACACAAGGATAAGAAGCAAGAAGAGATGAATAGAATAATTAAATCTCAATACATAAAGGATAACTTCTATTATTAGGTATATGTTGTTTATATTTTTAACAAGGTCAATCTTTTGAGTGAAAGTAATTGGTTGTGTATTATTGTGTTTGTTTTGGAAACTCATATTATGGTTCATGAGCCATATCAAATGCGCCAATGCGAGATTGACCTCAAGTAGGTTCATAGGCTCGGAGTGTGACAAATTGGTACCAAAGCCCAAGTTAGGTAAGATAGTAATAATGAGAAAAATATTAATATAGATCCTTAAAACTTTGTGATAAGCTAGATAATTATGATTGAAGAAGCTTTAGGAGGGTGAAGATAGTCATTATAAAAAAAAAATCTATTTTATAAGACAATTATGGAGATGAAATTTTGCTTTAAATTTTATTTGAATTAAACTTTATATATGTACATTGACCAGGGAATTGAGTTTCGTTTATGCAACAATCACTAAATAAAATGGATCAAAAAGATACTATTTTAATAAAGAGATAGATTTAGTTGTCATTGTATTCAGTTATAGTAGTTAGCCCAACCACTATACTTCATTCTCTTTCCATTTAAAATGATGATTTCACATGAATCTATGTAATTTCTTTTTGGCAATGAACACTAAAGAAAGCCTTATTAAAATTATTCTTTTTTAATAAAGCAATGGTTTAGCCACCTTTTTATTCAATTATGATTATTAACACAACCATCGCAATTCATACAGTTGCTCCATTTAAGACAATAGTTTCATCATAAATGATGTAATGTGAGGATAATTGTTTCAATTTTTGAGTGACAAATTGGTCCCTCATGTCTTCCAATCAATGATTTCCTTTTTTGACTTGGTGATATTAGTCTACTATTTACAAGAAGGGCTTGCAACTGAAAAGAACAAAAGAGAATAGAATAAATTAGCTAAATAAGAAATAGATAAGTTTAAATATGAAAGGAGAAGAACAAACAAAATAGTACATTTCAAGTTATTAAAAGTCAAAATGACTAGGTACAACACAAAGCAAGGTAAATTATTATGTGGTTGATAACATTAAATAGATTCTTTTGAACTTTAATTTTCTCTACCTTATCAGGACAATGGTCATTGTTTGTCCAACTTTAGCCAAGATGGATTGATTGCACCCATTAACATATTGAAATGTATTTAGACCTAGAATGGTTAACATGATTACCCAATCAAGTACTTTTTAACTCAATGCAACAACCATGTGTTATATCAATATGGACTGATCCAATTTCTCAATGTTAACTCAAAGTTATCAATCTTAAAAGAGAAATAATTCTAATTAAGAATGCATAAGCACATTATCTTAGCATTTATAACATTATATGAGTTCGTGGATGAAGAACATATAATATCAGCAGCAAAATTCAGTAATTCCTATTGAATCTTTAACACAAAGAAATCAATCCCATTAAGTATTCCCTACTAGTTAGTTTATGAACTTCCTGAACATGTTCCTAAACTAGGAAAAGTTTTGTAAACCCTCATTTGTAATTAACAAGAATACAAGAAGCAATATGTAGTTCAAGTACATAAGAAGCAAAAGTTTATACTTTTAATTTATTACCTTGTGTCTTATGTACCCATAGGTGTTATATTAGATTTGAATCTGATTTTGGATAAATCTATATTGATTGATTACCTCCATTATGTTTTTGCTAGCAACAACAACAACAACTAAGCTTTTTCCCATACTAGATGGGGTCGGCTATGTTTTTACTAGCAAATACTATTATTTTTTTGTTTTGAATCTTCTAAACCATTCCTATAAGGATCTGGACCCATTTTTATGATCCTTCGATAAAAAGATTCATTCTCTCCATACTAGCAAACTCTATAAGTACCTTCCTCCTCGTTAGCAGTGTAGACTAATACTAGAACTAACTTGTATGAAACATCAACCACCAATTGTCGCCCATCTAAATTAGATGGGTCAAACTAATTCAATTTGTATGTACTCCAAGAAGTTAGATGAATGAATGCTTAGAAATAAGAAAAGAAAAGGAGTCAATGTCAAGTCCTTGAATACGTCTAGAGTGCTCTAGTCTTAAGATTATACCAATAGCATCATTACATGAAATTCCTGAATAATTTTGTGAGTATTGGCTCATGAATTCATGAATTTGAATTTATATCATAAACCAAAGAATATACAAAATACAATATAATGACAATATAATAAGAAATCTAAAATACAAAGTCCATGAACAATCATTGTTAGGGTTGCTACCACTAGATTTATGGCATATTCATTAATCTACATCCTATCTTTACCAACCTTTTCATCATCAGCATCACACTCACTATCTCATCATTGACATCCTCAAGGAATTGATTTAATTCTTGCATTGGGCATGGCTCATTTTCTATTACTTCATTGTCTTCTTCACCCATATCGTACACTCTTGGCTTATATATGTCTCTTGGCTTCAAGTGAACAAGAATATTCCTACCCTTATTCACATTGTTATTAAAATGATACATCATCTGATCCTGTGAAACTTTAATGGATCATGGTTCTCATGCTTACCCATATGAATCAAATGTGAAAACTTAACCATGTAAAAGAATTGGTATCTTTTCTAAATCCCAATTTGTAGTGGTGTCAGCCTACATACATTTTAACAACATAATCCTGAAGTATCCATAGTAGTAAGCTTGATTGTGTCTTCTAATTTTCTCATAATATGCCAAGTTTGAAAACTTAACCCATGTAAAAGACTGGGCATCTTTTCTAAATCCCCAGTCTGTAGTAGTGTCAGCCCACATACATTTCAATAACATAATCTTGAGGCACCCATAGTTGCAAGCTTAGTTGTGTCTTCTAATTTTCCATAATATGCCAAATTTGTTTGTCTTATATCTCTTTTGACACCACTTAAAATACAAGAGGTGAAAGATAATAAAAAGTCTCTATTATTTTGAGTTTACTCTTGTTCTCAAGTCAATGTTCTAAACTTGAGACCATCGATATTAAATCTATAAAATCTTATAGTATATTATGTTAGACATCTTGCAAGATAATTTAGATCCCTGTAACATATCACCCATGTGATCATGGATTATAATATAAAAAAGCATAAAAAATGTTGGTTTAGTTTCAATTTTAAAAGGTAACATGTAAAACATAAATAACTTTATAATATATTATACCTACTCTCTCAAGAAATGGATCAATTAATCTTTATTCACACTTATCTCTATGTCTATCCTTATAGGCCTTCGACTCCTATAGCACATGCTTAGTCGATCTTTAAGTTCTCCGCATGAAATACAAATATACATTAACAATAACATATGTAAACATCCCAAAATATTTTGCCAAAAACATATTCAAGCATGTTTCAAAACAGTAGGCTATTTTAAAAATTCATGATTTAAATACGGCCTATGAATTTCATAAAATATCAAAAACAAACATTTTGTAATTTAAAGTTTTAAGTTTGAAAATCAAGTTTTAAAAAGGTAAACAAAGATAGGATTTGGATTGGTTCGAAAGAGGATAAAGATGGAGCTCGGAAGAAGGCACGATTTCAGAGCCAAGAACGGAATAAAAGCATCCTAATCTGATCTCGAAGCGGCAACAAGAGGGTAAGGACCGAGCTCATTCATCAAACATGGTACAAGGCTACCCCAAGTTAAAATTAGTCGGTCCACATCCATTTACATCCACCAAATCAAGTCTAGTTGATCACATTCAAAGGCACTCGACCACCTTATACTAGACCAAACTCACCTTGGTTGGGCCCACTTACCTTGATCGGAGCCATGAAGGAGGGCACCCGACTGGACCAAGGGAAGCTCACTTAGCTAAGTTGCAATGAAGAATCGCACCTAGCCAAAGACTACACTCGACTGCACCAACTCGAGCCAAGAGTTGCGCCCGACCGTACCAACTTGAGTCAAGGGTTGTATCCAAGGCTGCTCCATACCATGTGGTTGGGCTAGTATTGACCAAGAGAGGACCATCAAGAGGCCACGTGAAGGCCATGTGGCCAGCCAAGTATCGGATCAAGGTTTGGGCTCCAAAGACCCGCCCAATCCAAATCGTGGAAGGCTTTAGACCTTCTCCCCTTGAGGCCTATAAAAGGAGATCTTGGGGGATGATTTCCAACATTGAGAGAAGAGTGTCGAGAGCCTAAAAGAGAGAGAGAGAGCTGCAGCAAGAGAGAGAGAGGAAGAAAAAGGAGAGAAGAAAGGAGTTGATCCCTTCCTACCTCACCCATATCCGACGCCCACTAAGGTCCGATTGCAAGGTTTCATTCTCATCCTTTGCTTAATTCAATCTCTCTTTATTCCCATTCAATTCAAAGGGATTATATTAATGGAGCATTTGTCTCCTCCCATGATATAATAGCATAGTAATGTTGTTCATTTCATTCCTTTATATTCAAGCATTCTACATGTTTGATTTCAAGTTTCTCCTACCTCTCTATATGATACATCATATTAGATCTTCTAATTTCCTCTATGATTAAGCTATAAACATATTTCAATTCATTTTCCTTCAGTCATTTACTTTAAATTTGTTGTGATTAGTCTTTTAACTTCGAACGAATGCATTCATGTATGCTTTAAACACAGAAATTATGTTTTCAGCATCCTACATACGTCTTATATTTCATTTTTTTTATGGATCTCTACTCCTAATAATCTAAAATTTGATACACTTAATCCTCACACATAAGCCCACATATGATAAATTTTTCATAAATTTTAGTGTTGTGCAGTCACATAACTAAAATTAGGAAAGATCGAACAAATTTAGAACAAAGTCTGTCCAGTCTGTGTTTCTTACAATAGATGTTGAGTAATTATCCCATAACTTTGTATACAGTGAAACAAATCTATTGAAATTGTCTCATTGGAAATTTGACATTCATAGCTTTACAACAAGACTAAATTCATAAAAGTCGGAGCTCTGTACACCAAAATACAAATGTTTCTTTAAACCTTTGTATTTTTGTAATAGATCAATTTTGAATGCCTAAGCAGAGGCAATTCTTAGATTTAATTATATACAATCACAACAAACAAAAATAAAATAAAAATAGTTCTAGGATCTCCATATTCCTACTTACGTATTTTAAAATTTTGTGAATTTTGGAGATTCCGAAACTAATAAGAAAAATCTGATAACAAGCTCTGAAAATAGAACGAGATTTTGTTTTTCAAAACTTGGAAAGTTTTCCTTTCTTAGACCAAGTGCATGTTTTTTATTGATTTAATTTAATTAGAAAGTGAATTTTAGAAACACACACCTTGTTCAAATCAATCCTCAAAGCGTTTAGGTTGACCCTTGAGCACTGGTTCAAAAAAGCCTAAGACGAAAAGATCTCGCTTCCACACAATCGCTATACAAAATCAGAAAATCAATATTTGCTAGTTTAAGTAAACTAGCTGGCATGCTCACGCAAACGACATAGATTAAAACTTATTTTAAGTCTTTACATAGACTTCGGAATAAAATTTTCACATCTACAACATAACAAGCAAGTAAAATGCATTCATTTTCATTGATTCCAAGTGACCCAAAGTACTCATTGAATGTATGGTTTACTCCTTGACAATTTAGCAACATACAAGGTGTTTTCATAGTTGACAACTCATGAATTGAAAAATGTTAGGCAACAGGGAAGAATCACTGGGAAATTATCTACACATATAGGCCTATCAAAATGGGTATCAATCCTTTCAATATATTGAGACAACAGGTTGAACCTCTTCTTCTAAATAGCTCTGAGCTATCGAACCTTCTTCTCCTTATTAGCTCTTGGCCATGGGACCTTCTTTTCGTGCCTTATTTCATATGTAAGACTTTAGCCAACCCAAATACATGTATGTAAGAGTTCTTGAGTTATTTGGACATAACATTGTTGCCTTATTGATTAGCTTTTAATAAAAATATTACAAGATTTATCTCTAAGCACCTACATTGAGCAGGTTCTCTAAGCTTTACCTCACCTAGAAGATGACAAGTCAAATGTACCACAATCTGAGGAAGTAGCATTTTCAAGTGACAAAGCACGAGCATGGTCCCATTCTACAACTTGTTAAGGTCTAAAAGACTTAAGCTTTTGCCATATAAGTTTGTGAAGAACAAGCAAAACTCTATCACCATTGCAACTACTTTTTATGGTAAAAAAATTACATATGCTAAATGGTAACAAATATAAGTCCATGATAATTCATTGTAGAGAGCTTTCATTTTAAGTCAATGCACCATGATGTGTTGCTAACCCATCTATAATAATGACATTCTTCAAAACCCATAGGAGTACATCTTTGAATTTGATAATATTGTATATAAATTTTAGATTCTACAAAACCCTTAACTTCTATCCAATCTTCTTAATTTTATGAAAGTAAATAAAAACTAAGTCAAGAATGAATCACCTCTTATTTTTTTTCTTTTTATGTGTTGTGGGTCCAAATCAAGTTCTTTTTACAGTCACCTTCTTACCCCAACAAACAATGATTCTTACACTATAAAATTTCTAGCTAATAAAAGGAGAAGATACATCCACTCTTGAATTGAGATGTGAGCACAAAAGGAGTCTCTATTCCTATTGATTTTGGGTCTTAAGGGATATAGATCTAAAACGAATGTGGACGTATAAATTGATATGACTAAAATCAATCCTAAGAAAATGATGCTCTAATTTATAAGTATGCAATAAATAGAATATGCAACTAATAATAAAAGTATTAAGATGTAGAAAATCCTGATTTGCAGAAATCTTAAGGTACAAAAAATCGTGATTTGCAGAGATCTTGATATGTAGTGTGCACCAATTTTAAATATTTTTATAAAATCAAATGTACATGAGAGTTAAAGAAAACCTATGCAATGGGGATGTAAACAAACTTAATTAACTAATTATTATGAAACTAGAATAAGAACACCAACGCTATTTTTGTTCTTTTATAATCTAAGAGATTGACCTATGAGATGCAAAGAAACTAGGATCAATCATGAAATTAATAGAAAAAAGTCAAAATATACACTTTACTTAAAGAAGACTTGGATGAAGTATACTACATCCTTCTTGATTGAAAGGACTCATAAACACACTTAAACAAGAAGTCAAAAGAAGAAATAGAGAAGGTTTTGAAATTTCCTTGATTGCTCTTGAATCTTTCTTGAATTTTTTGTGGATGCTTACAATGGGAGAGAAGACTTGTTTTTATAGGAGAGGGAGTACACGAAATTAGAATGTTTACAATAAATTTGTAATAAAATTATAGCAACTACACCTTTCTATTTTCAATTCTAATGAATAAGAAATTTTACAAAGAAAATATTAGGTCTTCCAAGGCAATGATGTGCCCTTTCTTTATGAAAATTTATTGTTTGTACTTAGGATAGTTAATCCTTCTTGATATAGGCGATAATTTGGTCATCCTCCACCTTAGTATGAGTTTGGCATACCTCCTTTTCAATTCTATGCCAAATCTGTCATTATCTTGAAAAGAAACTTGACCATTTCATAACTTAGCCCAACTGCAATAGTTTTATCATGGGTCATTCAAAATAAGTGAGTCAAATATAGGTCAAACCATATGGATATGTGCATCAAATATGGGTAGATCCATGTAGGATAATAGATGAGTTAGAATATATGAATGTAAGTTAACCAAGTATCAAGTAGGTCTAGGTCATCAGGAGATGGAACCATGGGTCAAGTGAACCAATTAATTTTTACTTGACCATTATAACACACACCTAGGCTCATAGTTCAGATTTTATGAAAGTCAAATGGATGCATTACAATGTACAAGTCGAATTTCCAAGGTTCATGTTCATAAGATAACATACCAAATTCATAACTCTCCAAATTCATTGAATATGTCATAGCTTTCCAAAAACCCTTTTTATAACCTTCCAAATTCATGACTATACAATTCAAATTTATGACTTTCCAAATACAAGAATATATAATTTAGATTTTATGACTTTACAAATTTTATGAACATATAATTCAGATTTTATACTTTTCAAATCCAAAAAAATCAGGTTGTCAACTTTCCAAATCGTGAAATGAGATTTTTAATTCTTAAATCTTTAAATCAGATTTTTAACTTTTGAAATACCTCAATCAAATTTTTAACTTTACAAACTCATGAACATATTTCAAAATTTCAAAATTTAGATATCATAAATATATAATTCAGATTTATATAACTTTTCAAATCCAAAAATCAAGTTCTTAACTTTCCAAAGCCAAAAACCGGGTTTTTAACTTTTCCAATCATGAACATAATTCATATTTTCAAAATTTAGAAACCATAAACATAAAGTTCATATTTTGAAATTTGGAAATCATCAATGCATAATAATTTTTTCCAATTTTGGAAATTATTGATATATAATATAAATTTTGGAAGCTTTTGGATAAGATTCAAATTTTGGAAACTTTTTTTAATAAGATTCTATTTATTTCTTTTTTTAACTTAGCATGTGTAGGAAGAGTCCTTTTTTAAAATACATTTTCAACCAAATTTATACATCAAACCCATCATACACATGTACTCAAGCTTGGACATACATACCCCATGAAAATCGAGCCCAAGAATGTATACACATATATATGGCATATTAATACATACAAATATATGTACTATATATATAATTCTAATATGGCGAGAGCACTAATTGGAAATCTGGGATTAACCAATCGTTCAAACCTTCCCGCAAGCATAAGAGTGAAAGGCTATTTATGTTCGAACTTGGACAAGTTTTAACTGATTATCATAGTGTACGATTCGACATTTTTTCTTCCTCGGAATTTCCTCGTTAGTCATTTTTTTATTAACCGTGGAGCAGTTGCAAGGTCTAGAAAATCATGATTACACTCATGGTTTGTTATACAAATCACAATTAAATAATGCCAAAGAAAACTGTAAACATTTCTTCCCTTTAAATTGAACATTCCATCGTGATATAATAATGTTATTCGTTCATGAACACGATTCGACAACCGTGCATGTGGACGCGAACATACAATTCAAGCATTATGATGGTGCCAACCTACCCATGCATGAATGTATTGGGTATTCATATTCATTTTGCTTCCTAGTGACATATAATAATGCATTTATTGTTTTTACGAACCATTTCTGTCACGTATTACTTCTATCTAACCTTCCATCCTGTAGTTTTAGTGTATGTACTTTATACTACCTCTGGTTGAAGGTCCTACCTGCTGGGGTCTTGCAATGCCCTAAGTGAAGGTTTTCAAGAGTCACAAGATGAAAGGAAAAAACGGGAACATACAACGGGTTCTCGATTGGTTTGGTTTTGGTCAGGTACCCGATTCAGGTTTGTCTGCTTTGAGGGATTTAATGCAAGTCAAGAGAACGGAAAACATGGAACCGATACGAACTCACAAGGATGTGATGAAATCCAGTGTTTTGTGGTCTAATCGTGAGCGTCCTGATTCAAGAGATGCAAACGCAACCTTCCACGATGTCACAAACCAGTGACGTACACCGATCTTCATTACAAAAGGAAATCATCCTTGTAAATAGACACCGAATAACGCGGTAACGGACAGACGCTCCCTATTAATTCATTTCCCCTTCAAAACATCGCCGATTAGTTGATCTTCACACCGCCGTTTACCCAGACTATCCGACCAAAACGATACAAAGAAAACCTCCTTTCTGTACATACAGAGAGACCTCCGACTATTAATTAACTGAGCCCACCAAACCCAGTCTATAGACTGAGCTCAACCCAAACTTAACCCACTTACTCAGACCGAGTCTAGCGCTATTAACCATAAGTGCTTTTACCACGAGCTCACTTGAACCAAATCAAGCCAGTCCAGCGTTGAACAGTACCGAACCCGTCCGTCTTTAAGGTTGAACTTGGTCGAACCCGTTTACTTCCCAGAAATTTTTGTTATTAGAATAAGAGTTGCCGCCGGGTTGTCCTCGGACTGCCATCGGCGGGAAAGGCCAGCTCCCTTATGGTTTCCGCAACCAGATCCTTGAATATCAGCCGTTCGATGTTGAGCACGGCCTCCCCAGCCTCCGCTGGACAACCTGCCCAATCGTCCCCAGCCGCGGCATTGACTAGGTCCTTGCGAATCACCCCACTCACCACGTCACACAAGTCTTCTGCCACAACCGCCCGCCGAATGCACTGGAACTCCGACCATATCTGGCGGAGCAGCCGTCGGCCCGTGACAAACGCCTCCGCAGCCCTTGCAAGCATCTGCTGCCTCCTCCGCTGCAGGATCTCCATCACCGTGTCAAAGATCAGCGTGCGGTGGGAACGTGTCCTTTCCGAGTCTTCTGGTTTACGACGCGATTCGAGAAGAGAAAACACGGCCGAGGCTTTGCCCGAACTCTTTCCGATCGCCTGCGTGTTCTGAAGCAGATTGGATGCCATGATAACGTCCGAGACGTATCGAAAGTCATCCAAATCGGCGTCATCGATCCCGTCCTCGGCATTCCATGGCAGCCCAAATCCATCGTCGTTCTCGGATAATTGATC
The DNA here is from genome assembly GCA_036023115.1 of Brasenia schreberi. Classification (NCBI taxonomy): domain Eukaryota; kingdom Viridiplantae; phylum Streptophyta; class Magnoliopsida; order Nymphaeales; family Cabombaceae; genus Brasenia; species Brasenia schreberi. The sequence goes on along the minus strand of JAYKKT010000081.1, from coordinate 14,655,805 downwards.
TTCTGCAAGGTATGGGTTAAAAAATCAGAAATGCGAGATCTCGAGAAGGAAAATCGCGAAATGAAGGCGGATCATCTTGTTTTATCTCGGAATTTACCTCCGAAGACGATTGATCGCTTCATAACGGGGGAAGAAGAGCCATATTCGTTGTGGAAGGAGGCGTCGAGGACGGAAACGGGGCTCGGCTGCTCGGTCGCTTCGGCGATGCTCTGGAGGAGTTTATCACAACGATCGAGAAGGACTCTTCCCTCCATGAATTCATCTTTCCGCACAGTCGACAATCTTTGTGACTGAAAGTTTCCAAAGTTTCGAGCTCATAATTCAAACTTGTCATGAAATAAAATTTCGAGAGGAGGAAGAATCGTAAAGAACTAATTATCAGAAGCCAGAAACTTTCGGACTTTGTGTTTAAATTTTTAATCATGGAAACTAGATATTTTGCGTCCTAAAGTTTCTGAATAACGATCAATAAACTATTTTCTTCTTGTATTCGGAAATCCTTCGGTTTCAGAAAAAAATTCGGAATTTCAGATCCGCCTTTCCTGTTTATCGGATGTAGGAAAATCACAACTCTTGAAAATAGATTTTCGAAAATTACGTTTAGAACTGATCGGGAATCCTGGAAAGATACTTTCAATTGGCCGATTGAGCATCCTATGTACGACGTTTGATGAGTTCTGCACCAGTTCTGAAATTTACAAGCTTTAGGATTTACCTCAAAATCGATCACGGACGACGTGCTCCTGCTGCTTTCCGAAACGGTCGACAAAGCGTCCTCCTTGGCCGGAGTCTCCGCCGGAAAGCATTCCCGATCGATTCGCTTCCGGTTCGCCGGTGACCCGTTGCTACGGTGATCCGCCACTGCGCGCCTTCCGGCGGATGTCCTGGGAAGGGATGGCATTTGCCTCGGAGAATTCCTCTCGGAGTCTTTCCCTCGGCCCGGGCTCCTTGGCAGTACCGGCGGTGGCGTGCGAACTTTTGGCAGGCCACGATCGTTCACTGGTGCCTGACTCGGCTGGCTCCTCCTTGGCTTCACCGGTGATAGGAGCTCAATCGTCGTCTGCCTCCTTGCCGGAGGCAGAATGCGGCCGTTCGGACTCCTCATCCTCCCTGGACTTTCTACTCGGCCACTGCGATGAACCGGAGGCGGCGACGAAGGTGCTGGAGGTCTTACATAGGTCAGCGGCTTCATGACGATGATCGGCGATTCTGCGGCGACTAGTTTCCGATTTTCAAATACAAAATTCCTGCTTTTCCGGGCCTCATCAATATCGGATTTTGCGGAGTGAAGAAGACCCTTGAGTTGCAGAGCCTCTAGAATCTGTTTGAGTGTTTGGAGATCCTTCCCTGGCTCGTCGATCCCTCTCATTTTGAGCCTCCTCTCGATTTCACCGTATAGGTTGCCGACACGCCGGCCGTCCGGGAATATTTCTGCCGATTCGAAGCCCTTACTCTGCGGCAACCGCCAAGGCTCCCGCACTGGAGGAACGGAGGGTTTCCGGCCGATGATCTCCACATTATACTCCGCTTTGTTTTGCCGCTTCAGTGGCTCTTCTGCATCCGGCCTCCACTCGTTAGGAAAGAGTTCCCTGGATGCGCGGGATTCCGACGCCGATCTTCGGAGCTCTGCACGGGAATAGACATCAGGGGTGTCAGCAGCGGTTGAGCCTGGCAGAGCATCAAGGCCCATCAATCGGGCCACAACGCTCGGCGACCTTCGTTGCCGTTCACCGTCCTCCACCTCATTGCCGGAGCAATCCGGCCGCACGACGCTGGTTCGGATCTCCCGGGGAAAGAGGCCGCCGGACTGCTTTAAAGCAATCGCTCGGCTGTCAAGAGACAGACGCGGTGCCTCCCGGAGTCTCCATGACGCCGGAACCGCTTCCGCTGACAGCTTTGGCTTCTCCGGCGATTTTGGTGCGTCGCGGAAGACAGAGTCGCGGACGAGATCTTTTATGCCGGGTGAGGCTTTTGACAGCTCCCTGCACACAACAACCGGCGCTCGAGCGTTCTCCGGCGTGAATATCGGAGACTTGGATTGAGCTCCGGCTTGCACCACCGTCATCTCTCCCTGCATTTTCTGCAACAGACGAATCAAAATGAGAAAACATGAATGAGAGAGAGAGAGAGAGAGAGAGAGAGAGAGAGATTACCACTGGATGAGGAGAATCAGAGGAGGGCGAGTTGGTCGGCGGATCGATTCCCGCCGGAGTCCGAGCTGCTGAGGGGAGTCGCTTAGGAGAAGCAACTCGCTTCTCGGATAGAAATTGATTCCGGTCGAAGATTTGAAAGAATCCGGCCATACAACCCATCTGCCTCTCCATCCCCTTTTGTACTTTCGTGTCCTCCAACGACCGAGCCACCACCGGAGCCATTCTTCCTTAAGTATTTCCCGGCCACTTATCGTGCATGTTTCTCATTTCCCTCTTTTCTTTTCCTCTCACACATTCTCCATCTCGTTCCCATTTATCATATTTATTCTTTCCTTTGATCCCTGCTGCCCCATACATTGGCATATTACCAAACCATCCTTCGCTTGGCACCTTACTCTTTCTCACAGTGACACGTTACCCGCATTCGGGAGGCAGAATTAGGTCTCGTCTTTAATTTACCACGACACTTATTAAAATGTTATTTCTAATAACATACCTTTCTTTACAAGAGGAGGCCGAAGCCTAACACATACATGTGCACCCCGTAAGATTCGAACTCCCCACCAGCAGGCATGGTATCAGAGCACCTTGTCAATTAAGCTAATCTCTGGATTCTTCTAATTAACAAATTTTCGTGTTGATCTGAGGTCTACAAGTTTAAATGCTTGATAAATTCATCCATCCAATCAAGTTCCTATGTGTTAGGGTCTATGTTTCGGGACAAAAAAGTGAAGTTTTACATTGACGTAAATTGTAGTTGACTTCTTGTTAGGGGTGGCAATTTCATTATTTGTATATTTTATATATATATATATATATATATTGATGAGCTCAGCCAGATTCGAGCTCACCAAGCTCGATCTCTGGTGGAGATTAATCAAGTAAATATGGGTGGACAAGCTCAAATGGAACCTAGCGAACTGAGCTCCAGCTCCGGCTCCAGCTAAGCATTTTGCTAATGAGTCGAGTCAAGCTTTCTTGCATTCAAGTTCGACTCGAATCTACTGCACTACTTGGTGAGGTTGCTTAAATGTCGCCCCTACTCACCATAACAGTTTTTTTTTTAAATGTCTCATGCATCAATAAGAGTCTCTCCTCTTCGAAGTTGATGAGGATAAATCTGTCCTCACAAAAAGTGGTATCACGGTGTGTTTCAATGGTGCAGTTCATATTGCAGGGCCCGTAATCGGAGATGCATTTGAAGTAGTGATGTATAAGAAAAGGAACTGTAGGTCGTTGGATTTGGTTGATGGATGGGTTTGTTAATTATTTTTATGAGGGGGAAATATATGATATGAGATCGTCGTATGCACACATGGCAGACTGAGCTCAATGCATGTGCCAACTTATATTCAATATTGGACGAACAGAGCACCTGCGTGCTTTTTATCTAATTGGATACGCAGAAGATAATAAAATAAAGCACCAACAGTTGTTCTTCGCATACTCATTGTGTCGATCTTGTACGATTTGTTCTTCATTTTGTCCAACACACAGAATTGGAGTTATGCATAGCCAATTTACTGGGAAATACACATTTGATATTATTAATTGGAAAATTTTGGTACAATTGCCAGGTACACCCATTGAATGTCGAACTCATGACCTTCAACTTGTGAGTCAACCTTGTAGCCGACAGGACTATTGTGACAATTTTGAATGCTGAACTCTCCTTTCATCTTTAATCGGTTCCAAGCCCGAACTAAAGAAGTAGGTTTATGTTCTCACAACGAACAGAAAGAACCGAACCAAACCAAACAAAACCACAAGCAGCTCCTGTTCGTTCCACGCCATCATCAACTGAACATGAACGAGTTTGTAAGAAGCTGGAACCAAACCAAACCAGAAGTAGATGGGTTCATTTACCAGCCCTAATGGCGAGCGTGAATTGATGCTTTAAGGAGGTGTTGGTCATCCACCATATGAATTTAGAGGGATATTCGATGTGAAGAAAGTTGATTGGAGAACGACATTTACAGGGTTCACGGGAGAGTGAGTATGACCTTAACTTCTTTGGTGCCGCTACCCGTGAGCTCAGGAAATATTGCCACTGGCTTATATTTCAACATTACACGGAGACGTATATTGAAATTGACTGACACGATAAGTGCATATATGCACACACATCTGCCTTTCTCTATCTCTCTCTCTCTCTCTCTCTATATATATATATATATATATATATATATATATATATCTCTCTTCTCTCTCTCTCTCTCTCTCTCTCTCTCTCTCTCTCTCTCTCTCTCTCTCTCTCTATATATATATATATATATATATATATATGAAAACTAGATTCTACCCATACCGACACATGTTCAATAATGTTCACTTATTGTTGTTGGGTGTCATAAGTGTAATTTCAAATGTTTAGAAGGTTTTGAAAAATAAAAAATTATTTTTATTACACTGATGCAACTCAAAAGCAATGATGTCATAAGTAAATAGGTGTAAAAGTGAGCAAGAACCAGCCACTATATATATATGTATATATATATATATATGTATGTATATATATATATATATATATATATATATATATATATGTTTTGATGTCATGCCATGAGTTTGAAATTACTGCTTTGTATCTCCCATGGTGCTGATGGGTTTGGGTCCGGATCCAACTTGGAGTCAATATGCTTCCAGCCATGCGCACAATTGATCTTTTCTTCCTGGGGATTACCCAATAGGATCCACATTGATGAACTGTTCAGATCCAATCTAACCGAGATTTACAATCTTTCAATGAGTAATAAACAGGTTGGTGTCAGTGTAATCGGATCCCAGTCAAAGAACATGGCCTGGAGTACTGGTTAATTCACCATTGAAAGGCTTTTTAATGGGAACAAGATGCGATGCAGAACCAGGGTCCACAAAAGCTAAAAGAAGGGCTGCAACTCCCTTCTGGTAGACTCAGTGGCATATGAAATGGATCTTAGGATCCAGATCCAAATTGACCCAGATTACTTCGCTGGTTTTTCATAGTGGATGTGTACAACATGAATGGGTATCCTCAAAGCTGGACCTTTTGGCTTGAGAAGCTGATTCAAACAATGGTCGGTGTACCGAGTGCACCAGGAAGAACCTTAATTTAAACCCATGGCAGATCAATGTCTGAATTTGGATATCAAGAACTAGATCCCCTGCTGGCTTTCGGTTTTGGCACACGTAAAGTTACAATCTTAATCAGATATGAGTAATACATTGAACACATTATAAGACTGTCTTGTTGGATCCGGATACTTTTAGTCAATACTGGACCCTCCCCTTTGTGATATAGACTGGCTCCTGCAGGACAGAGACTATGAAGAGACAAATAAATGCATAAACTTCTGGAAGACTAGATTGCACAGATAACTAAACGATCCGAAATTAATATTTACTGTAGATAATGATTTTATGGTCTACTTATAATTATTAAGATAATAAACAAAGAACTCTCATGATATTTTTCTATTTATTTATTTTTTTGAACTAATTTCAATCTTTTAAGTGCTTTTTATATTGGGAATCATTTAAAATTAATTTATCACAAAGTATTTCGTTTACCAATAAAAACTATAGGCCCACCTTTGTGGACCGATTGATAGCCAAGATAGGTTGGATAAGGTATATGTTTTAACTTCAATTGCTAAGAGGATCTAATCAAAACTGAATGTGTCAACCTATTTCAATCAGATGCTTTCCGTTCAAGAATATCACAATCTTTCATGATGTTAATCAGTTCGAACACTTGATTATCAAGCAATCCATAGTAAAATAGGAGATGTTGATGTGTGGGGTATAGAAAGAAAGACCAAATTCCTCATGAGGTTATTGAAGAAAGAGTTAGCTAGAATTAAAAGACACTAAAATCATGTAAACAACCTCAACATGGTTGGACATGTAGAAGGTTTTGTGCCTATGGCTTTTCTAGAGATAACTACTGATATGATAAAGATTAAGAGCTAAGGCATCAAGCTGATCAAACCTAAAATCAGAAAAAGGCATTGATATATATATATATGTTCTTTAAAAGTAAGAAAAATATATAATAGTATATAGTGTTAGGGAATAGTGATATAAGATTCTTTCTCTCTATGTATATATGTGTGTGTATATATATATGTATATATATATATATATGTATATGTATATATATATATATATGTATATGTATATATATATATATGTATATATATATATATGTATATGTATATGTATATATATATGTATATGTATATGTATATGTATATATATATGTATATGTATATGTATATGTATATATATATGTATGTATGTATGTATATCTGAATGTGTAGAGTGAGGACAGGTTTTTGGTGGAACAAATTATATTGCCTTTGGTCGATCATTGACGGTTTATGTTTCAAATCTTGCTGCAGAGCACATCCTTATCCTTCAAGATTTGCAAAACAGAACAAGAAATGACGTGTCGCTTTTCATCTTTTCTGCTGATGGCTCATATAACTGTTGATGTAGACACACTCCTCTTCTTCTTGCTTAATAATGTCTTTTATTTGAACCTTTTAGCATCAATTGATAAGCTATAATTATTTGTCCTAGTAATTTTTCACAAGGTGACCTCAAGGCATCAAGCTGATCAAACCTAAAATCAGAAAAAGGCATTGATATATATATATATATGTTCTTTAAAAGTAAGAAAAATATATAATAGTATATAGTGTTAGGGAATAGTGATATAAGATTCTTTCTCTCTATGTATATATGTGTGTGTATATATATATATATGTATATATGTGTGTGTATATATATATACATATATATATATATATGTATATATATATATATATGTATGTATGTATGTATATCTGAATGTGTAGAGTGAGGACAGGTTTTTGGTGGAACAAATTATATTGCCTTTGGTCGATCATTGACGGTTTATGTTTCAAATCTTGCTGCAGAGCACATCCTTATCCTTCAAGATTTGCAAAACAGAACAAGAAATGACGTGTCGCTTTTCATCTTTTCTGCTGATGGCTCATATAACTGTTGATGTAGACACACTCCTCTTCTTCTTGCTTAATAATGTCTTTTATTTGAACCTTTTAGCATCAATTGATAAGCTATAATTATTTGTCCTAGTAATTTTTCACAAGGTGACCTCTTCACTTCCAAGTATTTTCTATTAATTTCTTCACTAAAGACATAAGCAAGAAAAAGAGATTGGATATCTTAGAGAAAATGTAATTCATTTGTATATATATATATATATGAAAAGCATAATACACATGATATTATATGCTTGTCATATCCTTTAAAGTCGTTGAATCCAAAAGTTTTTAAAAAAATACACACCTATGTTTATAGGTGTATATGGTTTACATGTGTATTTTTTTGCTTTTAAATCAAATCATGCATCTCTTAAGATGAATAATTATGATTTTCAAGGATAAACAAACATATAAAATAACAAGAGTATTAGCCTGGCGTTCCTCATTTGAGCTTGAGAAGGATTATGAATGGGCTCAATTGAGCTTGGCTTGAGATTCAGCTTTATGGGCTGGAATTATATCAGCATGTTAAGCTGAAGTTCGGCTCATTATGGATATTTACCAGAAAAGCCTAACTGTAATATATGATTGGACTACGTACTAACGAAGTTCTTATCTTAAAATTGCACATAGTTTCATATACGATTTTCTAAAGCTCCACTGGGTATAAACATGTTTGAACCAGAGCCAGGGAAGGCCAGAAATGGGCTGAAACTGGAACAGTTAACTAGATCAAACCGGAACAGAAGGTTCAAATTGTTGATTTTATTTCATTTTATTAGTTTTTTCAAAAACTTTTTACCTTTTTTTGGGTACTTGATTCAAACCAGATCTGTATCCTGATCTAGCTTTTACAAACGGTAAACGGAACCCCGATGAAACCAGATTCATTTACGGTCCACGGTTCCAGACGAACCGGAAGGGTTGGTATCTAATTATTCTCACTCAAAGGATTAACTGAAAAGAGGATCTAAAATATGCCCCAAGCATTGACAACCACTATTGCTTTAAAATATGTAAGTCTCGCCATAGCTTTAATAAAGTGAATTTCTTCTTTACACATTTTTTACTATTTAATTTAAGAAATTACGTTTTAGTTAGTAAAATACCTCATCCATTCCAGAACAGTGGAGAATCATC